>JAPMLY010000512.1:10000-196247 GCA_026401115.1 Tetraselmis chui
AAAGCACGTTCAGTGTCCCCTTTGAAGTTTCGAAACTTAAGGACGTATGACCCACGGTACCGGGTACTGCTGTGCGTTGGCGGACCTACCACAGGCAGTCACTAAACAAGACAAGTAGCAATACAGAAAAGGGGTTTGCTGCTGTCGGTTCGAGATACAATATCAAATGAAAGCGACATGGGCGAATAAAGTCGAGTGCGTGCTTCCACATCAAGCGACAAGAGATGGCACTAACATACGCGTCATGCTGTTATGTTAGGAGCCCTGAAGTGGATACTACCCTGACGCGCGGAGATAAGGCAGGCGCAGGTGAAGCGGGCGCGCTAAGCGAACGATGCGAGGCGTGGCGGGACGGGATGTGTCGTCACCATCGGGCTCGGGACGTAGGTGACGTCTCTATGTGCGAAATGCTGCCGTCCTCCATCCCGCTGAATGGGGAGACGACGAGTCTATGTTTCTATATGCAGCTCCTGCTTCCCTAGACAACGCCGTATGTCCTCGAGGCTGGCGGCGAGGGTGGTGGTGCATGCCGGAGTGCAGGCGCGCGAGTCTTGTTGTCGTGGGGGCGAAGCGTGAAAGCGCATATTGGCAGGTTGTATTATTGTATTCCCCGGACTGCATATATGTAGTGTCACGCACCCGTACCGGTAGTTGTGCCCAGCTTTATTTGGCTTTAGGTTTTTCCCTGTTTTCTTCTTTTTGCTTGGTGGCCTCCACTGCTTTTTCTTGTAAGAAATTGTCTGCTTTTGGCTTTCAGATATGCCTTTCAAATCCGGTTTTCTTAAGAAGTAAAAAACATTCTTACAAGAAAAACAAGTGGAGGCCACCAAGCAAAAAAAGAAAAAAAAGAAAGGAGGGAAAAAAAACCTGAGCCCGAGGAACAAGAAGGCATGCCACAGCACCAGCACTGCCCTCCTGAAAAGCGTCGCGGAGATAAGAACCCAGAGTGCCATGAAGAGCTTTTCTTAAGAAGTACTACTCGCGTTGTGGCAGTGCCTTCTGATTCCTCGGGCTTACGTTTATTTACCTCGTTTCTTATCTTTTTGCTTGGTGGCCTCCGCTGCTTTTTCTTGTAAGGAATTTGTTGGTTTTCTTATTAATAAGCACAAAGTTGCCCAGCCTGTACACATTCTAAGGCCGGTTTTTAGGTGAACTTCGCCACCATCCGCGAAAGATAAGATGTAAAGCTATTTCTTATTAATAAGTTGCGCCGCGTTTGCTTGGTGGTCTCTACTGCTTTTTCTTGTAAAATAATTTTATCTTTGTTTTCATAAGAATATACGCTTTTATTTATTTGAGAGGGGGGGGGGGGGGGGGGGGGGGGGGGGGGGTGAGCAAAAGCCACAAAGCAAGAAGAAGAAAATAGGAAAAAAGGAGAGCAAAAGCGACAAGAGGGTAATGGACTCCATCAAAGGGAAGCAATACGTTGTATACTTTTAGCTTCGGTCACTTGGGTCGGAACCTAGGAGGTTCGGAATCCGGTGACCGTTTAAAAAAAAGCCATGTAATAAATTCGCCAACTGAAATTTTCGAAGCCGACTCAGGTCAAGTGCATTCCTCAAGAGCGTGGAAGAAAAAAACCCGTCTAAAAATATTATAGTTTCCGGCGGCAATGAACTTTTGCAATGTCGTCCCGACTCTCGATGGTGAGGCATTTCAAGTTCAGATTTAAGTTTTTCGACGAATAAATCAGCCGACATGCTTCCCGAACACGCCCATACCTTGAAGAAAAACAAGACGCCTCTATCACGATCCGAGCCACCTATTTCGATCAGTATGGTATACCAACGTGGTTAGATGAGGCGTTACCGATGATCAACAAAGCTCGTCGGCCTTCGCTCGTTGAGTCGGGACTAGCCGACCTCTACACATGTGCGACTCCGGCCGTGCCGGAGCTAGGGGGGAGATGCAAGCGAAAAACCCCTCGCTAAGGTCGTCAACAATATTGTCAAGATCCACGCACACCCTCGTCCGAGATAACCGTTGCTTCTCCCGCCGCGAACTCGCCTCCTATCGAGGGTTGGGAGGGAAAGGAAGTCTACAACTATGACCCTCCTCCGGCTTGTTTAGCGTCACGCCTCACCCCCATAAGAGGCTCGACATCCACCGGGATGGTCGATCTCCTGCGAGCTCCCTTCCATGGCGCTACTTCCCGGTTGTCCGCCGCCATCTCCAACGCCCGCCTTCCGTCGCAAATCTGTCCGGCCGTACCCTCGTCGCAGCCAAAGAACACATTAAATACATATCAAGATCCGGTGTAAATGAGCTCGACGCCGATCTCCGCATTTCGGTACCTCTTTGCACGCCCTCGATTCATTGGGTCCACGACTACGTACTGTCCCTTCGCTCTTGAGGATGTAGGGGAGGATGGGGGTCGATTGGCGCTTATGTATATATGGCGGTCGAGCTTGGCGATCGCTTGGCTCTTTTGGTACTTGTTGGTCGCTTCCTTGGAATAGGTGATGAGGATTCTTGCTCGTTGCATTCCGGAAGTTATGCCTGCAATATGCATGCGACATTTCGTTTGTCGGATGGTCGACTATGTTCCTTTTCGCCGGTTTCTTGGGTATGTGCGTCTTGAGTCCATGCAACGTCTCTATGCGGTTCTACATGGTACCAATGGTACCTTCAATTCATGTTTTCGTGATGGTGATGTTGATGCTGATGCATGCTTCCCTGGCCCACAGGGACTGGATCCGGATCCTACGGAGCCGCGAATCCACGAGACTACTCGGGTTCGGACTTGGTCTCGTGGGTCCGGACCCTAGAATCACAGGTAATCGCGGGATCCGGACCCTAGAATCACAGGTAATCGCGGGGTCCGAACCCTAGAATCACAGGTAATCGCGGGATCCGAACCCTAGAGTCACAGGTAATCGCGGGATCCGAACCCTAGAATCACAGGTAATCGCGGGGTCCGAACCCTAGAATCACAGGTAATCGCTGGTTCCGGTACCAGTTATTGTAAGTAATCGTTGGTTCCGGTACCAGTTATTGTAAGTAATCGTTGGTTCCGGTACCAGTTATTGTAAGTAATCGTTAGATCCGGTATTCATCGTACTTTAATGGATTCGCGGTAATCGCGAGTACCTCATCCTCGCAAAACGACGTGGAATCGTGATACCCAATCAGTACTCACGATTCCGAGTATCTCACGATTCTGTGGTTGCCCGAAGTGACACGCTGGTTTTTTGGGAGGTATTTGGCAATGCAAATCTGCTGAGGTGTATGTCTAGGATTGGTTCAATAGCCATGATTGTTGTCATTCCGCAGCCTTGAATCGGTTGTAGCCCACCCAAAGGCTATTTAAACGGTGCGTACGCGCTTGAAATCCACCACAATATGCCCGTCCACATCCAATCCTTTCATAGTTAGCAACAATGGCGGGGCAAGCGGGAAGTAGTAGACCGTCTAGATCAGGGAAGAGCTTGTCATCGACGGCTATCCAACGTACAGAAGAGGAGCTTGTTGGGAATTCAGATAGGGTGTTTAGGACACCTCAGTCAAAAACAGGTGGAGATCCGTATAGTGATAAAGGGCAGTATGTAGTTAAGAAAATTGTTAGCGAAGGAAAAAGGTGTGGAATGTTGACGTATAAAGTTATGTGGGAAGGACTGCCGGAGGAAGCCGCCACTTCAGAAACCGAGCTCAACGTAAGGCGCCAAGCCAATTGGTCCACCCTGCTGGAAGATTTTCACACCGAGCAAGAGAAAGTTGAAGAGGTAAGCAAGAGTTTCCCCCCCCCCCTCCGCTTTGCCCTCACCCCCGAGTTAGCTGCGTTGTGATGTTCGGTAGCGCCGCATGGCGCCCCCTCCCCGCCTCCGCCCGCACATTTATGACTGTTTATTTGCTCTATCGAAGCCATTTTAATAGCGTTGCAGTTGAGCTTGTCGTCACTTTGTTATCGTTGTTCTGCGATGCTTTTCTCTTCTTTGCTTTCCCACGTAAAAGGTTACTTTGTCGTTAAGCATACCGTTGCACTGTGCTGTTCGGTAGCGCCGCATGGCGCCCACTCCCCGCCTCCGACCGCACATTTATGTCTATGTTTATGTGCTCTACCGAAGCCATAGTTATAGCGTTGCAGTTGAGCTTGTCGACACTATGTTATCGCTGTTCTGTGATGCTTTTCTGTTCTTTGCTTTCCCACATAAAAGGTTACTTTGTCGTTAAGCATATTGTTGCAATGTGCTGTTCGGTAGCGCCGCATGGCGCCCCCTCCCCGCCTCCGCCCGCACATTTATGTCTATGTTTATGTGCTCTACCGAAGCCATTTTAATAGCGTTGCAGTTGAGCTTGTCGTCACTTTGTTATCGTTGTTCTGTGATGCTTTTCTGTTCTTTGCTTTCCCACGTAAAAGGTTACTTTGTCGTTAAGCATACCGTTGCATTGTGCTGTTCGGTAGCGCCGCATGGCGCCCCCTCCCCGCCTCCGACCGCACATTTATGTCTATGTTTATGTGCTCTACCGAAGCCATATTTATAGCGTTGCAGTTGAGCTTGTCGACACTATGTTATCGCTGTTCTGTGATGCTTTTCTGTTCTTTGCTTTCCCACATAAAAGGTTACTTTGTCGTTAAGCATATTGTTGCAATGTGCTGTTCGGTAGCGCCGCATGGCGCCCCCTCCCCGCCTCCGACCGCACATTTATGTCTATGTTTATGTGCTCTACCGAAGCCATAGTTATAGCGTTGCAGTTGAGCTTGTCGACACTATGTTATCGCTGTTCTGTGATGCTTTTCTGTTCTTTGCTTTCCCACATAAAAGGTTACTTTGTCGTTAAGCATATTGTTGCAATGTGCTGTTCGGTAGCGCCGCATGGCGCCCCCTCCCCGCCTCCGCCCGCACATTTACGTATATGTGTATGTGCTCTATCGAAGCCATAGTAATAGCGTTGCAGTTGAGCTTGTCGACACTATGTTATCGCTTTTCTGTTATGCTTTTCTGTTCTTTGTGTTATTTTCTGTTCTTTCGCTACAATTTCATGTTTCCATTACTAACTTTTGATGGGTGCATTGTGTTTCTGCAGGAGGCACGAAAACGAGAGGCGAATCGGATAAGCAGAAAGAGGAAGAACCGGCTGCAAGCTAAAGCTACTGTAACATCAAACGAGGTTGAAGAAGGCATCGAAGAAGATAACGAAGGCGATGAAGAGGTCATCGTGGATGACGACTTGGCGCCGCCGAAGAAGAAGATCTACAATGCTCAATGCTGGAATCATTTCCAGAAGCCAAAGAAGTTCCCCAATGGTATCAAGTATGTCGTATGTAAGTTGTGTCCAAAGGAATTCAAGCTCAAGTACAGCGGAGGGACCTCAAATCTTATCAAGCACCTCAGATGTCGGCATAAAGGTGAGTACAGACAGGACTTGGCTACTGGTGAAAACATCCAAGTTGGGGATGTATCTGTCCCCATCGTGATCAAGGCAGAGGTAAGTCATGTCCCATTGTGAATGTGTAGTAGCATGTTATTGACTTAATGATAGCATGTTATTGACCTTTCATTCGTTGTTGACTCTATTCGCAGATTTCTGCGAAAAGGAAACAGTACCTTGACGAGTTGATAACAATTTGGGTGGTCAAGCGATGTCGGCCATTCGGGATTATGGAGTCGGACACAGAGCTCAAGGATGTGATGTCTGCTATTTCGGGAGGCGCATATAGCGGTCCATGTCGTGAGACGGTAATGCGTTGCATGGCGTCCTTGGCTAAAAAGGTAATTGCTGTTGGTTTTTGAATGTCTGACTGCGGGTTGCCTTTAAAAATAACTAAGGTAATTATTTTTTCTTGTTTCAGTCACTTGTTGAAACAGGAGTCATGATGAACGGGTTGTTTCAAGACGGATTGAAGCCGTGCATATCTGGAGATATTTGGGGGGAGAATTCTGTTTCATTGTTGGCGGTAATGGTGCATTGGATCGACGGATCGTGGCAACTTATGAAGCGCTTGGTTATTTGCGAGCCCTACGGAAAGGTTTCCCACACAGGTGAGAATATTTTGCAAACGACAAAGCGCAGACTTGCTGGAGTGAATGTGGGAGAGCTTGTCGAAGCAGACGACTTGGAAGGCGTCGAAGCTGTGGACACTGTGTATGAATCAATATTCAGTAAGGTAAGAGTTAGTTTAGATTTTGGCTTTTTGTTTTTGCTTGTTATGTATGTTTCTGAATGAAGATGGTTTGACGGTTGCCTAGGTGTGCGACAATGGAGCAAATATGAAGAAAGGATGGGGTGCATTGGATGGACATACCTGTGTTACTCATGGCATTCAGTTGTGTGTCAACAAGTTCGTGGAGGAGCCGCACATCAAGGATTGTTCCCGAGCAATGCAAGGTCAGAGTGCCCACTTTTCTAGGAGCACTTTGGGCGCTGCCAAGCTGTCGGAGATTCAAACTCGGATGGGTCTTCCCACAAGTAAGCCAAGTACCAAGTCAGCCACTCGTTGGTTAGGCTTGTTTCCTCAGGCTGTGTGGTTTGTGCAGAACGCTGAAGCAATTACCGAGTATATGTTACAAGTAAGTACTGTCTTGCGGTGTTTTCATTGCATTATTGTTAAGTTGCATTACTTTCATTTACTGAGATATTAATTCTATACTAGGTACCCAATGGTTGCGTTGCCAATGACGATGGGAAGGTGTATTCAGACTTCGCCATCAACACTGAGGATTGGGAGACTATTCGAGAGCTAGCTGCGATCCTGTGGCCAGTGGCTCAAGTCGTGAATTTGCTGCAGGGGGACTATGTTACCATATCACTTGTTTACCCTATGTTAGGCACTTTGTTAGAGCAGCTGTCGTCACACAGGCCCGTTTCATTGCAAGATGAGCGGAGGGATATGGACTTGTACACCATCGAAGCGGAGGACATGGAGCCTCATATGGCGGAGGCAAGGGAGAGTCTGCGGGCCGGAATCATTGAGCGTTTTTTCACGAACATAAGAGAGAACGATTACATCAAGATAGGGATTGCGACATTGCTGGACATTCGGTGAGTACCTTGTAATAGTTGTGTGTGCATGTGTTTAAATTTTGCACATTTGTTTCTATTATATACCTGATAAATATACTAAATGTTGATAAATAGATGTGATTGTATCTGAGCGTCCTGTGTGTGTGTGTGTGTGTGTGTGTGTGTGTGTGTGTGTGTGTGTGTGTGTGTGTGTGTGTTTGCGTGTATATGCTTATGCATATTTAGTGAGTGCTTGCATGTGTGTTTGTGTGTGTGTCTTATGCATGTGTGTTTATGTCTTATGGATGTGTTTGTGTTTATCTGCTTGTGTGTGTGTTGGTGGCGGCTGCAAGAAGAGAATTTGGAGAGCAGTGGCGCACAGAGCCGAAAGAGAGCGAGGCAGAAGGCGGTGCTTATCCAAGCATGCAAGCTGCAGAGCTTGGCAAGCAATTGATGTCGTCGAAGAGTAAGTCTTTCACTGCATTCCTTTCCGGGGATTTGACTGGGCGTGTGACGCCCTCTATAGCCAAGCACGTGGAAAAGGATGACTTAGAGCGTTACCTTGAGCTGCCCCAAGAAACGGACAAAGACATTTGTGTGTTGACATGGTGGAAAACACATGCAGCTCTGTACCCCGACTTGGCGTTAATGGCGCGGCAGTACTTATCTATGCCTGCTACCTCTGCTGCATGCGAGCGTTTGTTCAACAAAGCGGGGCGAATGCATGACGCGTTCAAGAAGAACACCAAGGAAGATAGCCTAGAGGATGCCTTGTTAGTCTCATGTAATTGTTGAATTATGTATGCGCGAGGAATATGGTTGTCACAAGTCTATATAAACTGTAAGAAATGGTTGTCTTAAACCTGTTTTCATCCATATTTTGTGCATTTAATGTTCATTTGGTGGACTCGCACTGGCCATGCGATAAACCATTTGGCATTGCTTGTCACATCATATGTGAAAAATGGTACTGCATCGGAATCTGTTTCCCTGTGATGGCAAGTGTCTTTTTTGAGCCGGAGGGCTATAAACTCACATACGTTGCTTGTGGCACTTGCCGGAGGGTCCAAAAGCTTTGCTAAATTGTATGGGATTGACTGTAAAGTACTAAATATGTGTGCAGCGGGCAGAAAGTATGGGAAGTGAATTGTACGTATCTATTGTATGGGATCCAAGCATGAGCAGGCGCAATAGAACTAGTAGAGATGTAAAAAATTAATTTGCAGTACAAATTTCCCCCAAATGCGCAATTTGTATCAATATGCATGAGTACTTCGAGTACTTGTTGGAGTCGCGAACCCAACGAATCCAACGGAACCAAAAAATTTGAAGTACTCATGTACTCGGTTCCGGACCCTAGAATCACAGGTACTCGCTGGATCCGAACCCTAGAATCACAGGTACTCGCTGGATCCGAATCCTAGAATCACAGGTAATCGCTGGATCCGAACCCTAGAATCACAAGTAATCGCGGGGTCCGGACCCTAGAATCACAGGTACTCGCTGGATCCGAACCCTAGAGTCACAGGTAATCGCGGGATCCGAACCCTAGAATCACAGGTAATCGCGGGGTCCGAACCCTAGAATCACAGGTAATCGCGGGATCCGGATCCCTTTTTTAGAGGTACTCACTAGTTCCGGATCCTAAAAAATCAAGTACTCATGGATCCGAACCCAACAAAAAAATGGCGGATCCAGTCCCTGCTGGCCCACGGGGACTTTTTTTCTCCATCTGCTCGGTGATTTCCACTGCTTGTTCTTGCAAAGCAATAGTGTGGCGGTTAGCCTCCTCAAGCTAAACGCTAGCACAAATCTTTTCTAATCTGTCTAGTTCTGTCGTTGCAAGATGGCAAAATGATGTTGTCGAGAGACGATGGTGAAAGATGTTTCACTGCTGTACTTAAGCAGTATATGTTGTAAGTGAACAATGGAATTGTTAAATGGTTCTGTCACCTCCCTCTACTGCACTGGGCTTAAATAGGTTTCTGCCCAGATTGCTTACGCCTGCAAGTTACGCTTACGTGTCAGGCGTTAGGGCTGTCTAACCGTCGTCATCTGTCCTGAGACGCGGCCTGCCTAGCATTGGGTTTCACGACGCGGCCTCTTCTGCATCGAAGAACTCGCTTAGGCGCGTCATCTATCTGGCTGGTTAGATTAATTATGCATATTTGTACGTACCGGGAGGTACTGGTCGTACTGTAGCATCAGCACCCTTATGAATATTGCAGTAGCGACGTACCCACGTTTGTACGTCCGTCCGATGGAAAAGCACGAATTGGAATTAGTAACGAGTACATGTACAATGTCATGTAATGTACTATTGCAGGACTGTACTCGTCACACTCGTACCCTCCCCCTCTTGACAGATCAATGAGGCCGCCGCGAGGCAGACCTCCGTGATCTAAGCTCCTTTACTGAAGCACTTACTGGGACTCAGGAATGCGCGCATGGTGAGCGTGCACGAAGTCGATGTACGCCTGAGTCTTGGCAAACTTGTGCCATTGGGGCGTCTCCAAGAAATCTCGTAACGCTGTGGTCCGGTGTACTTCGTTCAACCGGTGCCAGACAGGTGGAATGTCGTCATCGTTGAAGTGTGTCATGAAGAGCAGATATTTGCCTCGTCGCCCAGGTAGCGACTTGATGCACACAGCAGAGATGAGCGAGACATCAAACTCCTCGTCGTCTCCTTTAGGTACAGTCACCGGGACAGCTGGTCGTAGTGGAGCGGTAGAGCAGGGTCGCAAGTTGTTAACATGCAACACAGGATGTCAGCGAACTGTCGCTGGAAGTTTCAATCTGTAACTGTGTTTCCCAATTTGCTCCTCCACTGAAAAAGGGCCAAGCTGTCTGTCTCTGAGTTTCCGGTTCGGTTGTCCTCGCAGGAAAAGGTTTGCTGTGACGACTGACACCTTGTCTCCCTTAGCGAAGTGTGGCGCTGCAGACGGTTCTGTGCGTGCTTGCATCTCATCCTTGTGTATATGTAACACTGAGCGTACCGGAGTGTGTACATCTTGCGTCTTGCGAAATTGGAATCGATGGTCGCATGCTGAACAGCAGGTCATGAGGCTCCTCAAGAGAGAACCCAAAGTTAGCCTCAAACGGTGTGTGCTCAATTCCGAGTGCACGCGAAGCGTTGTACGCGAATTCCACTTGTGGTAGTAGAGTCGTCCAATCAGAGCCATCAAAACAACAAAAGCAACGAAGAAGCTGCTGAAACGTGATGTTCACGCGCTCTGTCAGTCCGTCCGTTTCTGGATGTCGACTGGAAGACATGTTTAGACGCGTTCCGAGGCGTCTCTAAAGTGTCTTCCAGAAGGCACTGACGAATTTCGGGTCGCGGTCGCTAATCAGCACACGGGGCAGTCCATGTAATCGGTAGACTCCCTGTAAAAACAAAGTGGCAGTTTCTTCGGCAATAATCGAATTTGTACATGGCAGAAAATAGGCCATTCGAGTTAGATGGGCTACTACAATCAGCACACCGTTAAAGCCATTGCTCTCAGGTAAGTGTGTCAAGTAGTCAAGACCAACTGTATGCCACGGTCTGGGTGGAACATGCAGTGGGTAAAGAGTCGCAGCCATCTGCGGTCGAATCTTTGCTCGTCGACATACGACGCAGCGCTCACAAAAATCTTTCACATCTTGGCGAATTCGTTTCCACCAGAATCTGTCGAGTGCTTTAGCAAGAGTGCTAGCAACTCCTATGTGACTAGCTGACGAACTTTCGTGCAGCTCAGTGATCAATCTCAGTCGGAGCTCAGAGTTCTGTGGTATACAGAGGCGATTGAGGCGCCAAAAGTACCCGTCTCTAGCTTCAATCCGGCCGTCTTTCGTCCACTCACCCTCGTCCCCATAAAACGAGTCTTGTGAGAACCCCTCGCGAATGAGATCAGCGAACTCATGGCTCAGCTGCAACGCGTTAACAGTTAGTAATTTTAACTGCGCGTCTTCAAACAGCAACTGGGACTTCCGTCGTAATTCTCGATCTGACGGAACCTCGCCATCCGAGAATAATGGAACTTTGGCCTGAGGTACGAAGTCTGGACGCCTGCTTAACGGGTCAGCTTCGTTTAGAGCTCCCTTGCGATATGCAAGTGTCATCGAGCCCACAAACGGTTGCAAATCCCGCAGGTATCTTGCTTGCCGCTTGTTCAGCATGTTGTTCGGTTGCCTGAGCAGATGTCGCAGTGTGTCGTGGTCTGTTACGACAAGGAACTTAGAGCATCCTTCAAGATAGCACCTCCAATGCTTGACAGCTTCGCATACGGCCAAAGCTTCTAAGTCGTACGCAGAGTAAGTGTTGCCACGCTCAGTTGGATTCAGCTTACGCGCCCAGTAAGAGACTGGTTGAAGACCTCCTCCTTGGTCTTGCAACATGACTGCTGCAATCCCCACTGTTGAAGCATCTGTAGCCACGGTGAACGTCGCGTCCGAGCCGACCTCCGGAAGGATCAGGCATGGCGCAGAAATGAGCCGTAACTTGAGAGTCTCAAAGGCTTCCAAACAGGCATGCGTCAGCGTAACCTTCTGTAGTTGGGACTTCCGCAGTAAGTCCGTCAATGGAGCCGTAAGGTCGCTAAAATGATGTACAAATCTGGCGTAGAAGTTGCAGAACTGTACGAAACTGCGAACCTCCTTCTGCGTCTTGGGCACTGGCAAGTCTGCAACGGCCTCGACTTTCTTTGTGGAAACCGAAATTTTACCGGCTCACACAGTATAGCCCAGGTACTCCATCTCTTGCAGTCCGAAGAAGCATTTCTTAAGGCGTAATTTCAAGCCCTCCTCCTTAAATCGCTGTAGCACGAGACGCAGGTGCTCCAGGTGCTCCTCCAGAGTTCGACTGTAAATACAGACGTCGTCAAGGTAGACTGTAACAAACTTATGTAAAAAGTCGCGAAGTATATCATTCATCATCCGCTGAAATGTAGCCGGTGCATTGCACAGGCCAAACGGCATGGCGACCCATTCCATTAAGCCATCAGGGGTCTGAAAAGCCGTCTTGTGAATGTCCTGGTCACGTACTCGAACTTGCCAGAAGCCAGAGGCGAGGTCGAGGTGTGTGTAAAAATTCGCGTCCTTAAGTTCGTCGAGCGTGTCGTCCGCACGCGGAAGTGGGTAAGCATCTTTACGCGTAACCTCGTTAAGGCCACGGTAGTCAATGCACTGACGTAGCGAGCCATCAGCTTTCCGCACAAAAAGAATTAGCGAGCCGAACTCATTGTAGCTGGGACGGACCAGACCAGCCTCCACTGCGTCTTTGAGCTGTCGATTTAGCTCAGCGCGCTCTGCAAGTGACAATTTGTTCAGACGTTGGCGTCGCATCGGGCCAGTTGTTTCAATGGGATGATCCTATTGTCGGCTTACATGTGGAGAGTCGACAGGTTGCAGTAAGTCCGGGAACTCATCGAAGAGTAACGACCGGAAGTTGTCACGTTGTTCTGCAGTTAGTTCCTCTCCAATGTGAAAGTCTGTTGGTTGTTCAACGGCTGACGTAAGTTCAATGACGAAAAATTCAGCATGTCGTCCTCTGCTGCGGCGCGTCTTGCGCACGAGTTTCTGAATTTTAGTAGACGACAGCAGCAGACACTCAGGGCGTCGTTCCTCGAGTGTAGTCTCCACTGCAATGCCATCCATCAGCGTAAAAACTCGGGTTGTACCAAACTGTAAAAAGGCATGCTCGTCATCAAGCCATGGTAACCCGAGAATTAAATCATCTGTACGTAAATCACGTAAGGCGTAATAAGTCCGGTGAAATTTGTGTTGAGCCAGCTCAAAAGTAACATCGCAGACTGTCGAAGAAGTCACTCGTTGTCCGTTGGCGAGTCGAACTGGGGTCTTAGTCGTAGACTTCCGAGTTTGTAAAGCAAAGCGTCGTACGAAGTCCTCTGACACGAAATCAAGCGTCGCAGCGCAATCCACTAATCCAGAAATTTGGTTTCCGCCATCAGGAGTTTTCACAGTCAGCTCAGTTCGAATTAACGGTCGAGCTTCCGTGAGGTCAGTCAGTAGGGCTATAGCTGGCGAAGAAAATTGTCGCAGCGTAGCGATGGACGGTTCCGTGTCGTCAGGAGGTACATGTACCGAGTCGGGTTAATCAGATGATGTTGGTGATGTCGAGTCGTAAAACGCACAATCTGCGTCGACTAACCATAGCTGTACATGCCAAGGAGCTGGAGCAACCACCTCCTGTTCTCCTGGGTTCTCCAGTGACTGACGAGTAAAAAGCTGTGTCCTTGCTGGGAATTCTTGGTAGATTTTCCATTTCTTAGTCACTTGGGTAAATTTCGCCCATTTCGGTAGGACTAAAACAGCCATCGTAGATGTCGGAGATGTTCGACGACAATCCTCAAAATGCTGTGCAATCTGCTCAGCTAACTCCCAGGGTGGGTTGATAAACACCCGTTCTCTTGTCAAGTCCCTCTCAAGAATCGAGTCACTCGGCGAACAGTGAGGTAAGTCACCGTGCGAGTTTATACATTCATCGTAAGCACATCTCTCCAAAGTGAAGTTGAATCGTGCATGCAGAGGGTCAAAGACTGAGTCAACCAGTTTCCAATCAATTGAACGTCTGGTTACATGTTTACGACTATGTCTCTGCTTAGTCTGACGACGACGACCTGCTACTAATGTTGCAGGTGTCGCGACTGTAGTCGATGGAGATGCCGAAGGTGTTTCGACAACCTCTGTCGCTAACAATGTCTCAGAACGAACAGTAGATGTAGCCGGCTGCTCAAGTTCGCTGGTAGAACAGCCTTGCCACCAGCATTGCTTCTTAGACGGAGGTTCCATAGGTACCCTGCCCTTCCACTCCGGGCATTGGAACAGTCTGTGTCCCTTCTTGTGACATTTGAAGCAGAGTCCCTCCTCCATGTGTCGTTTGCGCTCCTCAGATGTCATCGCGTTAGCGAGAGTGTTGAAGTCAACGCGGCCAGATGTTTGACCACGGCCACCATTGTTGCCTCCACGTCCACGTCCACGGCCACGACCACGGCCACCTCCATTACGCTTCCAGATCTTAGAGGCGTCGACGAGAGGGTCATCAAAGTTGCACTTGCGCGTTGGTTGAGCAGATGGGCCAGCGGAAGACCAACCAACCGAGTTCCGGCGAATCCGTAACGACGTCATTTAAAAAATTCTGCAGCTCCACCAGAGTAATCTGGTACCCCTTTTGAGCTCGGTGTGACTTCGCCTAATTCTTCAACGTAAAGTTCGCCAAACCGTTAATGAAGCGTACGCACTGCACATCGGCTGTCAGGTTCTGACGAGACCGACGTAAGAAGTCGTTGTACTCCTTGGTGTAGAAGGCGTAACTCATCGTGTTGCTCTGCGTAAGGTTGAGCAAAGCATTAATTGCGTCGTCTTGAATGTTCGGAAGAAACGTTGTCTTGCGTAACTCCGCGACAAGCTCGTCATATGTAAATGGAATAGCATCTTGGGTTTTACGGTTCAGCCACCACCCATTCAGATGTCCTGAGAACTGTGAAGTAACCTAGATAACATAGTCGTACGAGTCAGCCGTAATGCCAAGCATTAGAAAACGCTGAGGCTGAGCTTCAAGCCAATCCTCCAGTTCATTAGCGTCTCGACCAGTCTGCAATGGTGAGTTAATCGCAGCTTTACGCTGTGTCTCCGTGAGGGTAACAGGTAGTCCAGCCAAGTTCCGGGTAGGCATCGGCATTCCCACACGTAAATCTGTCGGCGTTTCACCACTCAACCGATTGATGTGTCCAAGAATCAATAGCCAGACAAGACCAGAGTCAACCGACGTAAACCGGGAGTACATGAAGAACTGTCTCGGAATAGATGTGTCGTCTTGAAAGACCGGGCTGTGTGAGTAGACTGCACGACAAAAAGTCTCCCATTGAGTCACGTAACCGAAGTGAAGTAACTCGCTCTTGTGCTTCTCAGCACGAAGTAACCCCGTCTTAGCGGGCGACCGGGCGTAAGGTTCAGACCGTCAATGTTAATTGATTACGGGACGACGTAAATGCCATCCGGATTAATTGTCGATTATGCTGTAACAGCCTGCTCAACCTGAGCAGGTGTACGTAAGTGGCTCGTAGCAAACAAGACAGGGACAGAAGCCGAGTACACGTAAACAAGCTGTCATCCTTCATGTAACGCAACTCGGACAGGAGCGTCACTCAACAGCGTCAAATCATCCGGTGTCAAAGTAAGGCCGGTTCCCTCGTGTAACTGACGAGCGGCAGCGGCAGCATGCTCTTCGTTAGGTAAGACAGAGCTAGCCGGGAACCAAGTTCTACCGGTACGAGGCTCACGTTGTAATACCAGCTTCACGTCCGACAGTTTAGTCCCTCCAACATGAATTACAACCACCACGTAATGTCCACGTCCTACGCAAGCCATCTTGAATCAATCAAGCAACGTCGAGCGAATCAATGAGCAACGAAAACGTGCGTCGACCAAAGAGCTCCGAAACCAGTGTGGCGGTTAGCCTCCTCAAGCTAAACGCTAGCAGAAATCAGTTCTAATATGTCTAGTTCTGTCGTTGCAAGATGGCAAAATGATGTTGTCGAGAGACGATGGTGAAAGATGTTTCACTGCTGTACTTAAGCAGTATATGTTGTAAGTGAACAATGGAATTGTTAAATGGTTTTGTCACCTCCCTCTACTGCACTGGGCTTAAATGGGTTTCTGCCCAGATTGCTTACGCCTGCAAGTTACGCTTACGTGTCACACGTTAGGGCTGTCTAACCGTCGTCATCTGTCCAGAGACGCGGCCTGCCTAGCATTGGGTTTCACGACGCGGCCTCTTCTGCATCGAAGAACTCGCTTAGGCGCGTCATCTGGCTGGTTAGATTAATTATGCGTATTTGTACGGTCACAATAGCGAGCAAAACCCTTATTTTGGACAACATTTCAGGTAAAATGGCATTACGTTATCATTACACCAGGGTTTGAGGCGCGGTTTCGTCCAAGAGAAAGCCCTAGTGCTAGCCTAAGTACGTGCAAAGTTTCAGCCACTGATTCCGTTTGTAGCGGTGCTGTCGGCTGTGACAAGATGAGTCGGTGAAGATGGGCGAAAACTGCCGGTGGCCCTATTTTGGACAACAACTCCTGAAGCTCACTACAATGACCTCACACGCCCCCCCAAAACACTCCAAGCTGCCTACAACTCTTCAAGTAGCTTGGCTAAGCCTCTGGGAGCACGTTCTTCAAAAGGAGGCTCGGCGGAAGGCGAAGACTCGCCACGGGAGCCGCCACGATGAGGCGCGTCCATGTCGGTACTTCCCGCTCCCACACCAAGTTCCATGCTGTCACTCGCTTTTGCTGCTGACAGTAGGACACTTGCGCCGTTCTTGATAATTGGGGTAGGCTCGTAGATAGCGGGGCTATTGTTTTGAGTGTTGGTGACGTCCTCGAGAGCCATACGCTTGGGTGCTTGTTGGGTTGCCATTATAGCGTGTCGCTTGCGGGCCGCAACGGCATCGGCCTTTTTAGTAACCGCCCGGTTCACGAGTTCCTCTTCACACTCCCCGCACATAAGCTCCACTTCAACCACAGCGGCCTCAATACGCTCCAAATCGATTGTTGCGTTGTCGCAAAGTGTCTCTGTATCAGCGTATAGGTTAGGGTCCGTGTTCTTTGGGTGGTCCAATGGCTCCTTGCCCGCGCATTGTAAAAGGTAGTCGTACTTGTCGTGATAAGTATCAACAGTCGAGCGGGCACCCTCCACTGCATACAACAGGTCAGGAACGCCATCCATATGCTTGTCTGCTTCTGCCTTTAGCTTGACGAGTGTGCTTTTTTCTTTTGCTATGCTTTTCAGGGCGGCACGTACGGGACCGAGTTGTCCAGCGTCGGCAAATTCTTCTGCTCGCGCGATGAACCTCTCCACCTTTCCCCTGATCACGTCGGCTTGCCGCACCTTTTTGTGGACCGCTTCCCAAGTGGACTTCAACCGCCTTATTTCCATTTTCAGGGTAGTCACGGCGCTCGATAGGAGTGCCTTCAGGTCAGGCCCATCCCTTCTCAGTTTATCCCTGTTCTCTGTTAGAAGTACATTCTCCTCACATGTGAAAACCTGTGCGTGTTGTGCCTCAGCGCGTCCCTTCCGGCCGACAACCAAAGGATCAGGCCTCAAAATGTCTTCCGCTGTGGGCTGCCAAGTATCCATGCCTGACAGCGCCTCCATGTCCCTCTTTGCTTGATCCGCCATCCGAGTGTACATGAGGTAGCGCCTTGCTGCCTCTTCCATTGGAAGCTCTTGGGTTGGAGGAGCCTGGCTTCTTCCAGTGCTGTTGGCGAGGATATCTTGGGCCTCTGCTATAGCAGCGGCTCTTTCTGGCGCCTGGATTTGGGCTCTACTAGCCCCGGGGTCGTTGCTGGCCACGTTGCTTCCGCTGCTTGTGGAGTGAAGGGAAGAGGAGCCTGGAGGTGAAATATCTTGACGGTACGCCAATCCCTTAACCTTGTTGTAGTCCAGTGGCCAAACACCAACGTCCTGGAAAGCAGACATTATATTGTGTGATCTTAGTGCCTTGCTGAAACAATTATAGGGCCTGCCTGTTGCTGATCTGCCATGGCACTCGTAGTACTTGAATAAGCAAATTATAAGGTCTTTCTCTTTGATGCCCCCTCCCCCCTCCAGGTTCTTGTACGCGGCGAGCGCGTTGTCCATGTGCTTCTTGAAGGGAAGCATGATGCCAACGTCCAACGCTTGAAGAAGGTGAGAGCTGTGGGGCGGTAGAGTAACCACTTTTACATGGTTGTCTACAAGCTTCCTTAGTACTTCATGGTTGATGTGCGCTCCAAAATTATCCATTAGCAACAACAATGGCGTTTCCGCTGACCTTTTGCTTGCTGTGTAGGGTAGAAACAATTCCTCAATCCACTTCAAGAAAATTGAAGTGTCCATCCAAGCGTTGCCCTGAACGGTTAGGCCTGCTTGGACTTGGCCAGCGGAACGGAGCGCACCCACTACAACAGGATCGTGAAACCAAGGTGGGGAGTACTTCTTTCCTTTGACGATGAAGAAGGGAGGCATGCTCGTACCATCTGCAAAGATGGTCATCAAACATGTGAGACTGAAACGGCACTCATTCCCTTTTGCGTGGCTACGCCTCGCTCCTTTAGGCGCCCACACTTTCTTTTTCTTGGGTAATGGTTGTAGACCTGTCTCATCAAGATTGCAAATGTTGCATGGCGGCAGGTTCGGAAACTCGTTGAAGATATTGTGGAGCTGGTCGAAGAAGTCCTTCACTGCTGACTCTGACACCCGAGCGCGTTGCGGGTCGAGGTGGTCGACCACACGTGCGCGGAGGACGTCACGGTGTCGATTGAAGAAAAGACGAGCCCACTTCCTCGACGGGCCCACCCCATCGCGCCACTTCTTGGCGAGTGTGGTTTGGCAATATCCAGGGACGTGTTATATTAATTGGTTTATTTTGTAAATGATATCATCTGTTGTAAGACACTGGCCAACTGAATGATGCACCACCACAGATTGCACAAGGGCATCCTCTTGCTCTTTCGTAAGTCCACTTCGTTTGTCGAGCTTAGGTTTTCCAAGGTCGGGGGTTTTCAGGGTGCGTCGGAGGGTCGACCATGGGATACCGTGCTTTGGAGTGTAGGCTCGATATTTGCCTCGAGCGGGAAGGGAGCCGCTGCCCATAGCGGAGATCGATAGCGAATAGCGGGGATCGCTGCGAAGTCGACGTTGTTGTTGAAAAATTTGAAAATCGAAAAAAAGGGGGCTGTATGTACCGATACCCAAACAGCGGCAAGCGGGCGCACCATGAGCAGATACGCGCGACAACCGACAAGAGGCTCGCCAATGACTTGTATGACGGGTGGGTGGGTAGTATGGGGAGATTCAAGCCACTATTAAGTGATTTGCACGCTTCTCGAGTGGGTTGGTCGAAATTTATAGGTGCTTTTGGTGCGATTTGGTCAGCAGGTCCCATCACATGCGCTCTCTCTGCGGACCAACGCGACGAGCTCGACCAGCCGCCAACACAGCCCCATCAGAGGGTCTCTGAGGGGGTTCTATGATAGGGTTTGTGTCTTGAAATGACCTCGTCTAGGCGGGCTAGGGTAGGTCTAAACCGCTATTTGTTCAAAATAGGTTCATGTCCAAAATAAGGGTTTTGCTCGCTATATTGTTTTAGTCGTCACAAGCAACACGCTACTGATAATGATACGTATAGAGTACACTACAGTACTACACTCCTCCACAAAAGTCCGGACAAGATTTTGACCTTGGCAAGTAGAAAATGTAACCGTGCGTCGATTTTATTGAAAAATCTTATGAAATCCTAGGCAATGCTTTTGCGCGCAAAGTGGAATGCGCCGACAACTACGAGGAGCGAATTCGAGCACTGCCGGGCTTGTGTACTTGGTGTTATCGCGCCCACACTCGTGCGGCACGCTCTTTCAAATAGTCGTCGTGGTGGTTAGACGAAAAGAGTAACGGGCGCACAACGCCGCAATATGAACGCTAATGCGACGGTCGCGCAAATTTAATGCATAGGCGACGGAGGTAGGAGGTGCTGGGCAGGTCGCTGTGGGGGAAACGCACGAAATCGAGTATGTAGACTTACCACCAACATGCGCACAACTCAAGGGCAAGCCGCTTTCGGCCACAATGTTCAAGCGATCATAACTTACTCATATATGGTCAAAACGTTTTGAAACAGGTACCTTTGGACGCGTCTTTTCAATGCGCGTCAAATGCATCTACTCCGGACTTCAAACACCCACAAATACATTTGATATGAATTATTCTAATTTACGAATTATTCCGGCAAACCTGAGCCGTAGTGCTAAGCAACACCTATCGAATTCGGCTCACCTCATGAGGCGATTTGGGCGGAGTTTGTCGATATATGTTTACCAATTTTTCATTCCTATTGACTTCCGAGCCTAATTCCCGACGCGTGCCACGCGTGGGGC
This sequence comes from Tetraselmis chui, assembly GCA_026401115.1. Classification (NCBI taxonomy): domain Eukaryota; kingdom Viridiplantae; phylum Chlorophyta; class Chlorodendrophyceae; order Chlorodendrales; family Chlorodendraceae; genus Tetraselmis; species Tetraselmis chui. Next base: position 29,858 of record JAPMLY010000512.1, read on the forward strand.
GGGTGTGGTTGGCACGAGCACATACCCAAGCATTCCAAACACCACCGTCAACGTGATGCGTCCCTAACGGCCAAGTTGGACCTCGCCCCTCCCCTAAGCCAATCGCCCTCGCATCTTTACAACGTGAAGTGTTTATCCAAACCTGCGTCATGTGCATCTTTTCTCGCTTGCTTTCCAAAAACATCACCCGTGCCAGCGGCGTGAACTTCCGTGCTCTATTCACACGCCCGCAAACCCAACTTAGCGCATTGAGTACGGCACCCACGGCTCCAACCCCCCTCCAAAAAGCCCCCAAAAATACGGTTATGTGTAGTTCAGACAATTTCCCGGGAATTTATGGGCTTAATTCGACAATCTCCACCGACAACACCCGCTCTAAGCTGAGGTCAAACCACCCCGGATGACGGCTTACTGCTTGCTTCTCGGCTCTCCTACAACTGGGTGGTACTTGGGTATTGTCGTGCTTGACGTGGTGAGAGGGGAGCGTGCTTAACATAATGTTTGTCAGGACTTTTGTGGAGGAGTGTATCAAAACTACCACTAAGTATCTTCCGCTCTCGACGCAACCGCGCGCCGCACATGGAGGCCGAGCGACGTTGTCTCTTACTTATCGCAGCAATACACACAACCACCAACAGCCCTGCGAGTGGCGAGTCCCAAAACGACAGTGTCTGAAAATTCTAAAACCCGACGCGTTCCTGCCCAGATTTTGTATGAAGTGCGGAGCTACCCGCAGTATTTGGCGCGGCTGGAAAGCGCCCCGCATGCAAGCTTGTCTTACGTCACGGTGGCCGTCGTCCTCGCCTCCCATTTCTTTTAGCTACTAAGGATTACATAAGACGAACCCTTCCGTCCACGGGAATTTTTTGTAAGGCGGAGAGGTACACGGGGGGGGGGGGGGGGGGGGGGGGGGGGGGGGGGCATCCAAAAGTCGTGACTGGAGTTGCGGAGAGGGGCGATGCCGGCTGAGGCAATGACCAGTGCGAGCGACGAATTGGCAGAGGCGCCTTCCGCCGGACACCCCGATGATGAACAGGAAGTGCCTCAAACCGAGGTTGAGAAGGAAAGCACCGTCAAAACACCGTCTCCGGTATGCGACTCCGAGGGCACTCCGGGGTACTACCTAACCAAGGCACGTCGCTATTCGAGTTGTATGCACGCACCCTTCATAGCACCGCCTTTCGTCGCAGTGGGCGCCAACTAACACTGCGTCACTGCGCACTCTTATTGCTCGGCGCTTCTGACCGCTCACCGCAGTACGGCGACGGCTCCGTCGTCGATGCGGCCGGCTTACAGCTCCTCGTGGATGACTTCATACCAAAGGCAGCGGTGGGAACACCCCCTGTGGACGCTATCCTAAGCACGCCGCCATTCACACCCATCCACACAGCCTACAGGCTCTCGTGCAGTGCGAAGGGCGTTAAACTTCTGTTGCTCTGATTAAAGAGCTCAGTCGAAACACAGGGCTGTTGGTATCTCGAACCGGGGGTGAAAAGTAACGCAGGATTCTCGACGGCCTTGCTTATTTACAGGTCGTGCAGTCCGCCAAGGGGCATAAGAATGCGGAGAGTGCGCGGATAACGGAGGAGGAGTTTTCGCTGTTGGACGTCGACGCCGACGGGGTTCTGAACCGCGACGAGTTTTATTGTTTCTTTTATGGAAAACTATACGCCATGCTCCACGCCTTCTCCGCTTCAATCACGGTGCGACCAACCATGCCCCCTCATCCACCAGGACAGACATCACAAGCATCGGTTGCTCTCGGACGCTGACGGGTCTAGGGTGCGCAGGAGCCGTCGGAAGCGGAGACGTTGCGACGAACGGGCGCGTTATACAGGCACGCCGCATTTCATTCATGGCACTAACTTGCAATGCACCATTTGGGGGGCTGCCCATTACAAATCATAGACGGCAAACTTGCTGACATAGCTGATGGGAGACTGCCTGTGTCATGGGTGGGGGACGGTTCATGTGCAGGATGTATAGTGTGTATTGCTCTACCAGTGGCAGCGAGCGCACGATGACGCTGCGGCCATGGATCAACCTTTGCAAGGACACCAGGTACACAGCTCGTCCAGCTCGCACCATGGTCTTTACTCTCTATCTACACCATATCCCTGCCCATCTCCTTCCTATGACATGTTGAGTGGTGGGGCTGTAGGTTGGCAATGCGTGGGGCTGTAGGTTGGCAATGCGTTGAGAGCCAATTATGGCACGTCCACAGGCTGCTGGCACAACACGCGGCGGAGCTGGTGCACGTTCAGGCGCGAGCGGCTGTGGTCAGGCGCGGAGAGGCATGCAGCAAATCAGGGGTTGACTTCCAAGAGTTCATGCATGTGAGCCCCCTACCCCCCCTTTCATCGATCAAGCCCTATAAGGGGGGTGTGTGGCGCAGTAATGAGTGGTTTACTTGTGGGTGGTGGTTCTGCAGGCTCTGAGGCTGTTGGGGGAGAAGAGGCGGATTGGGCTCAGTTGGGTCATCGATGTTGTGCTGTATTTGGGGGCGAGCAACAAGAGCAGCCTAGAGACCAGCCGCTACCGTGGGCTCATCCTCTCATCGCTCACACTCGACCAGGGCATCTTCCCAATGGTGAGTGCACTCTCCACACCCCGCACCTGTCACAATCACAGCGCTCCCCTTCAGCCCGCCATAATAAGACCTATATGGCATATATGGGAGGAATTTAGGGGTTAAGGTTTAGAGACAGGAAAACTAACATGGTACATAATGTAGATCGGTCTGAATGGTTCTTGTTTCATTCAGCGCTTCACTGATGTATGTGTGGCTCAAGCTGTGGTTGGCGATGCCGTGTTCCCTATTTGTGTCAGGACCTCCGGCCGAGGGACGTGGTGATGCCTCCCGTTCCTAAAGAGTTCCCCACCAGCCCTGAGAAAGTCCACGGCGAAACGCTTACTACCAAGGTTGGTCTCCTCACCCAATTGACTAACCCCACAGATGCATTGTGGAAAAACTATGCGAGAGTTTTATATTGGAAGGCATTTTCACGAATTTTGGGCACAATTAGCGGAGACACACCGTGCGTTGGTGTCGGTATTGTGCATGGGATGATGGGGTGTTGGTTGGTTGTGATAGACAAGGAGGCAGGTGGCGATGGAAACAGTACTCTGCCGTGTGCGTGCCGTCTCGAGGGAGGAGAGGATGCGTCAGGCAGAGAGGCAACGCGAAGAGGCGCGCGTGGCAGCGCAGCGGAGGGAGGAGGGTGAGGAGGAGGTGGTAGGCACAGGGGAGGATGATGAGGAAGAGAAGGAGGGTGAGGTGATGGGGGAAGGCACGGAGGCGGCTGACGGATCGCAGGAGACAGCTTACCAGCAGCATGAGGAGGGGACTGATGCAAGGCGGTTAGCTCCGGGCGACGTTGATGGCGTGGCTGCAGCCGCGGCTTCTGTGGAGATGGACGCGAGTCCTTCGAAGGGTGCCGCTGCTGCTGTGGAGATGGATCACACCCCGCCCTTTCCTCTGGGCCACGGAAGGGAAGGGTACGAGCCGGCAGAGGAAGGAAGCGCATCGCAGGCGGACAAAAAGGAGGAGAATGCGGGGTTTGGTGCGGGCCTGGCAGAAGGGGAGTCAGAGGAGGAGGAGGTGGATGGGGCGGCGAGTCGTGGAATGGACAATGGCGTCGCGCAAAGGGGGTTGGCGAGGGCGCAGGGTATCTCGGAAGGTGATGGGGGGAGTGTGAAGGTACGTCACGAGCAGGACCCCGTTGGAGAGAGGGTTCCAGAGGTAATGGGTGGGACGGAGGACAATGAGATGAAAGATGTGAATGAGGAGCCTCATGATGAAGGCAAGGGGCAGTGGGTGGGGGGAGGGGAGGGTCAATTGGAAGGGGAGAAGATGGAGGAGGCTCAGGAAACGTGCGAAGGTGAGGAGGAGGTCAGGAAGGGAGTCGATGAAGAGGTAAGGCTGGTGAAGGGAGAGGAGGAGGATGTGAGTGAAGGGGAGGGCGAGAGGGTTGAGGGGGAAGTGGAGGTCAAGGAAAGGGGGGAGGGGGGGGAGGAAATGGCGCGGCAAGAGGGGAGAGATGGGATGGAGAAGGCAGGGGACATTGGTGGTGATTATCATTTGGTGGAGGAGGAGAATGAAGGCGGGAAGGCAGGAGAGGAGGTGAAGGAGAGTGAGGAGGTCGACAGCACCGACGCCCACAGGAAGCCAGACCTCGGGGATCAGGACATCGTGCCGCATCCGTCGAAGGAAGTGGGGCAGAATATTGAAAAGGGTTCGGTAGAGGGTTTCACGCCGCGGGACGTTGAGTCCACTGCTATCGCTGGGCAAAGAGACCCTGAGCCGTCTGACCCGACGGCGGGGGCAGATACAGGAGACGCGGGGACTAACGGCAAGTCAGAAACTAACGCCGGTACCGCGTCGCACAGCGAGGCCTTTGCGGCTGATGCAAGGGGAGCGCAGCTGAAGGAGGGGTTGGCTTCGTCTGTCCCCGCACCGGATGCTGCTGCTGGTGAAGTGGGCGCAGAGGCGGATCCGACCATACCGACGACAGCGGAGCCGTTGCCGGGGTCAGAAACGCAGATCAACACGACGTCGGGCGAAGTTTGGAAGGACGACAATGAGATAGACGAAGGGGTGATGCGGACTAAAAACTTGCCAGCAGATGGAGATGTTGCTTCGTCTGAGGCTCGCGATGCTTCGGGGAAGGAGGTGAGGGGCTTTGTCTCGGAGGCGCCGGCTGTTTCCGGAGAGCGGTCGGATAATGAGCCTCCGGACGGAGAGACGCCTTCGCGGGGGGTCAGGAACGACGTGGTCCCGTCTACTCGCGTCGAACCGGAGGTAGTGGATGGTCAGTCCGAGGTAAGCGAACCTGCGGGAGCTTTGGGTGCTGATACTGGCGAGGAGGATGTGTCATTACGGCAGCAGGCGACGGCGGTAGAGCCGGTGGCGGTGTCAGGGATGCGGTCACACAAGCCAGTGAGCGTTATGTCGGGGGCAGACGCGGGAGCTGTGTACCAGAAGGCTCTCAGCTCCCACTCGCGCGCCAGTAGTGTAAGCGATTTGGCGACAAGCCGCGCATCGGGTAGGTCGGGCGCGGATGAGTCGCGTGGCGCTGCTGTAACGGGCGAGCGGACGGATGGTGGTGGTGCGGACGACTCGGCTCCCTCGCACGACGCCCTGACACGCCCGGCACCCCCTCCTCCCGCCCCTACGAACTCCTCCACCGGCGCCTTACTGATGGCGGCGGCGTCGAAATCTGCGTCAGACCCCCGATCTCTTCACCCGGTTATGGACTTAGATGAGCCGCCCGCGGTGCTGGAGCCCTCGAGGCCCCGACCACGCAGACAGTCGCAGCTGACTTGAAGTGTGTAACCATGTAAATCTAACATCCGGAATAATGTGCTTTATGATCCTAAAGCATATACGATGCTGATGCTGCGGCATGCCTTCCGGTTCCTCGGGCTTTGGCCTGTGGGGCGGTTTCTCGCGTCCCTTCTCCTTTTTGCGTGGTGGTTTCCACTGCCTTTTTTGTCAGGATCTATTCGACTTTTTATCATCAATCACACAAATTCATAATAATAGTGCCCCGCCTTTTTAAGGTGGAACATAAAGACAGTTTTCCTACAGTCTACCCGTACGGCAGATGTCCGGGATGACGATTGGCTTTTTGGGCAGGCGGCGGACTTAATAAAATATATATATTACAACCGTCGTAGTCTTAAATGGATTATTAGCGATATCGTTCAACAGCTATATAGCGCTCCGCCGGGGCGCCTGTTCACGATGAATTGCTTTGAAAATCCTAAGACGCGATACCGCCCCCATCACTTGATGAAATGTGCACGGCCAGTTGCACAGCTCATGACACCGACACGTCTTCCAATTATGTACATCGCGTTAAAAGCAGGCTTGATCTTCATTTCGTTGATTGAGTAAAAGTCCCCGTAGGTAGTGGCTCAGAAGTAGGGGCCGGTATGGTGCCGCTTGAGGCTTTGCTGGAGCGACTAGACGACCGAGACAAAAAGGGCTCCGACAAGGTAGGCCCCTGGATAGGGATGCTACGTTTTTCAGGCCGAGAGGTGCGGCGTGGAAGCTGTACCGTCAGCACACCAGCCTCCAGTTTTGCAGAAATGGCATCCTCGTCCACGTCAGCAGGCAGTTTATAGGTACGTCGAAAGGGGGCGGGGCGATGACTACTGGCTGGTTCGTCCTCCGTAGTCAGACTCTGATATTCGCTACTCTCTCTTTCATTCTCGCTGGTGATCGTTAGAACGCCAAACTCAATTTCTAGCTTGACATCTTTCTCGTGTAGTCCGGGGAGGTCGGTCAGCAGCGCGTATCCGCCTCGCACTTCATGTAGTTGGATGGGCGGGCCGGCGGTATCCGTGGCTTTCTCCTCCATTTCATCGAATCCCCATAGCGGTCCGTTGTCGAACTGATCATTGTCATCATTGATTATACATCCTGTGCACATTCGAAGTGCCCAGATGGGGAAATCGTCAGGGCTGCAACCGTCTCTTGCCATTTCGTGTCCTTCTGTGCGCAAGTGCAACGGGTACTTTGATTCGCAGTAAAGCGGTTCGTCGGAGTAGGAACGCAGGAGCTTCATCCACTGGTCAGCTAGAGCACGGGAGGACTTGTTCGCCTCTTGCCCACTTTCTGGAAGCTAGACTCAGCTCAGCTAGGATACTGCCTGAAGAATATTTTTAAGTGCCCTCGGGGACTTAGCGATGCGTCTGTCGGAAAGTGCTGAACTGCGAGTTCTTGTTGGGAGCGCAACCCTTTTATGGCTGCCTGTAGTGCCGGTAGTGATTCTCGCTCGTACCGTGTGGTGCTGTGTGATCAATATTCGGGATGTACAACAAAGTACTGGTACCGGTATCCTCTCCCACTGCTGATGAAATAAAAAGAGTTTCATACGGTGAAAATTTCAAACAAGATAGCCATACCCGTGGATTGACACGGATATCTGTACCACGTCGTCAGAAGTCATTGAGTAATTATGGCGCGAAGGTGCTGGCACTGAGCACGGTAGATCCGTAAACATCGACATGAGCTACGGGTACCTTTGATAAGGGCACGAGTAAGGACGCTTGCCGATAACTTTTGTCTTTTTTTGCCGATGACTTTATGTCAGGATTTTTCCCTCCTTGCTCCTTTTTGTCAGATCAAATCGTAATCGATAACGGGTACCGGGGTACAGTAGTATGTCATTATTACAGAATATCTGCAATTTACTATGTCATAAGGTTCGCAAGGTTAGAAATCGTTAAAATAGTACGGGTTGCCCTTCGGACATGTATTATTTCAAAGCGATAGCATAATTATATGAAGCGTCAATATTTACGAGCCCTAATAAATAAGGTTATCGCGATTATTGCCATAGTAGATGGTAATTGCAAAATATGGATGTATGTAAGCAGTCTAGATAGATAAAATTCCGAGATGCCGTGGCATGCCTCCCTCTTCCTCGGGCTCTGGCCTCTGGGTTTTTTTTCTTTCTTTTTTTCGATTGGGGGTTTCCGCTGCCTTTTCTTGCAAGGACCTTGTCTTTTATATAATTTGATGAACAAATTTAATTAATATGATTTCCCTCACCAACCGCCTCGTCGACGTGAACCATTATTGAGAGTCCGAGTAGCTAAACCCTTTGCAAAGCCTTATCCGTCGAGAACTATTGAATGTTGCTACTTCCCCTCTACTGTGGGCGGTCAAGCTAAGCAATTCAAAAAGCCGTCTCGATAGCCCTTGTATTCCGCGGAACTCCGAGCTCCGACTGAGATTGATCATTGAGTTGCACGACAGTTCGTCACATGGTTACAAAGGAGTTGCTAGCACTCTTGCTATAGCACTTGACAGATTCTAGTTGAAGCGAATTTGCCAAGATGTCAATAATTTTTGTGAGCGTTGCGTCGTGTGTTACGAGCAAAGATTCAACCACATATGGCTGCGACCCTTTTCCGCTTACATGTTCCACCCATACCGTGGCATGCAATTGGGCTTGACTACTTAACACACCTTTTGTGAGCAATGGCTTTGACAATGTGTTGATTGTAGTCGACCATCTTACTCGAATGGCCCATTTCTTGTCGTGTACATAGAGCGTGACACTAGAGGAAATCGCCAGTTCGTTTTTATAGGGACTCTACATATTACATAGTCTATCCCGAGTGCCGGTCAGTGATTGCGACCCGATTAGTCATTGGCTTCCGGCAAACGCTTTGGAGACGCCTTGGAACGCGACTCAACATGTCTTTCATCCGTCACCCGGAGATGGATGGACTCACGAAGCGTGTCAACCACACGTTCCGGTAGTTTATGTGTTGTTTCTAATGCTACGTCGATGGATCGAATTAGACATACATAATGCCTCAAGTGGAATTTGCGTACAACGCTACCCGTGCGCTCGGAAGTGGCACACTCTTTTCGAGGCGAATTCTCGCTCATCTCCAAAAGAGTCACTTGACATGCTACTTAACATCCGACCTTCGATTTCGGTTCCGCAAGACGCTGCGAAGCGGTTGAAGTCGTTAAAAGAGTTACACGCTTTGGTACAATCAGTGTTACAAAAGCACAAGGATGAAATGCAAGCTCGTTGAGAACCATCGACTGCCCCTCATTTCGTTCGAGGAGACAAGGTGATTGTCATCACAAAGAACCTCTTCATGCGTGGACAATCAAACCAAAAGCTGCGTGATCGAGAGCTTTTGAAATCGAGGAACATATTATTGGGAAACACAATTACATATTAAATTTCCAACGACGGTTCGCTTACATCATGTGTTTCATGTCAACAATCTAAGACCATGTTCTACAGCTTCTCTTCGACATGATGTCCTAGTCATTACTCCCGAAAGTGACGATGATGAGTTCGAGGTTTCTCACATTCCCGTTGTTTGCATCAAGCCGTTACATGTACGTCGAGGCAAATATATGCTCGTCATGACGCGCTTCGGCGATGACGACATTCCACATGTATGACACCGGTTGAACGAGGTACGCCGTACAACGGTGTTAAAAGATTTCTTGGAGACGCCCACATGGCACACTTTTGCCCATACTCAATGGAACAACGACTTCATGCACGCTTACCCATTACCCAACGCACATTCTTGAGTCCTAGTAATTGTTTTAGTAGTAAAGGAGCCAAGCCACGGAGGTTAGTTTCACGAATGGCTTCATTAATAAATCTGTCAAGGGGGGAGGGTACGAGTGTGACGAGTATTAATCTGCAACAATACATTGCTTGCTATTGTACAAGTACTCGTTACAAAATTAACCCGTACTTTTCCATCGAAGGACGTAATTCCCACTCCAAATTAGCGAGGTTTCTAATGTTGTACTATTCGACAAGTACCTCCCGGTACGTAAAGGTACGCACATTTAGTCTAACTAGCCACATGAAGCGTTACTATGATTTCCCAAGACAGACAAGCCGAGTCGCTAGTAAGTTTAGACCGATTCGAGAGCCCGAGCGCATGGCACGAGGACAATGCGAGAACATGCGCAGTCTAGCTACGCTGGAGCTATCTAAGCATGGTGCATTGGAGGGAGGTGACGGAACCATGTAATCTAAACCTTTGTTTACAATATAGTGTTAAGTAGTTAAACATCCAAGCATTTTTCATCTCTCTCCATTTGCACTTCCACCTGCAAAAGCAACCGCAAAACAGAGCACAACAAGACAAAACATAATTGTTTCCGCAGTGAAATACAAACTCAAACTAATGATATGGTATTATAACTACTTGTGATATTGGCAATTAAAGATACTGTGAATTACTATGTACACATGACGGGCTCGCTCCTTTCGTCGCTATACCCGTCATGTGACCCTTTATCGCGATATACAAATTATTGTTAGTATTCGAATCGTTTTATCTAAAGATGCACTGATGCTATTTAGAGGAAGTGTCGCTGTCAATCAGCATGAGAAGATATTACTCGCTAGTACTGAAGTCTTTCAGCGTCATCGTCGTAGACTATATGTCAACATTGTCCTCGCGTTGTTGCAGTGGCGACGTACCTCGGTACATCCTTCAACTGGAAAATTACGCGCGAATCCGATTAGTAACGAGTACATGTACAATGTCCGGAAATGTATTGTTAAATGACAATACTTGTTCTACTCGTACCCTCCCCCTCTTGACATATCAATGAGGCTAGCCTAGAGGCTGAATTCGTGGTAGTCTCGGGCTCCGATCTTGAAGCTTTCACTATGACTAAGGAATGCAAGATGGGTGAGCGTGCATGAAGTTGATGCACGCCCGAGTATTGGCAAACGCGTACCATCAGGGACTGGATCCGGATCCTACGGCTCCGCGAATCCCCGAGACTACTCGGGTTTGGACTCGGTCTCGTGGGTCCGGACCCTAGAATCACAGGTAATCGCGGGATCCGGACCCTAGAATCGAAGGTAATCGCTGGATCCGAACCCTAGGTTCGGTAGGTTATCGCGGGGTCCGAACCCTATAATCACAGGTAATCGTTGGATCCGGTACCAGTTATTGTAAGTAATCGTAGGATCCGGTACCAGTTATTGTAAGTAATCGTTGGATCCGGTATTCATCGTACTTTAATGGATCCGCGGTAATCGCGAGTACCTCATCCTCGCAAAACGATGTGGAATCGCGATACTACCCAATCAGTACTCACGATTTTGTGGTGGCCCGAAGTGACACGCTATTTTTTTGGGAGATATTTGGCAATGCAAATCTGCTGAGGTGTATGTCTAGGATTGGTTCAATAGCCCTGATTGTTGTCATTCCGCAGCCTTGAATCGATTGTAGCCCACCCAAGTGCCAGTTAAACGGTGCGTACGCGCTTGAAATCCACCATAATCTGCCCGTCCACATCCAACTCCTATCATAGTTAGCAACAATGGCGGGGCAAGCGGGAAGTAGTAGACCGTCTAGATCAGGGAAGAGCTTGTCATCGACGGCTATCCAACGTACAGAAGAGGAGCTTGTTGGGAATTCAGATAGGGTGTTCATGATACCTCAGTCACAATCTACTGTATGGGATCCAAGCATGAGCACGCGCATAGAACTAGTCGAGATGTAAAAATTGAATTTGTAGTACAAATTTCCCCCAAAATGCGCAATTTGTATCAATTTGCATGAGTACTTCGAGTACTTGTTGGAATCGCGAACCCAACGAATCCAACGGAACCAAAAATTTAGAAGTACTCATGTACTCGGTTCCGGAACCGAAAACACAGTTACTCGCTGGATCCGAACCCTAGAATCATAGGTAATCGCGGGATCCGGACCCTAGAATCACAGGTAATCGCGGGATCCGAACCCTAGAATCACAGGTAATCGCGAGGTCCGAACCCTAGAATCACGGGTAATCGCGGGGATCCGAACCCTAGAATCACAGGTAATCGCGGGATCCGGATCCCTTTTTTAGAGGTACTCACTAGTTCCGGATCCTAAAAATTCAAGTACTCATGGATCCGAACCCAACAAAAAAATGGCGGATCCAGTCCCTGCGTACCATTGGGGCACTCCTAGAAGTTCTTGTAACGCCTTCGTACGGTACACCTCGTTCAGCCGGTTCCGGACATGTCGAATATCGTCATCACTAAAATGCGTCATCAACAACGCAAATTATTCCCCATGTCAACCATCAAGCGGCTTGATACACACAATAAAGATATGAGATACGTCGAACTCGACGTCGTCATCTTAAAGCGTCGTCGTAGTGACAACATGACGAAGCATAGATTTCGTCAAGCATGGTGTCAGATTACTCACGTGAAAGACCGGATGTAAGCGTTCTACAACGAGTAGTTTTAATTTATAAATGTGTTTATACCGATCTGCTCCCCGACAATAACAATGTGAGGTGCTACTTTGGTTAGGCTAAGTTGGCAACCTTAGACTAATAGTAGAACCTAATCTCTGGATCTAATTATACAGCGTAGAGAGAATTAGTAAGATTGTCTTAGGAACAGGGTTTCTTACAATCTGGGTGTGGCGTAATTCTATTCTGTACCGGTCTTCTTCTCTACCAGTAAGTCCCCGTCTTAAATATCCACACCTCAGGTGTTCTAGAAACAGCCTTAGAACCTGTAGCTTGTGTTGTCTGCTAACTTAACCAAACTATTACTAGTGATACAGATTAACTTAGGTTACCGTCTATCTAACCTTATCGCACAAGCTCTTAGAACTATCTAGAAAAGAACTATCTAGAAGAGATACTGGTAGTAACTCTGTACTGTCGAGGGAAAATACGGCGATACAGTTGTCCTGCCGTGATGACAATAAAAGAGTCATTGAATATCGCTAAGATACAGGTACCATTTAGAGGAAATAAATAATGTCAGATACTAGCACTTAGCTAAATGGCTAGGATATGACACTCTCCCCTCCTTAAGCACCAGCGTCCTCGCTGTGCAGTACTCAGGGTCTTGGCTTCTTGGGGGTTCTTGCAGGCCAGCGATTGCGAAATCTGACAAAGTCAGGGGTGCCAGAAAATTCTCGATAAACATCCGTTCGAAGGAATTCGGAAAAGATGTTTAAGTGGTTGACTCCTCGCATGGGTTCCCAAGTGTCCTCGCTAGGTACGTTGAACGGTGCTGCCCAGCGGACCTTAAACAAAAGTCCCGTGCCATTGGAGTTAAAAGCCACGTCGAGTATTTTGTCGACTTCAAATCGCTTCGCATCGTGCACAATCGGAATTGGCTGCGCACTGTTGGCCTGTTCTGGTTCTGAATTCCATCTTTCCAGTAGACTGGCGTGTACAACATCGTGAATCCGTACTCCAGGGGGTAGCTTAAGCCGAAATGCAACCGGGGAAACTTCCTCCGTAATGAGAAACGGTCCAATGTAGCGGTCGCGTAGTTTAGAACATGGCTGTTGTACAAACCGTAGATTTGTCGCCTTGAGCTTAACCTTGTCGCCAACTGTAAAAGGTACTGGTAACCGGTGCCGATTTGCAGCGTCTTGCATGTGTGCCTGGGCTGCTTTGACGCAGTCGTGGGCAAATCTGTGCATCTCGACCAGAATCTTCACTTGCTCCGGTAAAGTACGGCTAGGCTCGTTATCTTCAAATGTAGCCGTCGTTGGAGATGTCGGCTCGAATCCTAGCGTCGCCTTAAATGGAGACATAGTCGTTGACGTAGAAACCGCTGCGTTGATCGCGAACTCCACGTTGGTAAGGTGTTGAACCCAGTCGTCGTGCAAGGGGTGCACATAGCATCGTATGACTTGCTCCCATGTCTGGTTTACTCGTTCGGTTTGGCCATCTGTCTGGGGATGATAGCTCGTAGAGATATTAAGCTTGGTGCCAACAGCCCTAAATAGGGTTTGCCAGAAGTCGCTCATAAACCGGGGATCTCGATCGGATATTAATTTCCGTGGTAAGCCAAAATGCCGAAAAACAGCGCGGTGCATAACTTTTGCTAATTGTTCCGCTGTAATCGTTTTCGTAATTGGCTCGACAATCGTCCGTTTCGTAAGCATACAGACGAATACCACCACAGCATCATACCCATCGCACTCAGGAAGGTCCGTAATCAGGTCAAGCGATACATGCTCAAAGGGCCTGGTCGGTACCTCATGCGATTGAAGGAGTCCATAAGGCTTGTGTCGCGCTGCCTTGTTGCGTTGACAGGTAACACAGCTGCGTACATAGTGTTGTACTGTCCGCTTCATGTTAGGCCACCAAAACGTCCGGGTCACTGCTGCCAATAGTCGAATAATACCAGGGTGTCCCGCGGTCGGTGCGTCGTGTAGTTCGTACAGTACTCTTGATCGCAATGTAGAGACGTTCGGAACATACAGTCTTGTCCCGTAGGCGTACAAGAGTCCATTAGATTGACGTACCAGCCAGGTAGGCAGAGATTTCCGGGTAAGCAGATATTTGTCCGAGTCATAAGCGCTTTTGATTTCCGCATGAAGTCCAGAGTCAGGATGTAACCGGGATTCCAGGGAAAAAATCTGCGCGTGTAACTCGCATTCTGCTTCGTCGTTGGTCCAATCGCGTAACAGTTGCAGCTTCTGTAATGAGTCCTTCAGGTCAGGTCGGCGAGACAGAGCGTCTGCATGGTTGACTGCTCCCTTCTTGTATACGATGTCCATCTGTCGCTGGTAAGGTGCTAAAACTTGAAGCCATCGCACCTGTCGAGTAGACAAATCGCGCTGCCGAAAGAAGTGTCGCAACGTGTCGTGGTCCGTAATTACTGTAAATCCCGCCGCGCCATCTAAGTAGCAACGGAACTTCAGTAGAGCGTCGCGAACTGCCAGTAGCTCTTGTTCGTGGACATGGATAGTGTACCTCATGCTTGTTCATCTTTCGAGCATGGTACGCAACAGGTTGTAATCCAATACCTTGGTCTTGTAACAACACAGCTCCTACTGCAAATCCAGAAGCATCTGTGTACAGTGTGTACCTTGCATTAGGAGAAGTGTCAGGAATTACCAGTACTGGTGCACGTACCATCGCGTCTTTAATTTGCTCGAATGCTGACTCGGCTTGAGGAGTCCAGCGAAATTCCGGTGTCTTCTTGGTCAGGTCCGTTAATGGGGTTGCTAGGGTTGCGAATTGGTTGATAAACCTCCGGTAATATCCAGCAAGTCCCAGAAATCCACGTACTTCAGTCACAGATTTCGGTCGGGGCCAATTCTGTACTGCCTCCACCTTGTCGGGGTCCATTCGGATCTGTCCAGCTTCCACCACATGCCCAAGGAAATTGACGCTCGATCGTCCGAAGTAACACTTAGAGAGTTTGATATGCAACTGGTGTCGCTGCAGCTCTCGTAACACGAGTCGAATATGCTCGAGGTGTTCGTCGGCCGTCTTACTGTAGATCAACACGTCGTCCAAATATACCACGCAGAATTTGCCAAGATACGGGGCCAAAACTCGATTCATCATCGCTTGGAATCCAGCTGGGGCGTTACAAAGTCCAAAGGGTAGAACGCAGTACTCGAACAATCCGTAATGAGTTCGGAATGCTGTCTTATGTATGTCGCGCTCCTTGACTCGAACTTGATGATAGCCTTTATACAGGTCCAGCGTGCTGAAATAGTGAGCCCCATATAGCGAGTCGAGTAATTCATCAATCCGGGGTAACGGTGTTCGGTCTTTCCTCGTAAGGTCATTGAGTTTCCGATAGTCTACGCACATGCGCATGGTACCATCCTTCTTGCGTACAAATAAAATCGGGGCACCGTACGGAGATTTAGACGGACGAATCCAGCCTTTTGCGAGTAAGTCTTGTAACTGTACCTGAACCTCCCGGAGTTCTGCTGGTGACATACGGTACGTTCGCTCCTTAGGTGGTTCATCGCACTCCAAATTAATTTCAAAGTCGCACTCGCGAGTTGGCGGTAGACCGTCAGGCTCCTTGATGATGTCCGTAAACTCATTCAGGGAATCTCGTAACGAAGTCGTCCACTCAGGTTGTTGATCAGTATTGATGTCGTCGACCGCGTCTTGTACTTCTCGTAGTCCAATCACGAAGAGGTCTGCTGGTTGTTGTCTAAGCAGCTTTGCCATCGCATCCGCCTCCAAGTGATGTACTGCCACAGGTACGGTGTACTCGTCGCCAGACACCATAGCTTCGCCAGTTTTACGGTCGCGAATCGTTTTAGTAGACCAATCTATATCCGGGTTGACGGCTTGTAACCAAGGTTGACCGAGGATGATGTCGAATTTATCCAGTTCTGTCATAATTGCGTCCAGACGTATATCCAGGGTCCCTACTGTGAGCACTTCATTCCGTAGTCGCTGGCGAGTCGTAGTTGTACTACCATCTGCCAATTTTATCCGGTATTTCTCTCCAGTAACCGTCGGGATGTGATGCTCCCGTACCCACTCAGCCTTGCAAAAATTTTCCGAAGCGCCAGAGTCAACCAAAATACGGCATCGATGTCCGCGTAAGGTGCCTCCCAACACTAACAGACTTGTTCCAGACTGGGTTGTGGATACATGTAGCGTCGCAGGAACACTGTCTTCTAGTCGGACGTTCTTGTTCATCCACCCGTCGATCGGTTTCCCAAAAGTCTCGTAACGAAGAGGGAACTGCTGGTCTCCACGAACTAGATAACCCGTACGCCGTGCCGAAATTAATTCCTTCCAGGTAGCCCATACTGCCCGAGAAGTTGACGTAGCGTCCGGTATCGATCCGGGTCGAACGCGAGCGATATACACGTAGCGCTTATTCTGTCCGGAAGACTCCGTCCCTAAAAGGCGTAAATTTGTTTCGCTCACCTTAAATCCAGTTGTCTCCGTAAGAGCTCGCACTGCTGTGTATTCCGGGGTCGCGTCTTCAATCTCCTGTTTGCCACCAGGAAACCAGACCATGCCAGTGTCCTCTTTCGCTAGTAACACTCGTCGGCCATCGGTAACAAGAGTCGTCGAGTGAGTCCAGTAGGTCTTCGGGGGATTCTGTAGGTTCTGAGGCAGAAATCGAACTCGATCGGTGTCGTCGACGTAGACTTGCGTCGTCCATCTTGTCGGTCCAACATCTTGCCTTCTTCCTTCTATTCCGTCGTTCGTAGGGCAGGTAAACACATGTTCTTTCGCCGCCAGCTCGTCGACAAGTCGGAAATTTCGCAGCAGCTTGAACCATGGTTTTGCCCTCCATTTTGGAACCACTATAACCGCTCTCAGATGGGGATGAAGCAGTTTACTCCGCAAATAATGGCCCAAAAAATCTTCTAATTCATTAAATGGCGCATTTAGCCAAATTCTCCGGTACTTCTGTAAATCTCTCTCCTGAAATGGGCGCGCCGGACAGCAAAAATCCTCCGCCACTTGAGAATTAAGGCCGTCATTATCGCTAGCTCCATCTAAGTCGAAAGGTCCGTAGGTCTGAGAGTACTTCAGGAAATACTCCCTATTCATCATCCAGTCGCTAAAGTCCTTGCTCCTAAAGACTGGCCTCAATGTCGTTTGAGGTAACGGGTCTCGTACTTCTTCTGTTCTGGTCTCTTCCTGAGTCGTTGTAGGAGACGAAACCTCATCTTGCAGCTTGCCGCGAGCTGCCGACTCAGGTCTCACTTTCCCGGCCGGGATTTCTTCGTTCTGTCGTTCTTCCCTCCGACTCACTGTCGATCTCCTCCGCTGCCTCTGAAAAGTCGCTGTCTTCTTCGATGGCGTTCAGTCGGCATGTCGAACGTTGGGTCGTCTCAATCTTGGTCTCCGCTGCCTCCGCTCGCAGAGCTGCTTGAATCGCCTCGTGTAGGGTCTTAGGGTTTTTCAGGGCAACCTCCTTATGAATCGAGGGTGTCAAACCGCGCTGGAAATCATGTACGTTATCTTCTTTGTGACGGTGAGGAAGCTCCAATAATTGTTCTCGAAAATAGTTGGCATACTTCAGGACCGTGGTTTTCTGTCGCGCTTTATCCAAATTCAATCTCGCTTGTTCCGCCGGTGTTCTTCCGCAGAATTCCTGAATTAAGGATTTCTCCATCTCAGAAACTCCGGAAAATCCTCCACCGACTTCATCTCCAGTCTGCGCAACTTGGGAGTACCACCACTTCGATAGTGGTCCTTCCAGAAAGCCAGATACCTAGTACACTCCTCTTTGCTCTTCAGGGTTAACGTTGTGATACCGTAGATACCCTCATGCATGTCGGAACTAGTTTCTCAGCTCGTCGATGTTAGTTGTAGCGATGCTCTTGATCTTGGCTGGTTTGACATCGTTCGGCATCATGCTTGGCATCTCTCGCGTCCTCTCCGATCTCAATTGTTCTCCTCGAAGAAAATTCTCCGTGTCTCGGCTTCTGTTCACTCGTCCTTCAAAATGTCTGAAACCGTTGTCGACGTGGTCACGCAGTTGAGATAGCTCAGTCGAAAAAGTGTCAACTCGGTTACTTAGTCGTTGTAGCATCTCGGTGACGTGTACCGACATAGGCTCCATCGTGGGACTCGATCCTTCTCGCACTGTCTGTCTTCCACCATATGTCGACGTCGGCTGTGTCGGCCCTGAAGGCGCCCCCTATGGTCGACAATCAACTTCCTCTGGTAGTCTCTCTCCTGCTCGGTTAGACATTTTCGTCTCGTCTAGCTTTTCTGAGGCTCCGAAACCACGTGTGAGGTGCTACTTTGGTTAGGCTAAGTTGGCAACCTTAGACTAATAGTAGAACCTAATCTCTGGATCTAATTATACAGCGTAGAGAGAATTAGTAAGATTGTCTTAGGAACAGGGTTTCTTACAATCTGGGTGTGGCGTAATTCTAAGCTGTACCGGTCTTCTCCTCTACCGGTAAGTCCCCGTCTTAAATACCCACACCTCAGGTGTTCTAGAGACAGCCTTAGAACCTGTAGCTTGTGCTGTCTGCTAACTAAACCAAACTATTACTAGTGATACAGAATAACTAAGGTTACCCGTACCGTCTATCTAACCTTATCGCACAAGCTCTTAGAACTATCTAGAAAAGAACTATCTAGAAGAGATACTGCTAGTAACTCTGTACTGTCAAGGGAAAATACGGCGATACAGTTGTACTGCCGTGATGACAATAAAAGACTCACTGAATATCGCTAAGATACAGGTACCATTTAGAGGAAATAAATGATGTCAGATACTAGCAGTTAGCTAAATGGCTAGCATATGACAAAGGGATCGTAGTCATAGAACGACAAAACCGAAGGCGTGCCAAGTTCAGCGGAAATGCGAAGGTCCGTATCGAGTTCGCCCTGCTGAGCTCCCAATGCAAAACTTCCCGGGAGTGGGAGGCGAGCGCCTATCTTGAGAACAAGGATGTTCGTGCGAGCACTTGTGACCGTCACATGAACAACAATATGATTACGGTGTTAATCCGAGCAGTAACGGCACAACATCCCCAAGTCGATTTCGACAAGCTCTCGACCGAAATTGGCGGAAATCCAAACGTAAGTCCCGCGCCTTAGCAGCCTACGCTTCAAACATAAACTCTCCAAGTACGTAGACAACCCGATCGTGAAGCTGAATGACATACCAAGAGCACGGGCACCTAGGGATGTGTTCCATAAGCATAGCAATTATCGAGCGCTTATCCGACATTGTGGCAACCGATACCGTCGACAAATATCCAGACCCACGAGACCCTAAAGGAACCTCATTCCACCGTGGACACTTCCGAACATGAGGGGCGTGTTGTAAGTAATAATGAGGGGCGACCTCTCCCAATTACTCGGCATGCACATCACCCGTGACCGCTCGGCGCGCACCGTCTCCTTGGACCAATCCCAGTACTTGCGCGACATCCTCGCCAAGTACATCATGACCGACGCTAAACCGTCGTCCCTTCCCATGGACCCTGGCTTCCTCGCCGGCCTCGCGCATCTGTCCTCGCCCCATCTCACCGGCGTGGCCAAGGATGTTTACCCAAGCCTCTTGGGCAGTCTCCAGTACGCGGCCGTCTGCACGCGCCCCGATGTCTCCACGGCGTTGAGCATCCTCGGCTCAGCCCAAGCTTCCCCCACGGAAGCCCACCTGCAGGCTCTGAAGAAGGTCCTTCGATACCTCCATGGCACCATCGACATGCGCCTGACGTTGGGGAGGGGGCACGGACCACAGTCTCCAACTCACATGCTTTGCCGACGCTGACTGGGCAAACGACAGCAGCACCCGCAAGTCCCGTTCGGGCTATCTATTCACACTTGGACGCGGGCCCATCAGTTACAAGTCCAAACAACAAACCTGTGTGGCCCAATCCACGTGTTAAGCCGAGTACTACTCTGCGGCGGATGCCACCAAGGAGGGACTCCATCTCCGGCAACTTATGGACGAGATCTTTAACGCCCCCATCACCGAAACCACCACCATATGGGAGGACAACCAAAGCGCCATCGCGTACTCCCAGAACGCCTTGGTCAGCGAGAAGACCAAGCACATCGGTCTGAAATGGCACTTCCTCAAGGACCACGTGGAGCAGGGAACCATCAAGTTGAGATACCTCCCCACTGACCAAATGGTGGCTGACATATTCACCAAGCCCCTCCCATGACCAACACTCACAAGACACCGAAGTGCAATCCTTGGAGGACAAGACCCAATGCAAAGCTTCATCCCGTAGCTACCTTCAGGAGAGTGTTGTAAGCAATACCTTATAGTTATTAGTTGCAGATAGCTACCGTAAGCTATTCTAGATGTGATTAGTACATGTCAAGATCGGACATACCGATAACTTGTTTGTACTAGTACATAGTTGTCGCTAGGCTCCAGCTCCATCACTTCTGTTGTCCCGACACCACGCCTCGGGGTGGTTGTCTCTGTGATTGTCCCTTTGCGTGACTGTGACTGTAACTACGTATGCGTTAGTTACCTTCCTTACTTATCGTGTGTGCACGGTTTAACATGGCGCGCTCCACATCGTATAGGAACCGGACAACTCCTTGAAACTAGACTCACGCAAAGCGAAAAATAGAGACAAAGAACCGCGACATGTACCCGATATCACCCGCCTATAGTCATGTTGGAAAGGTTTGCAAAACACCATGAGGTCAAATTAGGCCGGGGCACGAAGAATGCTCGAAATACCTCGTTGAATGTGGGCTCAATAATCTCCCGGACGGATGAGAGGCTGAGAGCATCGGGAATCGTAAGTTGTAAGCATGTCAATTGGATAGCGGACGCCGCATCATTGGCAACCGGAGATACCACCAACTCGACGACGTCGGGGCCATGAGAATCGGACATGTTTTGAATTAGTGTGTTCGTCAACACCGCGAGATCCGAAAATCCGCCTATATTGCAGATCGTATCAACTTTCGCAATTGAACCGCCCACGGTAAAGCAAAAGTGGCAAGATGCAGTAATTTGTGGCATGGAAGACCGTACATAGGACTTAGCGACTCGGACTCGTAATTATTAATCAAGTTGGCTAGGGTTTTGATTATCTTGTAACCAAGATTACAATTGAAATTGAAATTGAAATTGTTTACAACAATATCAGTATAAACCGGCTGTTGTCTCTGCCCCCCCCCCCCCCCCCCCCCCCCCCCCCCCCCCCCGGTACTATGCCTAACTAGACTTATAAGCAGGAGTAGACCGTGAACCATTGATCCCAACCTCTCCAATGGCAGTAACGATACCGTCTAAAACATACCCGTATCAAGGTATTTATGATTATTTGATCTATACGTATTTTTCTTTGGAAACAATATGAAACATAAGATGTCGCTAGTCTCCACGATACGCGGCCTGCTCCAGCCGCGGCGGGGTCGCTGATCAACAAGGCTAGTGAGCATGAGCGGGTCGAGTCGAACCTGCCCGACCTCGGCTCCTGTGCGACTCCGGTCGTGCCGAAGGTAGGGGGAAAGGCAGGTAGAAAACCCCCCTCGCTCAGGTCGTCGTCGGACTCGTCTCGATCCGTGCTCAACCCCGTTCGAGATATCGGAGATAGTAGTCGCTCTTCTCCGCGCGACTCTCCACCTAGTCTAGCCTTCTCCCCTCATGCGGGGGCTCGGAGGAGAAAATAGCCAGCCTGCATACGGTGTCCGGCTCGCTCTCCTGCCTTTGAGCCAGATGTCTCCTGTCCCCTGTCCGTTTGCCGTCTGTTTCCGCCACCCATCGGATCGCGCTGTGCTGGCCGCACCCTCCCCCGGTGACTTACGTTGTTAGGGGGCCGCCTATACGAGCAATGTGCCGTTGCGATAACCCGGGGCACACTGCCTGAGGCAGCCTGTCGATAACCGGGTACGGACTAGGGGAGGTGAACGGATAGTGTCCAGGGATCGGCTATCCTCAAAAGATGGTGGGTACGGGAATATTTAACCGAAAACCCCCCGTACCGGGGTTTTTCCGGCGGCGGGCGATCCTCCCGACCTCCGCCGCCAGACTGTGCCGCTCCTCCGGCTGCGACCCGCCTCCGTTCTGCGCATCTTCGGGCCTCTCCCCCAGAGGAGACCAAAAGATTTCGCAGGGCTGGCGGCTGCTAGCGAGCGCCGTGCCCTAGCGCTGCTTCCCACCTGTCCGCTGCCAGCTCCAACTCTCTCGTCCCACCGCTGATCCGTCCGTACCCTTCCTTGCCAAGAAACATTCCGCAGTCCTCGTACCCGTAAGGGCGGGAGAGTATATGTGAGTATTTAGTCGCTGAAAGAACATATCGGACAAGCCGAGCGGGAGATCCATGTGTTGGTGTACGGATATCATGTTTTTCCAAAACCCTCCGTACCGGGCTTCCCGATAGCTGCTGATCCCGCGGATCGCAGCTGTCGGTATCTCGTTCAGCCCCCTACCGTGCCAGGCCTGGCACGGCTACAAGGTTACAAGCGCCCACCGCGTGGAGGTAGAGGTAGGTGCCGACGGGCCTGCGAGCGCACCCCCCTCCGGGGCCGCCGCCGCTGCGCCGCCGGCGGGCGCCACCAAGATTGCACATGATATGCATAGTGAACATTTTCCTTATATCGAGTTTGATTATCATGTTGTTATTGATGTGACGGTGACAAGTGCGCGCCCGAGCACGAGTGGTCCCCGGACATGCGCTCGCCTCCCACGCCCAGGAAATCTTGCAATGGGAGGTCAGCAAGGCAAACTCGATGCGGATCTCCGCACATCCGCTTAACTTGGCGCGCCTTCGGTTTTGTCAGCCCGTGACTAATTCCCCTTCGCTCTAGAGGATGGGGGCCGGTTGGCACCTATGGCGGCCGAGTTGGGTGATCGCCTTGCTATTTTGCTGGTTGTTTATCGCTTCCCTAGCACGGGTGTTGTTAACTCTCGTTCATTGTGTTATGATAACTATGTCCGTATGCAACATTGCATTGGGCTTCACGACGCGGCTCCTTCTGCATCGAAGAGCTCGCTCTGGCGCGTCATCTGGCTAGTTAGATTAATTATGCATATTTGTAAGTTCCGGGAGGTACTGGTCGTACTGTAGTATCAGCACCCTTACAATATTGCAGTAGCGTAGTACCCACGTTTGTACGTCCGTCCTGTGGAAAAGCACGAATTGGTATCCGTAACGAGTACATGTACAATGTCCTGCGATGTACTGTTGCAGGACTGTACTCGTCACACTCGTACCCTCCCCCTCTTGACATATTAATGAGGCCGCCGCGAGGCAGACCTCCGTGGTTCTTGGCTCCTTTACTGAAGCAGTTACTGGGACTCATGAATGCGCGCTAGGTGAGCGTGCATGAAGTCAATGTACGCCTGAGTCTTGGCAAACTTGTGCCATTGGGGCGTCTCCAAGAATTCTTGTAACGCTATCGTCCGGTGCACCTCGTTCAACCGGTGCCAGACAGGTGGAATGTCGTCATCACTGAAGTGCGTCATGAAGAGTAGATATTTGCCTCGTCGCCCAGGTAGCGACTTGATGCACACATCAGAGATGTGTGAGACGTCAAACTCCTCGTCGTCTCCTTCAGGTACAGTCACCGGGACAGCTGGTCGTAGTGGAGCGGTAGAGCAGGGTCGCAAGTTGTTAACATGGAACACAAGATGTAAGCGTACTGTCGCTGGAAGTTTCAACCTGTAACTGTGTTTCCCAATCTGCTCCTCCACTGAAAAAGGGCCGAGCTGTCTGTCTCTGAGTTTCCGGTTCGGTTGTCCTCGCAGAAAAAGGTTTGCTGTGACGACTGACACCTTGTCTCCCTTAGCGAAGTGTGGCGTTGTAGACGTTTCTGTGCGCGCCTGCATTTCATCCTTGTGTAGCTGTAACACTGAGCGTACCAGGGTGTGTACGTCATGTAACAATCTCAACCTCTTTGTTGCGTCTTGCGAAATTGGAATCGACGGTCGCATGCTAAACAGCAGGTCAGGAGGCTCCTCAGGAGAGAACCCAAAGTTAGCCTCGAACGGTGTGTGCTCAATTCCGAGTGCACGCGAAGCGTTGTACGCGAATTCCACTTGCGGTAGTAGTGTCGTCCAATCGGAGCCGTCATAGCAACAGAAGCAACGAAGAAGCTGCTGAAACGTGTTGTTCACGGGCTCTGTCAAGCCGTCTGTTTCTGGATGTCGACTGGAAGACATGTTCGGACGCGTTCCGAGGCGTCTCCAAAGTGTCTGCCAGAAGGCACTGACGAATTTTGGGTCGCGGTCGCTGATCAGCACACGGGGCAGTCCATGTAAGCGGTAGACTCCCTGTAAAAACAAAGTTGCAGTTTCTTCGGCAGTAATCGACTCTGTACATGGCAGAAAATGGGCCATTCGAGTTAAATGGTCTACTACAATCAGCACATTGTTAAAGCCATTGCTCTCAGACAAGTGTGTCAAGTAGTCAAGACCAACTGTATGCCACGGTCTGGGTGGAACAGGCAGTGGGTAAAGAGTCGCAGCCATCTGCGGTCGAATCTTTGCTCGTCGGCATACGACGCAGCGTTCACATAAATCTTTCACGTCTTGGCGGATTCGTTTCCACCAGAATCTGTCGAGTGCTTTAGCAAGAGTGCTAGCAACTCCTCTGTGACCAGCTGACGAACTTTCGTGCAACTCTGTGATCAATCTCAGTCGGAGCTCAGAGTTCAGTGGTATACAAAGGCGATTGAGGCGCCAAAAGTATCCGTCTCTAGCTTTAATCCGGCTGTCTTTCGTCCACTCACCCTCGTCCCCATAAAACGAGTCTTGTGAGAACCCCTCGCGAATGAGATCAGCGAACTCAGGGCTCAGCTGCAACGCGTTAACAATCAGTAAATTTAACTACGCGTCTTCAAACAACAGCTCGGACTTCCGTCGTAATTCTCGATCTGATGGAACCTCGCCATCCCAAAATAAGGGTACTGTGGCATGAGGTACGAAGTCTAGACGCCGGCTCAACGGGTCAGCTTCGTTCAGAGCTCCTTTGCGATATGCAAGTGTCATCGAGCCCACAAACGGTTGCAAGTCCCGCAGGTATCTTGCTTGCCGCTTGTTCAGCCTGTTGTTCGGTTGCCTAAGCAGATGTCGCAGTGTGTCGTGGTCTGTTACGACAAGGAACTTAGAGCATCCTTCAAGATAGCACCTCCAATGCTTGACAGCTTCGCATACGGCCAAAGCTTCTAAGTCGTACGCAGAGTAAGTGTTACCACGCTCAGCTGGATTCAGCTTACGCGCCCAGTAAGAGAATGGTTGAAGACCTCCTCCTTGGTCTTGCAACATGACTCCTGCAATCCCCATTGTTGAAGCATCTGTAGCTACGGTGAACGTCGCGTCCGAGCCGACCTCCGGAAGGATCAGGCATGGCGCGGAAATGAGCCGTAACTTGAGAGTCTAAAAGGCTTCCAAACAGGCAGGCGTCAGCGTAACCTTTTGTGGCTGGGACTTCCGCAGTAAGTCCGTCAATGGAGCCGTAAGGTCGCTAAAATGGTGTATGAATCTGGCGTAGAAGTTGCAGAATTGTACGAAACCGCCAACCTCCTTCTGCGTCTTGGGCACTGGCCAGTCTGCAACGGCCTCGACTTTCTTTGTGGAAACCGAAATTTTACCGGCTATGACACAGTATAGCCCAGGTACTCCATCTCTTGCAGTCCGAAGAAGCATTTCTTAAGGCGTAATTTCAAGCCTTCCTCCTTGAATTGCTGTAGCACTAGACGCAGGTGCTCCTCCATAGTTCGACTGTAAATGCAGACGTCATCCAGGTAGACTGTCACGAACTTATGTAAAAAGTCGCGAAGAATGTCATTCATCATCCGTTGAAATGTAGCCGGTGCATTGCACAGGCCAAACGGCATGGCGACCCATTCCATTAAGCCATCAGGGGTCTGAAAAGCCGTCTTGTGAACGTCTTGGTCACGTACTCGAACTTGCCAGAAGCCAGAGGCGAGGTCGAGGTGTGTGTAAAAATTTGCGTCCTTAAGTTCGTCCAGAGTATCATCCACACGCGGAAGTGGGTAAGCATCTTTACGCGTAACCTCGTTAAGGCCACGGTAGTCAATGCACAGACGTAGCGAGCCATCAGCTTTCCGCACAAAAAGAATTGGCGAGCCGAACTCACTGTAGCTGGGACGGACCAGACCAGCCTCCACTGCGTCTTTGAGCTGTCGATTTAGCTCAGCGCGCTCTGCGGGTGACAATCTGTTCAGACGTTGGCGTCGCATCGGGCGAGTTGTTTGAATGGGATGATCCCACTGTCGGCTTACATGTGGAGAGTCGACAGGTTGCAGTAACTCCGGGAAGTCATCGAAGAGTAACGACCGGAAGTTGTCACGTTGTTCTGCAGCTAGCTCCTCTCCAGCGTGAAAGTCTGTCGGTTGTTCAGCGGCTGACGTAAGTTCAATGACGTAAAATTCAGCATGACGTCCTCTGCTGCGGCGCGTCTTGCGCATGAGTTTCTGAACTTTAGTAGACGACATCAACAGACACTCAGGGCGTCGTTCCTCGAGCGTAGTCTCCATACTCTCCATAGATGTGCCATCCATTAGTGTAAAAGCCATGGTTGTCCCAAACTGTAAAGAGGCATGTTCGTCATCAAGCCATGGTAAACCGAGGGTTAAATCAGCTGTACGTAAATCACGTAAGACGTAAAAAGTCGGGTGAAATTCGTGTCGAGCCAGCTCAAAAGTAACATCGGAGACTGTCGTAGAAGTTACTCGTTGTCCGTTGGCGAGTCGAACTGGGGTCTTAGTTGCAGACTTCCGAGTCTGTAAGGCAAAGCGTCGTACAAAGTCCTCTGACACAAAATCAAGCGTCGCAGCGCAGTCCACTAATCCAGAAATTTGGTGTCCGCCATCAGAAGTTTTCACAGTCAGCTCAGCTCGAATTAACGGGCGAGCTTCCGTGAGGTCAGTCAGAAGGGCTGTAGCTAGCGAAGAAAATTGTTGCAGCGTAGCGATGGACGGTTCCGCGTCGTCTGAAGGTACATGGACTGAGTTGGGTTGATCAGATGCTGTAGGTGTTATCGAGTCGTAAAACGCACAATCTGCGTCGACTAACCACAGCTGTACATGCCAAGGAGCTGGAGCAACCACATCTTGTTGCGCTGGGTTCTCAAGTGACTGACGAGTAAAAAGCTGTGTCCTCGTTGGGAATTCTTGATTGAGTTTCCAGTTCTTAGTCACTTGAGTAAATTTCGCCCATTTTGGTAGCACAAAAACAGCCATCGTAGATGTCGGAGATGTTCGACGACAATCCTCAAAATGCTGCGCAATCTGCTTAGCTAACTCTCATGGTGGGTTGATGTACACCCGTTCTCCTATCAAGTCCCTCTCAAGAATCGAGTCACTCGGCGAACAATGAGGTAAATCACCGTGCGAGTTTAGACCTTCATCATCAGCACATCCCTCCAAAGTGAAGTTGAATCGTGCATGCAGAGGGTCAAAGACTGAGTCAACCAGTTTCCAATCAATTGAACGTATGGTTACAGTTTTACGACTCTGTCTCTGCTTACTCTGACGACGACGACCTACTACTAACGTTGCAGAAGTCGCGATTGTAGTCGATGGAGATGCCGAAGGTGTTTCGACGACCTCTGTCGCTAACAATGTCTCAGAATGAACAGTAAATGTAGCCGGCTGCTCCAGTTCGTTGGTAGAACAGCCTTGCCACCATCATTGCTTCTTATACTCCATTGGTGCCTTGCCCTTCCACTCCGGGCATTGGAACAATCGGTGTCCCTTCTTGTGGCACTTGAAGCAGAGTCCCTCCTCCATATGACGCTTACGCTCCTCAGGTGTCATCGCTTTTGCGAGTGTGTTGAAATCATCGCGGCCAGATGTTTGACCACGTCCACCATTGTTGCCTCCACCACGTCCACGTCCGCGGCCACGACCACGGCCACCTCTATTACGCTTCTAGATCTTAGAGGCTTCGTCGAGAGGGTCCTCAAGGTTGCGCTTGCGCGTAGGGCAGATGGGCGAGCAGTAGACCTCATATTGCCGAGTTCCGGCGAATATGTAACGACGTCGTTCAGGAAGTTTTGCAGCTCCACCAGAGTAATCTGGTACCCCTTCTCAGCTCGGTGTGACTTCGCCTGGTTCTTCAACGCAGAGTTCGCTAAGCCGTTAATGAAGCGCACACACTGAACATCAACTGTCAGGTTCAGACGAGACCGACGTAAGAAGTCGTTGTACTGCTTAGTGTAGAACGCGTAACTCATCGTGTTGCTCTGCGTAAAGCTAAGCAAAGCGTTAATCGCGTCGTCATGAATGTTCGGAAGAAACGTTGTCTTGCGTAACTCCGTAACAAGCTCGTTGTACGTAGATGGAATAGCAGCCTGCGTTTTCCGGTTCAGCCACCACCCATTCAGATGTCATGAGAACTGTGAAGTAACCCATATAACCGAGTCGTACGAATCAGCAGCAATCCCAAGCATTAGAAAACGCTGAGGCTGAGCTTCAAGCCAATCCTCTAGTTCATTAGCTTCTCGGCCATTCTGTAACGGTGAATTAATTGCAGCCTTACGCTGAGTCTCCGTGAGGGTAACATGTAGTCCAGCCAAGTTCAGGGTAGGCATCGGCATTCCCACACGTAAATCTGTAGGCCCTTCACCAGTCAGCCGATTAATGTGTCCACGAATTAACCGCCAGACAGGACTAGAGTCGACCGTCGTAAACCGGGAGTGCATGTGAAACTGTCTCGGAATAGATGTGTCGTCTTGCATGACTGGAACGTGTTGGTAGACTGCTCGGCAAAAGGTTTCCCATTGAGTCACGTAACCGAAGTGAAGTAACTCACTCTTGTGCTTCTTAGCACGAAGTAACCCCGTCTGAGCGGGCGTAAGGTTCAGACCATCAATGTTGATTGTTTCCGGGACGACGTAAGTGCCATCCGGATTAACTGTCGACTGTACAGTAACAGCCTGCTAAACCTTAGCAGGTGTGCGTAAGTTGTTCGTAGCAAACACGACAGGGATAGAAGCCGAGTACACGTAAACAAGCTGTCGTCCTTGAGGTAGCGTAACTCGGACATGAGCGTCACTCAACATCGTTAAATCATCCGGTGTCAGAACGAGACCGGTTTCCTCGTGTAACTCACGAACAGCAGCATCGACAGACTCTTCATTAGGTAAGATAGAGCCACATGGGAACCAAGTTTTACCAGAACGAGGCTCACGTTGTAATACCAGCTTCACTTCCGACAGTTTAGTTCCTCCAACGTGAATTACCAACACCACGTAATGTCCGGGTCCTAGAGAAGCCATCTCAAATCAGTCAAGCAACGTCGAGCGAGTCAATGAGCAACGAAAACGTGCGTCGACCAAAGAGCTCCGAAACAAGTGTGGCGGTAAGCCTCTGAAAGCTAAACGCTAGCACAAATCTGTTCTAGTCTGTCTAGTTCTGTCGTTGCAAGATGGCAAAATGATGTTGTCGAGAGACGATGGTGAAAGATGTTTCACTGCTGTACTTAGGCAATAGATGTTGTAAGTGAACAATGGAATTGTTAAATGGTTATGTCACCTCCCTCTACTGCACTGGGCTTAAATAGGTTTCTGCCCAGATTACTTACGCGTGCAAGCTACGCTTACGTGTCTGGCGTTAGGGCTGTCTAACCGTCGTCATCTGTCTCGAGATGCGGCCTGCCTAGCATTGGGTTTCACGACGCGGCTCCATCTGCATCGAAGAGCTCGCTCTGGCGCGTCATCTGGCTGGTTAGATTAATTATGCATATTTGTACGTACCGGGAGGTACTGGTCGTACTGTAGCATCAGCACCCTTACAATATTGCAGTAGCGACGTACCCACGTTTGTACGTCCGTCCTGTGGAAAAGCACGAATTGGATTCCGTAACGAGTACCTGTACAATGTCCTGCAATGTACTGTTGCAGGACTGTAGTACTCGTCACATCTTTTTGCTTGGTGGCCTCCACTGCTTTTTCTTGTAAAACAATTATTAAATTCAATTACTACGGGCCCGTGGGGTTTTCTCCTCATCCAAATAATTATTTAATTTGCGCGCTGCTTGGTGGTTTCCGCCACTGCCTTTTCTTGTAAACACATGTATATTCATTAATACGGGTACAAGTACCAACTCTCAAGGATGCACGTGCGGCATTGTGCGCCGCGGGGTCTTTGGCCGAGGCACTCGTCCCGTACGACGAGGCGGCGAGGGCAGCGCGACGGAAGCAGACGACGCTTTGAGCGCGGTATTGGTGGTAGATATCCTCTTGCAGGAGGGCAGTGCTGACGCTGTGGCATACCTTCCTGTTCCTCGGGCTTATATTTTTTCCTCTTTTCTTCTTTTTGCTTGGAAGCCGACGGCGACGCTTTGAGCGCGGTATCGGTAGTGGTGAATATTCTCTTGCCGCGTACGCGACAACCTAAGTCCCCCCCTCCAAACTCCTCCTATAACACGTAATATTCGGTGCCTTACGTCGCAACGAGTACAGGCCACGGCGGGCTGGCGCTCGTCTTAGTGGGAACCGGCATAGAGGGAGGCACTACGGTGGCGTAGTTCCGAATCGTCTCCTGTACACACTGCGGGCGTGATACACGATACTACCGGAGGGCTGGCAGTACTTATGGAGTACAAATTGCGGCACGCTGCTAGTGGGTGACGACGATGACTTTCTTGGGCGGCCGAGGTAGAGGATCCAAGTGTGCGATGAGCCGCAACTTGGGGAATGTAGCGGGCTTTCGGCCACAGCGGCGGCTGCTCGATGCCGCGCTGTTTACGCTCCTCTCGCTGCTTTTGTCCTTTAAGTACTGTGCCGCGCTGGAAGAGCCCTCACCCACCTTTTCGACCTCCTTCTCCGCCCTCCTGGGTGCCAGCCACTCCGAATTGGAGTCGAATCCGGACCTGGTACTTGGGCTATCCTCTGACTTGGAGATTTTACTAAAAGAGACCTACAACTCGAGCAGTATTACGCTGGACGGCCTGGCGCCGCTGTCGCCCGAGTCTGAGGAGCCGACGGTGATTGCGCTGACTGTGGCGTTCGATACCGAAGGTACGAACAATTGTACGACACACATGGCGGCGACAGTACAAAGCGCGACGGAGCCTTGGGGGAGGCGGGATGTGATCCAGTCGTGGTGGAGGGTTAGCCGTCGCTGTGTTTTCCAGGCTGCGCAGGTCTGCCCATGTTCAGGTGCCAATGTGCCAGGCAATTCGGCGAAGAAATAAAGGATACTTTCGTTCACCTTCGAGAGTCGCGGGTGTGGAATAGGTTTGAGGGGCGAGGGTTACTTAGGGGAGCAGGGGTGGAGGGGGGAAGGGAGGGTGCCAACAGGCGTGGATGAATTATATCGATATGGTTTGGGGAGCTAGATCTGTAGGATGCATCATCAGTCATGAGGGCATGCGGATGGTTTTAAGGGAAGAGAAGGGGGTAGGGGGAGGGGGGGAAGAACGATGCAATCAGGTATGACTGTGTGTGTGTGTGTGTGTGTGTGTGTGTGTGTGTGTGTGTGTGTGTGTGTGTGTGTGTGTGTGTGTGTGTGTGTGTGTGTGTGTGTGTGTGTGTGTGTGTGTGTGTGTGTGTGTGTGTGTGTGCGTGTTTGTGTGAATGGTTGAATGTGTGTGTGTGTGTGTGTGTGTGTGTGTGTGTGTATGCCTAAGTCAGCGTTAGTATGAGTGCGTACGTTTAAACTCATGCCGCATGTATTGTGTTAGTTTGTGTGTGTGTGTGTGTGGGAGAGAAAAATTTGTGTATGTATAGCGAAAAATGTGTGATTGGGGGGAAATGTGTATGTGTTTGTGTGGCTGTTTGTTTGAGTGTGTGGGACTACGAATACGCATGCGTATTAGCGCGCGCACGTGTGTGTGCGTGCGTATGTGTATGTGGGTGTGCGAGTGTGTATGTGTGTATGTGTGTGCGGAATCAGCAAAAAGGATAAAAAGGGTTTGTGCGTGTGCGTGTGCGTGTGTATTTGTATATCTTCGCTTGTGTGTGTATGTGTGTGTGTTTATTTATGTGTATGTGTGTGTATATGTGTATGTGTGTTTGTGTATTTATGTGTATGTGTGTGTATTTATGTGTACGTGTGCGTGTATTTATGTGTATGTGTGTGTGTATTTATGTGTATGTGTGTGTATTTATGTGTATGTGTGTGTATTTATGTGTATGTGTGTGTGTGTGTGTGTGTGTGTGTGTGTGTGTGTGTGTGTGTGTGTGTGTGTGTTTGTGTGTGTGTGTGTGTGTGTGTGTGTGTGTGTGTGTGTGTGTGTGTGTGTGTGTGTGTGTGTGTGTGTGTGTATGAGCTCACATCCATGCCCTGTGCGCACCCTTTCAGAGATGAAGGCAGCATTCGAGGAGGATCTGAACGGAACGTTTGAGCTGCAGTTGGGGACCTCTGTGTTTGAATCGCGATGGGGGACGCTGACCGAGTACGAGCACGACAGCGGCTCCCCTTCATCCACCACCTCGCCCACTCCCCCCCCGCTGCTGCCCTACACCCTCACCCTCACCGCCCTCCTCGACCACGCCTTCTCCGACTTCGAGGGCGACCTGGAGATGATCCCCGAGCTGGCCTCCGACCTCGCGGACCTATTGGGCGAGTCGTACAACGCGAGTGTCGTGACTGTGGATGGCCTCTCCGCTCTATCGCCTGACGACTCTGGCCTTAAGACGCTGGTGAGCATGACCGTGGAGTTCCCAACGGAAGGTACGGCAATCTCTACCCACCCCTGCTTCACCACTCAACCTTGTATGGCGTGGGAGGTGAGTATACACAGTCCCTCGACAACTGCCCCTCTCAAAATTCGATTAAGCCGTAAAAGATTGAATTCCGTTCAGGCGTCAGTTTGTATAGACGTGAGAGGATTTTAGAAAAAAACCTTTTTTCAGGTCGTATTTTATGTGATGGAAAATGCAGTGGTAACCCTAAACGCTGAGTACTGACACCTGAACCCTAAATAGAAATGTCCTCTTGCATGTTTGATAGGAAGCTGTCATCTGTCCATCTATGCTTCAGCACGTCCTTATATTTATATGGATGAATATTTGCATTTATTAAAGCATCACATGCAGTGCCCGTATGACGGGAAACTAAAGGAAGCGGACAAGAGCAATGGCGGATGCGTTGTGCAGCCGTATTTAGTTTGAGAGAGTCACCGGTAGCTGTGATCTGGGTAAATGGCGCAATTGATGCTCTTGTATTTATGATTCGACTGCATTCGCATCACTACTGCGACGGGGATGGCGTGCAGGTACCGAGTTGCTTACAATGTGATCACACACAGACGGACATGTTTCTTCGATACTGATTAGATTAGCAGCAGAAAGGTGGCATTCGGGTGCAGCTATATATGTGCCACTTATTATGGGAGAATATTACAAAAATGCAAGTCAAACAAAACGAGCGGGGCCGACAAACAGAAAATCGCATATACTCAGAGCCCCGTAATTTAGATAGACTCGGATGGAGTCATCTTTGTGCGTGTAGATTTATTTTGACAGCAGAGATGAATGCGGCTGCGAGGTTGTCGGCGATGGCGCTTGGGTTACGACTTGGCAAGGCGGCAGGCCGCGACGATCGGACGATGTTGTGACTGTTAGTAATTATTTATGGGTCTGTGGATTAGATGGCTTTGAATTATCAAAAAAAAAGAATTGCAGCTCGAAATTTGTACGACTGTCCGCTGGTCAGGGTTAAGTGAAATGACGTTAAAAGGCGTCGCATTGGTTTCAAAACGTCTGATATTTGCAACTTACACAAATTTTGCATGTTGATAGTGAATGTTCGGATGATTAAATCATCCAAGAAAGAATGTTACACAAAGAAGAACAGCGGAAAATACGCAAACGAATGTTTTCTTATCCATTTTTTTGTTCCGCGCACCACTTTGTGACTCCGTGATATTTGCTCTTGCGCTCGCGCAGAGGCAAAGACTGCGTTTGAGGCGGACCTGTTCGGCGCGCCGGAGCTACAGCTGAGCTCTCCCGCTTTCGAGACGGACTGGGGGACTTTGGTCGAGTACGAGTACGATACCGGGTCTTCCGGCGGCTCCTCTCCGCCCGCTCCCACACCTGACCCATTTACACCTCCGCTAGCGTTCACCACCTCCTTCTCAGCTGTCCTTCAGTATGACTACTTGGACGTTTCGACTAACGCGGAGACGACCGACGCGCTGGCATCCGACTTGGCGGACCTGCTGCGGGAAACGTACAACGCGAGTGCTGTCGCGGTGGAGAATCTGGCGGCGCTCTCCGACGACAGCAATTTTCCTACGATGGTTGCGATGACGGTGGAGTTTGAAGGCGAAGGTGACGAAGGCATCCCCATATTTCGGGAATTGGTTATTTCTTTGATTTTTTTGGTTTAGCCCATCAACAGTGTTACAACTTGTCCATGATAAATACTGCGGATTCCACCTAGATTTTGCCATTTTGTCCGTTTTCGGTGCGTCTCAATACGCAAAGCTCTGAAGGCTTAAGAAGCAGATGGGAGTTTTTGTTGCAGGAATGATGCACGCGTTTCTCGCGTCAGATCTTTCATTGCACCGGAGAAATTGCACGTTTCTGTTCGTGTGTCCTCAAAATCTGCGGTGGTACTGGTTGGCATTGGAAAATTTCGCTCCTCAATATTTTTAGTGATTGCGCTTGTGCTACTTAATATTGAGGAGAGAGAGAGAGAGAGATTGCCAATATTAAGGAGCGAAATATTTATAAACACACTCTTCCAATGAATCGTTTATCAATTCCACAGTGCAGAGTTGTAAGACAATTTATTCAGCGCTGAGTTGTTATGTGATGTTTTAGAATAATCATCACGTTAGTTCCATGGATGCCTGCTGTTCTGAATATTTACTGCCCATGATTACACACGTTTGCTGTTCTGCGCATGTTATGTTTTTACAATTCAACTGAGAGCGGCACGTCGCCGTCTGATTCAAGTAAAGTAGCTCACGGTGTGTTTCGACTGTGTTCAACTGTGCGCGAGTGATCTGCTTTCCAGAAGCGGGTCTGTGCAGCTCGCGACGGCGCCCCCCTCGCGTGTTATGTTTTTTGTAATGCTCTGTTATTTGGCGCCTTTGCGACATTGTATTTCATCGCGCCAATAAAACTGTACATTTCAAGTTGCATTCTTAGCTATTCCTATTTTTTGTGGCATTCCGCAAAGCTATTTTGGTGCTTACGGCCGCGTAGTGATATAATCAGGCGTATTGCTGATTATTTTCTCGTGAAAGAATCCATATTCAGAGCGACGATGACGGCACTCATCAATAGAAAAATCATTATTTGGATAAGCAATATCAATAATAGCGAACTCGGTGTTTTTCGGAGCGATCCTGTGAATCCTGAGAATCATTACTATCGACTTCAAAAAGCACGATGGCTTTCCTCTGACCTAGCGATGGCGCTATGCATACGCAGAGGCAAAAACGGCCTTCGAAGAGGACCTGCTCGGCACCCCGGAGCTGCGGCTGAGCACCCTCGTCTTCGAGTCGAGCTGGGGTTTTTTGCTGGAGTACGAGAACGACACCGGCTCCTCCGGTGGATCCTCTCCGCCGACTCCAACACCCACGCCAACACCGGACCCGCCAACCAGCACTACACAGCCACCGCTGTCGTTCACGACCCTCCTTTCAGCTATTCTCCAGTCCGACTATCTGGACGTTTCAGCAACCACGGAGTCGGCGGATGCTCTGCTCTCCGACTTGGCGGATCTGCTGCGGGAAACGTACAACGCGAGCGCTGTCACCTTAGACAGTCTGGCGCCATTTGGATCCGACGACACCACGTTTCCTACGATGGTTGATGCCACGGTGGAATTTGAGAGCGAAGGTGCGTTTAGCGGTTTTGTTGTGAGCTTGATAAACTCGGCTGTCAATTAAATAGCGTTTACAAGTTTGTGATGTATTTCTGATCGATAGAACATTTGTCGGCCTAATTTGTCGGACTGTCAAGCAACAAATGTGTCTGGTTGCGTATTAGGGCGAGTTTTAATACTTACTGCACCAGATATATGTAAGCCAAAGGTTTGTCATAAGGTGCCCAATGACATGTGAAGAGTATTTACTACTTATACAAACGATGCTAAGATCATGAAGTGAAGAGACTTTTCTTGTCAGTCCTCAGTCGTGGCTTCATGTTATAATCCAAACATTGAACTCGGCCGACGCTCCGTTTTGTCCCTTTCCCAACTTTCCCGGTTAGTTTTCTTCCTCCCCAATTGCAATTCAACCCGCTCCATCAGCAGCTGGTGCATATTCGTCGACCAAACACCACACATATATATATGGGTATGGCAAAATGACAAGTGGACACGGATCACAAGCAATGGAAATAACACGCAAGACAGTTATTTGCGCACAATATAACATGCATGTAACCCAAGTCTTGTCTTGCGCGCTTTATTTATGACTTTGACAGTATATGTATGGACTTGGGGGCTTTTTCGGGCTACTTTGATTCTATGTGGATTTTGGTGAAACAAAATATAATCGTTATGGGAAAATAAGGCTGATATTCAATGCAGCGAGCAGCAAAAAATGGAATAAAAGAG
This sequence comes from Tetraselmis chui, assembly GCA_026401115.1. Taxonomy (NCBI): domain Eukaryota; kingdom Viridiplantae; phylum Chlorophyta; class Chlorodendrophyceae; order Chlorodendrales; family Chlorodendraceae; genus Tetraselmis; species Tetraselmis chui. The sequence goes on from JAPMLY010000512.1 coordinate 66,057, forward strand.
AAGGAAACTGATTTCAAGTTGTAGGATTTTGTATCAATAGTTCCTTTCGCCCTCATTTCGCGCGCGGATAGACTTTGGGTTTGATGACATTGAAGGGTGCGAGTTACATGTAAGCATGGCGATTCTTTGATTTGCATGAATTGTGATCCATACCTGTGTTTGTGGTAGGAATTGTGAGGTGGTATGTGCGCTTAATACCCTCTTCCCTCATTCACTTACGATAAAGCGCGCATTTGTGTGCCCGCAGAGCTGAGAGCAATATTCGAAGGAGACCTCTTCGGCACCCCGCAGCTGCAGTTGAGCACTGCGGCCTTTGAGGCAATTTGGGGGGCTCTGAGCGAGTACGAGTACGACACCGGATCCTCCAACGGCTCCTCGCCGCCCCCCGCTACACCCGACCCGACCGCAGCACCACTGCTTTTCACCACGTCCCTGGCAGCCGTCCTGCAAGCGGACTACATGGCCGTATCGACCGCTTCCGAGCCGTCCGATGCGGTGCTGTCGGACTTGGCGGATCTGTTCTCGGAGACGTATAACGCGAGCGCTGTCGAGGTGGACAATCTGTCTCCTTTCTCCGACGACACCACTTTCCCTACGATGATTGGCGTGACGGTGGAGTTTGCTAGCGCAGGTTGTAAATACTCCCTTCATCTTTGACTTGTCAGTTACTGTTTCTCTGTATGTAGGTACTCTGACTTGGGTATATTTCGGAGGCACAAATGAACTGATGGGCGATCCGTAGTTAAATGGTCTTTATTATAATATATGTAGTATGATGCGGCGATAGTTAAGCGTGTATTTACATTTACAAGATTGGCCGAATAATAAGTATTATCAGACATTGGATGCCATACGGTGGTAATTATTTTAATGCTCATGTTGTCTGTCCATGGCCGCCACAATTTTATTTCTGCTTACACCTCTGAAGTCGTCAGTGCCTTTGCGCACACACAGAGGCGAAAGGATTGTTCGACGAAGACCTACTCGGGACGACGGAACTGCAGCTCAGCACTCCCACTTTCGAAAACGCCTGGGGGGCACTAGTAGAATACGAGCACTACGACGACTCCGGCTCATCCGGCAGCTCCAGCCCGCCCCCGCCCCCGACGCCCGTCCCGTCGCCCACCGGTACTGGGTCTGGTGCGCCGGCAGGCCACGGCGACTCCTGGCCCCTGATATATCACATGTTGGACGCCGGGCTCGACGGCGTACCTGCCCTCGACGGCTTTACCTTGCCGTATTCCGACATCTTAGTTGACGACCTGTCTGCCTCTGAGGTGGTGATCGCTGGAAGCAGTAGCATCGACGGCGGGTCTCTGCTTGCTGTTGGCCGACCACGAACCCTTTCTCTCGATCAAGTCGACTCTGCCGGCGAATCTGCGACCATCTGGCGAAGGCAGGCGGTACGTACTGCACCAGTGCACGAGCATGCGGATTGGCATCTGCATTGTATGTTGTGTATTATAGTGCTACTATTGTCGCAGAACAATCGCGACCATATTTGTTGAGCTGGATGTTTTTGTAAGCGATGACATTTTCTGTTTGGCTGATGTACTTTCAGAGTGGGGAGTACGAGCGAGAGGGCCAGTTTGACGCGGCCACAGACATCATGGAGTTGTCGACGGGTGAGCAGTTGACATGGGGCTTCGGTGTGGCACTCACCTCGGCCTACGCAGCCGTGTCCGGCTATGTCGATAATGCCGAGTCTGGTCGCGAGTCTCTCGTCGCACTCTACGAGTACACGGACGGGTTCGAGTGGACTCGGGTGCATCAGCGATGGGCCTGGCGACTGACCGAATACGAGAATGAGGATCCCATGAACTACGGTATGGCGTACATGTTTCGTCTGTTACCGCTATGCCACACAGGGAGGCTCATTTTGATGTGTAGACATATATTACCCGAGTGCATGTTTAGCTGCTACAATTATAATTATTTACTACTGCTACTGTTACTATGCATGCACATTTTCTCGTGTCGACCGTATCTTTTTAGTAGTGCATTGATATACTTTTCCTCGATCGTGCATTTCTTCTGCAGGCGCAAAGCTGGCTCTCTCCTCCCCTCCGTCCTTCAACGGGACCGTGCTGCTGGCCGTCGGCTGCCCCTCCTGCTGGGAATCGTCAACAGAGGAGGACTTCCTCCGGAGCTCAACCACCACCACAACGGGTGCGGTCAGCTTGTGGGCGTTCGGCGAGTCTCCTGTCGAGATTTGGCACTACGCGGCGGAGAGCACCAACGTTGGCGTGTCCGTCACGTTTCTGCAGGACCCCGATGGTGCGACTACTCCAACCCCTTAATCGATACCCCACAAACATTTGCCACACGGTTGCCACCCACATGTTTCTTCCTCTTTGACGATACGCACATATATAGTTTTTACGACTTGACTATCAGTAAGCGGACGTGGCTTTGTCACGTAATAACTCACATATTATGATGGGTGTAATTAGGGACGTGATTGATGGGGAAGGCTATGAAAACCACAAACAAATCATTGCGATTAAGTCACGGCCCAATTAACCAACGAATGTTGAGCGCCAGGATAATGTATTTTGTATTTTAATGGTTTGGGTCTCCGTTGTTATGTGGCTAAATCATCGAGTAATCGAAAGTACGGTCGAACGATAAGATTAGCGAATGAGGCAGCAGGAAAGGACTGGCGTTGGGAAAGCTGAAAAATACAAGCCTTCAAAGTGCAAAGTGTGCAAAGTGTACAGATGCAAAGTAAACAGCGCAAGGAATGTAAGTTTTTGATGTATAATCTAAATATTATGCAAATAAGTTTTGGGTCCTTGTTTTTCGCGGGTGCTTATCACGGCGCTTACAATTGCACTTGGTACTGCTACTGCCAGGGGTGGAGTGGCTGTGGGTGGGGGACGACCTGAACGGCGTCGTGATTGGCTTCACGGTGGTATTCAACGGCCCGGGTGACATTTCAGTCCTGCAGCTCGCGACGCTGTCGCCCACTGTCGGCGACGGCTCGTCACAGTTCGGACACTCGCTGGGTGTCGGTCCGAAGGGAAGCCACCTGCTCATCGTCGGCGATCCGGCAGCAGACTGCCTGCACGCGTGAGCCAACTTCCCCCGCTTATGTCATTTTTATACAAAACCAAAAGATAACATTTTTGAAATAGATAGCGCCGTCGGCTCAATTCGATCACTGCGGGACTGAAGTAATGAAGCTCGATAAAAGTGTAATTCGGGATGATGTTGAGCATATGATGTCATTTGCCTCTTTCTAAACGTGAGAGTGTTCAGATATTCGTTTACCCCAAAAATGCGTTGGAAATGATTAATTTAGAGTATCTTAGGCAGCATGAATTTCTCAACCGCAGGAGTGCGCCCGCCGATGCTTCTGCTTGCGGCGCCGTGTACATCTATCTCTTGGACGCGTCGCTGCAGCAGCGGGAGTTTCTCCTCATTGACGGAATGCCGGCCGCTCCAATCGGCGCGGCCGTCGGTATTTCATCCGACTACGGCGAGACGGGCGAGACGACCTGGGTGCTGGTGGCCTTCACCGCGGACTACCCAGATAACGACCCACGGGTGTATACGTTAATGATAACCTCAGACGGCAACGCCCCGAGTGTCAAGGTATTCCCGCGCTACTATGTATTTAGCGCTCGGACAGTTTTGAGGTCACAATACCGACCGACACCCTTTCGTCGATTTGGTTCTATCGAATGGCATATAACACTTAATCGCTGTGTGCATTTGTATTTTTGGGTTTCTGCTGCTCAGCCCGTCAGTATGTGACCCTTTTGACACATCTTTTGTTTCTGACTGCGGGGCAGGGCTTGGCGGAGCTGCATCCTTATTGGATCCCGACCGGCCCTCTGTTATTGGGAGGTGAGTACCCAATCATTCGCCTGCGCTGCTCATTATGTCAACATGTCGATCGACCTATTTTTCCTTTCACGGTACACCAATATTTTTATGTGCAGGACAATGCCATATATATTTGCTCATGTGCCCTGATTAAGAAAAGTATTTCCGCGCAGCAAGTGTTGCGTTGCATTGATAAGTTTATGTGATTTTGTGTACACATTTCTCGGACTCATTTTTGCATTTGCTCTTGTCTTGATCATTTGGTATGTTGATACGTAAACAGTCGGCCCCTCGAATGGCGCAAATGCGGACATGGTGCTCGGATGGGACGGCGACTCGAGCCATATCGGTATTTACGAGGGCGCAGCACTATTGGAGGGGCTTAACTCGCTGTTTGAGGCGTCAAGCAGTACGCCGACTGTAACGCCGACGCCGACTCCGACGCCCGATCCACCGACCTCGACGCCCGATCCTACGACGACCGCTCCACCGCCGCCTGCGCCTCTACCTCCTGTGTCCCCGGCGCCCAGCCCCACTACGACTGAACCGCCCACGCTCCCGCCCACGCCCACGCCCACGCCCTCACCCCCGCCCCCGCCCCCGCCCTCGCCCTCGCCCCCGCCCCCGCCCCCGTCCCCGCCCCCGCCCCCGCCCCCGGCCCCGCCTCCGCCCCCGCCCACGCCCGCTTCCACCCTCCCTGCAATCCCGCTACCAGATACCGACCCGGGAGTAGACGTCGCAAGTATAATTCCTGGGGTGCAGCTCCTTCCTCCCTCAGGCGTCTTATACGGTGACGGGATCGCCTTCGCCTCGGGCGCCGCGTTCGGCACCGCGTCAGCAGGTTTGACTGGCTACCCGAATAATCTCCTCGTAAGCAGCAGCAAAATGGCGATCCCGCCGTCAGGTGACTCAGGCGGAGGGTCCTCAGACCAGACGTTCAGTGGGCCGCACGTCCGCCTATATAAATGGGGCGCTGCGGTGAGTCCAGCTCTGTCAAGTTGAAATTCGGGTGTGGGCGTGATTTTTCGGCGATGCTCGTTCGATAATTTTCAGTAACTGTCTGGCGGTGAAGCTAATGAGATGTTCATGTGCCACTGTCGTTGAAATTTCCGCTCGTCGCTATTATATTTTCTGAATGTCCAGTGTCGTCTAGATTTCCGTGCATGCAACTTCCTTGTTTATTCATCTGACGGTCGAACCTCTCCTTTTGCTTCAGGTCGGGGCGTACGAGCTTCAGGCCACCCTGTACCCGCCGTCCGTCCCGGATGAAGCCGGCGACTTTGATGCGCCCATGTTCGGGTTTTCGATGGCCATGAAAGGTGGGATATGGCTCCGATCGATTATGTCCATCGGCAATGATAGCGATATATGTCGGTGTAGCACAGCCTTCCAACTTTGCACGTTTTCAATTTCTGTCGTGATATTAAAATCTGTGTGGACGACATATGCGCTTGTGCTGGATTTCTGCTCTTTCTGCCCTCACACGTAATCGCATTTTTCTATGACGAAGTTTTTGCTACGGCGACACTCCCTAGCTTGTCCGAGAGTTTTCTTCTTACTCCGACCACGTATGATGCATGAATTTGCTCGTATTCCAGGTTCCACTCAGCTTCTGGTCGGTAGCCCCGCCGACCCTGCGAGCCCCTCCTTCACCGCCACCTCCGGGTCTGTGCTACTGTACAGTGCGGACATACGAAACTCGCAGTGGTCCCTCACCGGTATCCCTCTCGCGGCGCCGCGATCCGACCGGAGCGCCGCCGCACCGCTCTTTGGCGCCGCGCTGTATTACGATGTCATGACCGCCCTGCTGCTGGTCGGCTCCCCACTGGGGATCGATTCGGGCGGCAACCTCGACCCAACTGACAGCTACGTCCACGTGTACCGTTGGACGCTGGACGGTTGGCTGCTGCTGGTGCGCCCCCGCCTGTCTCCAGGGTTTGTCCTAAGATTTACGTTTTGTGATTAGCTAGTGGCTTTGACTCAGTGTATGAACAATGTACTTCAGCTATAGCTATATCGCCCACAGCATTATTGCTTGACCGTTCCTGACACGGCTCCATCCTGTTGTGCGTCAGACTTCCGTCTCCGGGGCGGACGTTGGCGCCAGCTTCTTCGGCGCTGCCTTCGCATGCGATGGCGACACTCTTGCGATTGGCTTCACCGGCGCTTCTGAGTCGGACGTCGATACTGAGGTACGGGTTGAAGGGAGTAACTATAGCTCTTCCGGCTGAATTTCTATCCACGAGTTCCCCGTTTTTTTGAATCTGCGGTATTTTGGTCGTGTTAAGTTAACCGCGTGGCCAATGAACTCAGCCCATGATTTTCAGATGTGTCGTTGAGAATGCAAAACTGAAACGGCCACGTCTCGTCTGGCATCTTGTCACCGGAATAACTCGCCGTGTTATTTCTTTTCTCCCAAATTGCATTGATAAGATGTGACAATTTGATCGTCCAAGAATGTGTTTATTTCGGGCCAGTCTGATGTTTTTTGACTATCTTCTGATTAACTCCATAAGACGATATGGGCAGGAAACGTTAAGCTTCCCGATCACGGGTTATACTTTTTTTTCCGCTCTCCTGAACCCCAGACCGACGGCTGCTTTGCTTATTACTAGACGAGAGATGTGACGCCCAGTGCGGGCGTACTGGTGGGCCGCCTGTTGGACCTCGGTCGTGCGGGCGGCGCCTTCGAATCGTACGAGCTACTGGAAGCCGCGACGCCGAGCTCCTTCTTCCGACTGTCCACGAGCCTGGAACAGATGCGGATAAGTGGAAACCTCGGGCTGGAGGTCGGCCTCGCCGGCGGCGTACTGGCGGTAACGGCCGGCCTGCTTTCGGACACCTCTGCGAGCCCACCGTTGCTTAACGTGTACAGCCGAGAATGCGTCGATTGTACTTTCGAGCTGGAGGTATCCTCGACGACTCCCCTGTCTTGCACACAAGCACACCGTACCATTGGGACCGCCTATTGTATTTTTGCCGCCTGTTACCGCTCTCGCTTAGCCGCTTTCCCATTGGTCGGTCTCTGACGGCAGGTTTTGCGAGAGCCCGATGCAATCGCGGTGGCTGTGCTGGACAACGGCAGGCTGATGGCTTTGTCGCAGTGGACGGGTGAAAAGACAGCGGTGGACGTGTACGAGCGATCGTGTGGCCTTGGGAGCGGAGCCTGTAGCTGGCAGATGGTCGGCAGGTGCTGCCAGCCCCACTGCCTTCCCAATAAGTTTGTCTGTGACAAAAGGAAAGCATCTCGATCTGTCGAGTTCTTGAAAATATATCTTTTGAATGCGGTTTCTCAAATACACACGATAAAAGAGATAGCCGTGCTTTATTTCATGCTCGAATAGTTTACATATAACGCGACGGTTGTGGTCAGGAATATCCGCGTTAAAACCACAGCAATGATATATTTCATGTGTACATGCGATTGTGTATATGCTGGACTGAACCACAGCAACTACTGTATGGCATGTAGACATGTATTGGGACACAGCTGTTGCATTTTTAAAAGCTGCTTTTGCATTTATGTACATAATTATGGGAATGGCCATTTCGATTCCCTGACCGAATATGGTGTCGTTCGTCCTTTCTTCCACTCTGTCAGTCTGGACATCGACGAGCTGGCCGCACAGGAAGTGCCCACAGCGAACGGGCTGCTTCCGAAAATGGCGCAGCTGCGCGGCGACCCGAAGGGCGGCACGCTGGTCGTTTCGGTTCGGACGATCATGGATATCGGCGACGGAAGCACTGCCGACGGCGCCGCCTTCGTCTTCCCTTCCCTCGTCCTCTCCCTAATGCCACCGACGCCCACCACAACGCCCACAGCGACACCCACTCCAACGGGTGCGGGCCAGGGCAGTTAACTTTTTCATCCTCAAAATCTCACATTTACCTGTGTTTCAGTTGTTGTACTTTTCGAAATCCCGCATTACTCATTTCACCTTTACAAATGCTGCGATGCAACATCGAACGTCGCTCGGCAGTATCTGGCAATCGACTATCACGCCTTTGACTTCGATAATATCAATACAGCTAGGTCACTGATGTTATGTTACATAGCATTGACTTCCGTTCGACCCGAATACAGATTTTAAGCGCCCCCTACCGCAATTACGACGTAAAATCATGACTATCGATTCTGATGATTGTTTACGAGACTGTGCTGGTGATTGATATTTTCGGATATTACCCCTGATGGCTCATAAGTAAACAAACTAGCTTGGGTATAAATTGGGCACTCACGACAGAGTCGCCTACTTTATCTGACTCAGCAAGACACGATTGCTTTATTGGGCCTCATCCGATATTGTCTATGCCTTTCTCCCGCCCGATTTTCAGAAACAGTTGCCGCGACGCCCGTCCCTCCTCCGATTTACACTCCGCGGCCTGTCACAACCACCACCACACCCGCCGCCGAGCAACCGTCGCCGGCTCCACCCCCTGAGCCCACTACACCCCGAATCGTCACAAGGACACCCGACAATCAGCTGCCAACTACGTCGACCGAGCCTACTCCCACCGTCGAGGTCACTGCCACCCCCGAGGTTTGCCCCTTTCTCGCTGTTCTGAATTCATACATACAGCCGAACCTATTTACAGGACATATTTGTCTCTTGACGACATCGTGCAGCGGTGGGTGCCTGTTAGTTTTCAAATATTTCATACCGTTATGTGCTGTAATATTGACATAATGTGAATGTTTGCAAATGTTATCTTACTAGTTTTTATGTAGCTCTTAGAATATATGCAATGTGTCATTGGTGATTTCAGTTGCCTCTCATATATATTTACAGTGCACTTTGCGTTCAAGTGCTGTTTGAAGACCACGGCGTTCGATTTTTCATTTACCACATTTGTTTGGTTGGCGTTTCAGGCGCTCACTACGACTCCGGAGCCAAGCATCACCACGCAGGTGCGTTATTACAATATCGCCGTTGCTCTGGATAATGAAGTAATCATTATTTCCTGTGAATAAAACCCGTTGTGCAGTACGAAAAAATACAAACACCGTCTTTACTTTGCATACACATCGCTGCGATTCGAGTCACAGCATATGCCACCTGTTCGCGGCGTTTGCATTGATGTCGCGCTAACGATTTTGTCGATTGTGCTTTGCAACCTCCCCCGTCCAGGCTGTCGTGACAACGGCCGACGCTGCAACTACGACCCCCGCGGAGGTAAATATTGAATCTTGCGTCTTAATGTGCTGTTTGTTCGTATCACCTTTTCCGGTCACGAGCCTCACCTTCCCTCCGACTGAGTTCCGTTGTCTCGGCATCTGGTGAACGCCTACGCTTTACTTACTTCCGATCACCGCTTTTGCTCCCCCGCAGGTCGCGGCGACTGCGACCCCCGAGCCCACTATGCCAGCTGAGGTGTGCGTGATCACAATTACGTACTACTCGATATATATATATATATATATATATATATATTTCTTTCTCACCGGAAACAGCAGTATCGTCTGCGATGCACGTTTCCGATAGTTGTCATGATATCACTTGTATTACGCTAAATTCAATCATGATAAGCACAAGTTATGCGCCCCCTCCTGCCTGTTTTTACTCTGCCGTCATTCCGTTTGTGCTTCTCAATGATTTGGATATGTATGTAGTTGAGGTATCCCGCACATCGGCAAATATGTTTGTTACCGTGTTGCGGTATTTACTTTCAGTAAGTGTATTTCTTGACTTTTCTCGTTTCCCCATCTTTATTTGGCTCGCAGGCCACCACGACCGCACCAGCTGCAACCGACGCTCCGCCGCACCCCACCAGCGCACCAAGTCCAACCCCTGCGCCCCCAGTGCCCACAACAACTCCTGCACCGGTCACGCTGCCTCCCATCGAAATCCCGCCGGACATTGGTCCGGGCTCGACCCTTGTCGTAGCTGTTAAGTTGAACCTCACGTTTTCGGACGTCTCAAGCGAGCTGCTACAGGTAAGTCAACACCCCGACAAAGCAGGCGGGGAAATATCTTCTAATCATCTTGGATTTCATCTATTCATTTCTGAGTGGCGACTTGAAGGCTACAGCTAGACATGTTTTTTCGCTGGTTTGCTTTACATTTGCCGACCTCTCTCCTTTCCCCTTTCCGCTCGCCGTCTGTGGCGCCAGGACCCCTCCGACTTGGCCGGCTTTGAAGGTTTTCTGATTGCGACCATTGCCGAGACGGCCGGCGTGTCGTCCGACGACGTCGTCATCCTGGGCATCTTTCCGGGAAGCATAGTCGCAGCAATGCTGGCTGAGTTCCGTAAGGACACAATCACGGGCGATGAAGGGGTGGAGGACGTGCTGGCTCGCGCGCAACGATTCTCGCAGGTGAGACACGCTCAACTTGATTGTGAATTTGATAGATGTCGTTCTCTATTCCCGATCTGTGTTTCAAATAAGGTGTTAAGAAAATCGTGCAATTTTTCTTTCGCTATGGAGATTCCTTTAACCTGAACCGATCTGACTTAATAGATCGAGTTCTTTGTTGGGAAATTTAGTGAATTTTTTTCATTTGGCATTACTGTCAAAATAGCGAGGGGAATTATTTTTGGAGACAACAAAATCAAAATGAAATGACGTTGACTGATCGGCGACTGACCGTTTCTGCTCAGTCTTGTCCAATATTCATATGTCTTGTTCTGTATGTTTTTGAAAATTACTTCACGTTGATTGACTGAGAGTCGTCTGGCCGGGGGTCTTCTTCCAGCTCATCACTCTTCCGCAGTTTGTCGAGGACCTTTTCGCAGCGTCGGTTGGGCTTCCCGGAGGCGGCTTCGGCACTGTGTCCGTTTCCGCCCCCACAGTCGAGGTCTACGTTGAGGCGACCCCGACGCCAACGCCCGCACCCACACCGTCGCCTACCGTCGCCCCTACCCCGATTCCTGTTGGCTTGTTGCCGAGCCTAGACTACGAGGACGAGGTGGGTGACCGCCTGGCAATGCAGCACCCGTACTGGTTACATTTTTTCACGTCGACACAGAAATGTCAACGCGAAGTAAACGCTTTTTTTTCTTCGCTCTGCTATTTTAATTTGGGCTACAGTTGATAACGATGCGGGCGCTGTAGTGGTGTTGCTTAAGACTTTCTCGACAACCTCGATACTGTTATCGTGCTTGCTGGTGCACTCACGTCGAGCACATATTGTTGCGACACAGGACGGAGAGGACGAGTTCGTGCAGGGATTACTTGACGGTACTGACGTCCCGCGTCTCACCATCCGACTTTTGGGCAGCCCGTACGTCGAGGTTTTTCAAGGCGACAGGTATTTTGACGCGGGCGCGCTGGTGGTGTCGCCCACACAGGGCATTCTGCCGCCCAGCGTCCTCCAGGTAGGAGTGTGTGTCGACGTTATGCTTATCGTTTGATAATATTTAGCGCAGTGAATAGCAGCTCAATCACAGTCGAAAATACATCTCCCGTCGTCAATTTACGGTGCCGTGACAACAGTGCGGTCAAGCATATATTGGGTCACCACCCTCTCACCGGTTGTCTTGTCGTTTCTTGTCCCACTAGACTGCGCGGGTAACGAGTTTTGAGTTACGGTTTAGTGTCTATCCATGATAATCTCCTTTATATTACCGCGTTTGTTTTATGCTGCAGTTTGTTTAATCTCTCTTAGGCCTCTGAAATGCCGCTTTGTTTACGTACTCGCAAGTTTATTTGCCATGACAATATAACCTCGAAAAAAAATTAATCCCACGACAATGGAAATGCATCGTCTCAAAGGATTGCTCGTGTCAGGACTACTTTCTGCGGTAACTCCCAGAACTTGAGGCTCTATACACACCATATCTGAATGATCGCCGTCACGACGGGCGCTTCAGGTGACGGGGCATGAGCGTGTCGACACAAGCGTCCCCACGCCGCCGGATGAGCCGTTGGTGATTGTGTTCACGGCGGAAGATGAGTACGGCTTCACCGCGAGCCCGGTGGAGCGGACGGTTGGGGTCATCAATCCTTGTGCCCCGAACGGGGAGCGGATCTGCCGCGTCGCGTATCTCGGCTCGCGATGCTCTGTCGCTAATGCGTGCTTGGCGGACGTCCTCCTGGTCAGCATCTGCACCGCCGCCCCAACCCATTCCAACATCGGCCACCATTGTAGGCTTTATTTTTTCGGTTTGATTTATTTTTGGCATATGTTCGGATTGACTGTTTTTTAAATGACCATTTTGCTGTGTCGCAGGACGGAGCATACGCTGGTCTTGGCGGCGAGAGCAGCGGTATCGAAGCTCCGACGGCCGAGTTTGACGAAATACAACCCGTCATACATATGCTGACTGGCGAGGACGGTGAGTATGACTGTTCTGTTACGACTGGGGTTGTACAGTGCTTTGTCAAGCCATTATGTGTTACTGGGCTGTGGAAGACGTCCCATTACAAAAATGCGGGCATGCTTTTCGCCGAGTGTTCCGGAACGACACCTCGTGGTTGGAAGATTATCCTACCGGTTTTCTGTATACAGCAAGTCGGATTTATTTGATTGTATGATCTTTACCAGCAATTACATTCGTTTGAGTACGTGTCGTTATCTGTCAATTTGGCTCGACAGGCGTTCCCGGCGTGACGTCAGAAAGAACAGCGGTGGTAGTTCATCGAGTGCGCATGGGTGATCCCTTTATCGACCCAGGCGCGGTGGCTACCGACAATGTCGACGGCGATCTCAGCGATCATGTTTCCGCAACCGGCGCCTCGCTGATCGACACCACCCGTCCGACTCTTCCCGACAACCCCTGGGTGGTTTCTTATGAAGTCGTGGACAGCAGCGGAAATCGCGCTCTCCCAGCAAGGAGACGAGTTTACGTCGACTGCCCCGACGATGAACGAATTTGCCAGGCACGTTCAACCATGTTGTAACCAACGCCAGCCTAGCAGCCTAGCACCATTGCGGACATTATTGTGAAGCTTGACCTACATACACACTAAACTTATAGTTTTATATGTCGCAGCGGTAAGGTGTTAATTTATGAAATGACCACTTCTCTTTTTCATTTTGAGCAGGACCTGGAGCTCGAGGCGAGCGGTGAAGTGGGTGTGTTACTCAGCTGCTCGATCAGCCGCATCTGTGATGGTGCTGGCGGGGAGCTTTTCGGAGCGTACATGGTGAGCGGTGACGTTCCGGTGGGCAGTTTGCCGCTCAGTGCGGGAGGGACGGGATCTCGGCAGGCGGGGACCACCGCGTCCGCTACCCGCCTCCCCCCATTGATCGCCCTTCTCGGCCCTCAACGGGTCACCATCGTCGCAGGCGCGCCGTATCTTCCGTGCTCTGCACCGCAAGCTCCGCAGGTTCGCACTCGCTATTCCTCCTCTCCCCTGTCCCGCTTCCGCCGCCCATCCTATCCGAAGTTGGTGTCCGTAATATTGTTTCAGGACAAAGTAGTTTACGTATGTCGAAACTCACCGATATGTTATTCCTTGAATGATCCCGACGCCATGTACCGAATATATAGGCAGTTCTTGAAGATGGCTCGCCTATATGTTTGCGTCTTTTTCTTGATTTTTGTATATTTGTCGTGCATCTTTTTGTTTCTAGGGGCAATCGTGCGAGCGGGGTGCTCTGGCGGTTGACTCGATGCAGGGGACAATCACGACGCTGGTTGAAGCGTGTGCTCCCGTCAACGATACAGCGCGACAGCCGCCGGTCCCGTTTTCCGTGACGGGCCTCTTCCGATGCGCCGACCTGGATACCTCTAAGCCCGGCGTTTACGAGATCCCCTTCAGCGTCACCAACGACGCAGGGTTGCGGGCCGTGGCCACTCGGACGTTGCTAGTTGTGCCTGCGTGCGAGACAGGCGAACGCGTATGTACGGAATACCTGGCGTGCTCACAGGACGGCGCTTGTCGGCCACCGGCGGTAAGCTTGCTCGGGCGCTTTTCCAAAACACATGCCATCATGTATGTTTTTAGGATCGTCTAATGTTATTAATGTCCATTCGATATTTGGTATGCTGTATTTTATATATTTCAGTGTGCGTTTCTTGAATGTATTTGAACATGCTGGGCCTGAGCTGATGTTTTTTCAAGAGTAAAATTATCAATCGAGACCGCTAATGCTAAATTTTCACAGTAACTCTACCGGCCGATAGTTAGTGGATTAACCACACATTATTTTTGTCATATAACTTATGGTGCTTTTTCTAAGTTTTGGAAATGGGAATTGGTAAATTATGAGGGAGGGCTGGTTGACGGAACGGCCCGAATCGCGAATCCCCCCCCTCCTACCCAAACAAAATAAAAAACGGATGAAGCTCTCACAGTGAAGAGGCGCATTACTTTTTAAGGTCATTATTGCACTATCCAAGTGTGAAGAGCACTTTCGATCACTTCATTCGTGAAAGCCGACGAGGAAGTGAAGCGTCTTTTCATTTATCTGTGCACTGATAAACCCCAACTTTCATTATACACATACATGACGATATAACTGTTTTTCCTGGGGAATATCTAATTGGATGGCCCGAGCGCCTATATTGTTTAGAGACATTATTGTCGTACTCGACCCCATTACTCAAAGAGGCGCATTCTCATCACGGGTTCATTGCGAGCCGGCGCGTCTAAATATGTCTCACTCGTAGATGGTCGCTATTGCTTTGTTTTAATTTTTCTGACAATGTGCTTCAGGACGGCGTAACCAACTACGTGGCGGAGTACCTAGGCGAAGATCCCCCAAACCGCGAGCCCGCGATTGCGTTGGTCGGCCCCGCCACAGTCAGGTTACCCCAGCTCTCCGTGTGGCGCTCGTGCAGTCCGTTTGCCTCCGAACCCGAAGAGGACGGCACTTGCGACCGTGGCGCTACCGCGTTTGACCTCGAGGATGGCAACCTGGCCGCAATCTTCGCGTGTCCGCCTCCCAGCTGCCTCGAGGGTGGGCTGAATTGCCTCGGGCACTCCTACAGGATTAAGGTGCCTCTCTCGCCACTCCTTTCGATTTTCTCCCTCGAGTGGTCGTCTTGAAATCTAATCGTACTTTACGCAATTTCGCCAAAATTATACTCGCCATTTCGCAGATTCTCTTCGTAAGTTGGTTCGTCGCCGTTTTTTCGCTCAGTTTGTATTTGCCGATCCAATGCTTGTGCTTCCCAGGGAGTCACCCCCTGTCTTCCTGACGCGTCTACACTCCGCACCGTCGGCGCCACCTTCTCCATTCAATTTGCCGTGTTCGACTACGGCGACCCTCCCCTGTTGTCCACCGTCAACCGCACTATCGTCATAACGGAGAAGTGCCCCGAGGGCGAACAGTTGTGCGAGGACGACGTTTGCAGCAAGGTAAATGCCTTACTATGCACTATGTTGATTGGGACTTTCCGCCGAAATTTGTATCTTTTCTGCTATCGACGAGCTACAAGGCAATTTTCTCCACGAGTCGAGTGTCGAAGCTGTTTGAAATGAAAGCTGAAACGACCCCGGGGACCAAAACGCTAGGATACCGAGGCGGTTGACCACATTTGCACGGGGAGAATATACGGTGACGACTGATGCTGTGTGGGTATTTGGCGCTCAGGTGGACTGCGCGTTACGGGATAACATCTTGGAGCTTAACTTTGATGAGCCCAGTCAAATTGCGGACGACATCTTCGTTGAGGTGAATATCACATTTGCGGGACCGGACGTGGTCGAGGTACGCAATCCAACCGCCTTATTCACGCCATTTGTCGATCGCGTTGAAGTCGAGCATGTCGTCGTGTGAAATAGGCTTGAATCACATTGTTTTGATTCGTCGTTGTCATACTATTTTACTGAGCGGTAAATTCGAGGCTTGAATCTAATTGTTTAAATAGGTCGTTGTATTATTTTACTGAGGGATGCAAATTATTTTACTGATGAGGGTTTTGTTTTGCCTATTCTTGCAAAATGAACATAAAATCTTTCAGAGTAGTAAATAACACCTCTGGGTATGAATTTCGCAATGTTTGTGTAACGAGTTCCCTATATTTAAGAATAAGGCCGTATCTTTGATTTATTGCTTCATTGGCTGTGGAAGGTCGAGCACGGGTTGGGTGCTGTCGGGCAAGAGAGCCTGGCGCCATGCGGTACTCTCGAAGACCTTCCTGGCCCTCCTTTCCCTTGCGCCGCTGCCTCATTGGGTCGCAACCTCAACAACGAGGTCGCCGATCTCAGCGCTCGCCTTTCCCTCGACCAAGCGCTCTGCACTGATGAACAAGCCGGTAGTGGTGGCTGCCCTGTTGCCTGCCTCGCCGACAGCGCGTTGGACGGATACTGCCCACCTGGTGAGTACGAGTACGTATACCATGTACGGGGAACAACCGCCAAGCGCTCCCGCCTGGTTGTGGTCACCGCGAGGTCGGCCATTACTTTGGAGCTCGTCTTCCAAGCCTTCGCGCCAATTCCTGGAGCATCTGTCCCAATTTTGCAGGTAACCATATGTTTTTGCCGTGTGATAAAAAATGCTTGATATCTGCTTGCTGCGTATGTGTTTTTCGGCCTATTGAGTAAACGCCGAGTTATGAATCATGTGACTGAATATTAACAAGTTTGACCGTTTCATGCGTAATTGCCCATCCTGCGACGCAGGGTGTCCCCAGCCCCGAAACCGATCAGCAGCGACAGCTTCGCGATCAGATGCGCTCCACTCTACTGGACATCGTCCGCAGCGGTGGCCTAGGGACCGAGAGTGGCTATGTGGCCGAATACCTCGCATCGTCCGTGCAGCTCGACGACATCTCCATCCTTCAAGTGTCTATCGAAGGGGTGCGTGAGCCGACACCATCGCGTGGATGGGATACCTTGATTATCTGATTGAATGGTCGTACGTGTTTTGCTGTGCTTTAATTCAGTTCATTTGCTGCACATCGGTAGTAACGAAACATGATTGCTGAAGTAAATTCTTAGTTGTTATTCATTACGTCAATTGATTTTGACATGTATCCACCTTTCCACACGAAGTACACAATTTTCGATTGGCACGACTCTGACAATTGGCGACCCTCGTTGCGTTATTTCCTCCCTCAGCTGGAGATACGAGTGACGGTTGAGTTCCAGCTACGCTTCGCGGGAACTCATCAGACCACGCTCTCGACGCAAATTCAGCGGCGGCGGCTTCATCAGAGCGGCGCAGTGAGTGGCAGCTCGGAAGTGCCGACACTATCTGAGCTGACGTCCTCCATTCTGACGCTACTACAGAGCTCCTTCGCGAGTACTGCTGTCGTGGGGCCACTGCTAGAGGCAAGCGTCACGACGCCACTCCAAGACGACCAGGTGAAGACCCCCTCCCCAGCACGTTACAAACGTTTTATTTTCATTCATTGAATGCGTATATTCGCTAAATGTCACTACATATATGCACGCCGTGACTTGCGATGCTTTTCCGGGATGTCGGCACATTTCACGTCCAATCATCCGTATTCCAGTACCTGTGCTAATTTTTTTTGCTTGGTCAAATTGTATTTCATGTATTTTTGCTGATCTGAAAGTGTACGACGTTACAACAAACGACTGCAAATCACAGTTTCAGATCAGGAAAGATATCTTTTTTATACTGTCAGATTAGTCAAGTCTGGAGCTAAAGCAACAATTATCGACTTTGTTTTCCGCTGCAAATCCATTTCGCAGGAGGCCGCGCTCGGTGATGTGCAGTACAGCGGTCTTGGTGGGTTGGAGCAACGTGAAGTTACCCCTTCGGTGGACCCCGCGGCACAGCAGCTGCGTGAGTTGCAGGCGTTGATGGCGCGCTACGTTTCTCAGGCCGAGGCGGCCGCTGCATCGCTCTCGGAGAGCCTTGCACTGGGGCGCAGTGCGGCTGAAGACGAAGGAGCGGTACTCGACTCCAAGTGGACGGAAATCATTGAAGCTTACGAGGTTAGCACCGATTGCCATGCATTAACTTTCAGGGAGAATCAATAAAATGAACCAGAGTACACTATTTATGCCGAAGACCTTTCGAATGTACCCTGTTTCCGGCGACCCTCTCTAATTTGAAAATAGAAATGAGCACATCTTTGCCCTCTTCGTGCAGCGGTTATTGTCAGAACAGCGAGCGGCACACGAAGACGATGTGGTGGCGTTTGGAGAGGTCTTAGCCGACTCGCGTGGGGAAACGCCCGACGCCGCTACGCTTACCGCACTGGGTGAGGAGTTTCAACAGCAAATGTACCGGAACATAGCCAACCTGCAAGAGACACTGACCCGACTGCAGCTCGGCGACGCCGACTTTGCGGTGTCGTCGTTCGGCTTCTCGCTCTGGACCATCCTGAGTCAGCTCGAGGAGAACATCTGCGACACGCGGTCCCACGAGTACGCTATAAGTTTTGTCGTTGACCACGCGGAGAGCGTCGCCGCGTCAGAGGGGACGGACGGTCTCCGCCGCCGATCTCTTCTCGCAGCTGGGGGCAGTAGCGGCGGCGGTGGAGGCTCCGGAAGTAGCGCCGGGAAGGTGCGACCGCAATTTCACGTCGGGTCGAGTGATTAGATGATAATGCATGTTTCGTCATGTTCCAATTTCTTGAATTGTTTTGTTGTGAAGTAGTTCGCAGTACGTTGGTATCATCGCTTGCTTCACTTGAAAGTGCAGTGTGATGTAGCTGACATGATGTATATATTTTTTGCTGGTGCAGTCTGCGAGCGGGCAGGGGCAGTTTGTTGTGTCCACTGCTCAATGGGGCGGCTATATTATCACGCTCGGAAACAGAACGGGCATCAGCCTTGAGGTACGCTCCCTAACCCATCACCGCCATCCCCACGCCGTCGATGACCATTTACCTCGCGTGCACAATCCAGCCCCCACCGAAACAATCTATGAATTGCTGATAAAACAATTGGTTAGTAGTGGTAGGAAAAGTGCAATGGTAAATGTTTCAACCAACCTTGTGACACTGTCTCTACAGGGCGCCCCGGTGCGCGAGTACTACGTGGGCGGCCCTAGCAGCAACAACCTCGTCCTCACCGGTCTCTTGATTCACCAGCAGCGCAAGGCCGCGGTGGAGAGCTTGGCCGAATGCGACGAGGACAATGCGCGCTTTGCTGGCTTTCACGGCGGCTGCACCGATCTCCAGTTTTTGAGAGCGTCGATTAAAGAGGTAAGACAGAAGTGAACTCGGTTGTTTCACATTTTCCCCCCCCGTTCATATCGCCAACCACGAGTGTTCCGATGCCAATTCAACCCATCATATTTATTTTACGATTGTCGAGTCCTGCGGGGTGGTGCCAGGTATGAGAAGTAAGTAATATTTTTAGAAAAGAATAAAATATTTGTCAAGGTCCGACACGCCTATTTTCTCACGTTTGAATTGAATTTCCCGTCGCTGCAAATCTTGGATTGACGTCGATGTGTTCTGTGGTACGTTACGACGGCCAAGGGAGTCGCTCAGGAGAGACTGCTCGCGTCCGTCTCCGACCCTATGTCCCCTTTTGGCGCCGACCCCGTGTTTCTGGCCGGGAGCGAGCTGTACAATCCACTCGCCGTGGCTCGGGAGGGCGACTTTTACAACACCACCCCTGGCTCCGCGGACCGCAACATCCGTGGCTCCCCCTACGGCTTCTACCCACGTGACATCGCCGGGCTGCCGTCCGGCTTTCCGCTCATCGTCGATTCATCTCTCGACAACTTCCGCCTTTCCCAAGTACGTGAATCCCGATCATTCTCCGTTACAGTCGTACTTTCTGCATAATCATATGTTTGCCGCATTTGCGTTAGTCTTCTGCCTGCGTAAACTGCGAATGTTTTCCCTAACTGGATCGATGTGTCGGTTTATTTATTAAATAAGAAAGACATGGAAGGAAAGAATAACCCGATGCCCCATGTCGCAACCTTCAGCATAGCGGTACCTTTTTACCTTACCTTCGACATAGCTCAGCCGTTATGCCGTAGCCTTTTGTTCATGATTTTTTTGTGTTAGCGCTTGTATTGTTTTGGGTTGATCGGGCGCGCTTTGACGATGAGATTCTCAATCATTTGTTTTTTCGTTCGCTGCTATGCAGATGTGGCTCGGCCTGACCGCGGGCGCCTGGCTGGATAGCATGACCGACACAATGCGCACTCGACTCATGAGCTACAACGCGGAGACGGGCGGCGGCACGCTTGCACTCTCCGAGATCGACTTTCGATGGGACATCGATGGCAGCATCTCCGCCACCACCAAGATCATCGCTGCGCCCATCTGGCGAAGCGAGACATTTATGAGCAATGCCTACCAAATTATACTCGTCACCGTGAGGGTGCGTGCCCAAAGAGTATCTTTCGACTCGATAGGACGTGATAATCGTTTATTCAATCGTACCGCAATCAAAGCCTTGTTCATATGGTATGGTATCGCTTGTTTGTTTCCTTTTTCCTCAAGTTACTCTTAATAACAACTTACCGAAAAATAGTTGTTTCTATTGCAATCACTTTGCATATTGACCAAGAATATTGGAAAGTTCTTGGCCGTTCTGGCAGTACATATCTTAGCGGTGCAGAGCTCAGTGCGCATGTAACACTGGCTGTGGAACGAATTACCCTACTTTCATGGTATCGGGCACGAAGTTTCCCTCGGGAAGTGAAAGTTTATCACGCGACACGATCACACGCCACTTTCGTCAATGCATCATTCTAACACTGTCGTGCCGTGCAGGCGTTGCTGTCTTTGGGCTTCATCCTCCTGATTTTCGTCAAGATTCTCCGGCGAGACACCTTCCCGCTCCAGATATGGCTCGCGCTCGCGATGCTCCTCTCGTCCGCCCTGCTCGTCGTTTTTTACGCCTACAGCAGCGCCATCCCGCTCCGACACTTTTACCTCCTGTACGATGCGGCGCAAGCTGCGATTGCGCGATGGTGGCTTCCCCTGAAGGTGCGCACACATATTCGTCCTGCTTGGCAAGTTCATGAATAACTGCCGTATTTGTCGCAGAATACATAACATCTTAGCATATTGTATCTCATGAAATACATAAATACAAATCATCTACATTTATTTTACTACTCGCGAGCAAATTCCCAACAAAAAAGGATGAGACAAAACTCTCAAAATGGAGTGTATATAATGATTTCATGTTGTGTCGAAGGTTTTTTTTCTGCTCTCAAATAGTCAGTCCGTTGCGTTTGCTTTGTAATCGGCAACGGTAGGCTGCTCCCGCGGATGAGCTTGTGACGGAACAGGCCGCCGAGACGACGCTTTTGGACGGCTTTGCTGTGCATCGAGGAGATCCGGGCCGGTGGCAGCTGCCAGACAACACGACAGGTGGGGACGCACATTCGTTTCACATGAAATGCACTCGCCCTTGCATGACACGTCCTCACAAAAAATGTGTGTTTTATGATATCACGGTAGCACGTCCGGTCGGGTACATGAAAGAATAATCAAACAACCGCGAGCGAAGGAACGAATGGAATTCTGGCATTATTGATAGCGACTGCTTAGGTATCGGGTCGCAAAACCTCTTCCGACCGCATGCGAAACAGTAGCAGCGCAAAGGGGCTGCACATGCGTTTCTCGAATATGCAATTTCTTACCTCGCCGTTTCTCTTTGAAGTTTCGCATCATCTGAAGGTGGCTGTAGATATAGTTATCGCGGATTTACTTTTGATGGGAAGTCAACAGGGTATTTTACAGCTTACATTTTCCGAAAGTGTCAAATTGCCGCGTCACATATTTCCCATTGTGCTTGATGCGCTTGGGCGGCTTGTGCAAATATAATTAACAACAACCTGTCATGGCACGCGCGTGTCGTGAAGCAGGGACTCTGTCATTACGTGAAGCCCGCGAGATGATAGCCGCAGGTGTATGTTTTCTTTACTTGTCGCGGTGGCTTGCTTTGTGTCGGTCGATGCCGTTCTGTGGTTTATCAGCGTTTGTTAACGTACATGGTTATTTCGGCAAACACAAGAGGAACATGATTCGGATGAATGAAATGGGTGTCTTTACTTTTGAACAGATAGTAACGATTATCCTTAGCCCAGTCAAAGATACAGGCAGATTAATCTAGGCAGCTCCTCGATGCGAAATGATTCCTTACGGAGGTTGCTATCTGTATTATGTCCCTTCGCAGAGGTGGACGGCTTCGCGGCGAGCATGGTCGACATCGTGCAGGTGGTCAACCTCAAGGAGTGGCTGGACCTGTCGCAGGGTTTGGTGGTGCTACTCATGATTGCGGTGTGGGTCCGTATGGTGTCCTGCGACTCCCGCATCGGGGCCATCCTCGGGACGTTGCGTTCAGCGGCGCCCGACCTAGCCCACTTTTTCGTCCTAGTGCTGCTCCTCTTGCTCCTCACAGCCGCAATGGGCCATATCATAGTCGGCCCGCACCTCCGGCCCTGGGCAACCATCCCGTCCGCTATCGAGTCCGTCTTCATCTGTATGGTCGCGGGCGAGCTGTCGACGGTCAACATGTTGGTACGCCAGCTGTCCTCTCGGAACTGCCAAAAGACTTAAAAGAACGGATATAATTCTATAATTTACATGCTTACCTTGGCGCTCGTGCACTCAAAGCTGTTTCTTGGAAATTGGTGGTCCGCACTTGCGAAATCATGCTTCGGTTCGAATACGGCCAAGATGTTTAAGAATGTCTGTTTCTACGGACGGCCAAGGCTGACGTTCTAATGGTGCATGATATTTTATTGTATTCAACTTTTGTCGTGGTGGGTCTGATTTGGCCGACAGATGACTGACGGTTGTTGCTGTCACTGTCCGGTTTCAGGCGAAGGACGCGTCGGTGGATATGAACGGAGCGGAGCGCTTCGGCGTCGGCCTATTTTATTACTTCATGCCCATTATGTTCGTGCTCATCATCCTCTCCATCATCCTCGCCATACTGGTTGAGAACTGGCAAGGTAAGGTTCAAACCCCATTTACCTACATCAGAGCAAAGGATGTTTATGCTCTCGACTGGACGCACCAACTCTTGTCGTGCTTGCATTCAAAAGAAGAATGCGGGCAGTAGTTTTTACATAGTCGCGACAATTTGTTTTCCAAGTCAGACCTTTCTCCCTGTGCTGGCGCTCCAAGTCGTTGGTCTCGTCGCGATCGGAAACGCCGTTTGCTGCATTAAGAACCGATGGTGTTATTCTCCGAATGTTTCTCTATTCCGTCAGTCGTAAATTCCTGTTGCTCGACGTGTCGAAAGTCTTCTTACCATTTTAAGACAGACCACAAGCTATTTTCCCCGTGAATTGATGTCGTGGTTTGAAAAACATGTACTGTCGGATGCTTCGTTTTGGTAGTGCATCAGCGTTGTTTTGATGCGCTGGAGCGCTAATTTGACTTTTGTCGTCAGGCGTATACAACATGCGCAAGAAGGCCAACAACTACCACCCCTTCACGACCTATGTGTCCGAGATTTGCGACAACATCTCGTCTGCGTTGGACTGCACTCCGCTGCTGCGCCGTTTGAAGCGGTGCGTGCGTCGACGGGGTGGGCGGACTGCCAATCGGATGGCGAGCGTCGCGGCGCAGGGGCGAACGTCCCGGCACCGGTCGTTGATGGACGTCGGCAGTACGTTTCAGCAAAGTGGGGCGGTGGACAGCATCACATTCAGGAAAGCTCTGCGCCGTGTTCGAGCCAGGAGCGACGCTCCTGCCGGGAAAGGGGTGATGGCGCCGGTGGTGACGGCCGCGAAAGGTTGCGCCCCAAAAAATCATATCTCAACAGAACTCGTAAACAGATTCGAACGGAAATTAATTGTTACTATTAATTTTTTTCGTCTCGTCTTGTGCGAAGCCAGTTTCAATTGTCTAAGTTCGCAACAGTTTAAGTGTGTTTGTTTCCCCTCATATCACTGCTTCGATGTGACAGACGCTGCAGAGGCGCTGGGCCTTTCCCACGGATCGGACGGTGGCGGCACGTCTCAGACTGCAGTTTGTCTGGGCGACGAATGGTACGGGGAGACGGCGCTGCGCGAAGTTATCAGCGCGTTTGCTCTGCGCGAGCCTTTGCCGGCCAAGAAGCGCAGCAGCCAAGTAACGGTATGTAATGCATATAACCGAGCAACGACCTGTGTACTGTCGTCAATGCTGCTTGATATCACGGCGATGCACTTTCGCGTTTGTTGAGCATCAGAAACAGCTATAATACAATCGAGAATGTCGTTCAATGGACATCATCGAAAGTTTGCATAGAAAAACGGAATCATATAGGATCAAATGACACCTGCTGTGTTCGTACTACACATGCCTGCTATGGTGAGACGGTCACGCTGTTTTACTTTATTTTTTCGGCGCGTGTATCGTTTCTGTTTTCCAAACTGGTACAATTGAAATTGTCGTTCAATGGACATCATCGAAAAGCTTGAAGTTTTATTTGTATATTATAGAAAGATGGAATCACGTAGGATCACATGACACTTGCTATGTACGTGCTTCACGACATGTCTGCTATGGTGAGACGGTCACGCTGTTTTACTTTATTTACTGGGCGTGTGTATCGTTTTCGTTTTCCGAGTTGTTCAGAATCCTACTTATGCTTTATTGACCCCGTTGTCTTCGTTATATTCGGTCAAACCGCGCACTCAAATTCGTAACCTTTTTTATCTTTAAAGGTGTACCTACCGTGCACTAAACCTATGAGACTGTCGACACGCCATGCAGGCAATGAAGCACGACCACTACGAGCTTGCGAGCCGCGTCAGTCGCACGGCTTTTCGTATGTTTCGCGAGCCCGCACCCCCCCGCCATATGTGGACTCGGCTCGGGTGGATAGCGGCTGACCCACACGCTGCGAGCAGACTGTCCGCGTCCTTTGCCGCCGCCACCGCTGCAGTTTTGCGGATGGTGGCAGAACTGGAGGCCACTCACCTGCTGACGATCCACAATGAGATCGCCGCGAACGCGGAAATGGCGGTCCAACTCGGGAGCATTCGCCCCAGCCGGCCGCAGTCGTCCAGGTATGAATGACTCCAAAATTAAATCTGTCGTCGTCGCTCTTTCCAATAGAATCCCCGCCGACCGCCGTATCGTCGGAATTGCAAGACATCATTTTATACATGTTTCCCGACATTCACTCTTTGGTCATCTTTTTCGTCTCAGGCAATGTCATTTCCCTTTCCTATTGGCAGTTAATTTTTTATAGACTTCTTTCGTGATTTGGTTGTCGATTTACGACAATCAAGATATTTGGTGAATTTGTTCTATCCTTACTTTCTCAATTTCTCCTGGCCCTTGTTATTGCAGGCCTCGCGACCGTCGCTCCCGCCCGTCTTCCGCAAAGCCTTTGCTACTTGATGCGCCAGAGGCGTCCGTTTCGGAGCTGCCACGTGACATGTTACACCTCAGTCCCGCGGGGCTGCCCGGCTTCTTCGACACTAAATCCCCCGGCTCGCGAGGAGCGGCGCGGCCCATGTCGGCGCACGCACAATCCGCCCGCGCCGGGTTCAATCTCGTGATGGGTGAAAAGGGTATCCCGTCTTCCCTCAGGCCGTCGAGGCCGCAATCCGCTGCGCCTGTATACAGGAGCCTGTGCGTAAACGTTGCCCAGAACCTGAGCGGGTGAGTCGCCGCTGCCTCCCATCATAACCCTTTTCATTTATCGTGTATCTATGCGCTTCCGTGGATTTATTTCGTTGCAGCTTTTTTGCTGTTTTAACTATCAAATAGCGCATCGCGCTGCCATCTTCTAGTCATCATGCACGCGCACCAGTGCTCTCGGTTCAAAGCACGACTAGTCAAAATTATTCCTTCTTATCGTCGCTTTTTCGTTGACTTGTCTGTATTGCACGCGTGGCGCCGTGGCTGTGTCTTTGAATCCGCCCGGTGTAGATAGTACCCCCACCCTCGGCAATACCACGGCGGGTGCTCTCTTTACGTCGTGCGTGGGCTGCACAATTCCTGGTCGAGCGATGCTGTGAACGGATAATTGTGTAATTGTGATATCGTTCAAGACTGTCATAGAACAATATTAGAAAATGCATCCTTCCCCTAAACAGTATTGTCTGATGGCTATATCGTTGGTGGAATGCAGAACTGGCGACGGAGAGCCCTTCGAGGTGCTGACCCCGACGCCTGGCGGGAGCCCTGGCCTACTCACTCCGACCGCCGAGCAACCTCCCGGCCGGCTCAGTTTCCTGGCTGGAGTGGTCGAGTCGCCGGTCGGCGAGGCAGACAAAGCTCTTCTCGAGATGGAGGCGGGGCCGGAAAAAATAAGCCAGCGTGATGATGAGCCGCTGCCGGCTGGCAATGCATCCGATACCAATGCACAGCCAGCAGCAGAAGTGTGGGGCGAGCGACAATCGCCCGCCGAAGAGGACCAGCTGCCGTCTACTACATCCAACCCAAAACTTGCCGCGACCGAGACCGAGTCCACGATTCCCGCGCGAGAGGAGACGGGCGAGTCGTCAAGAGACACCGATGATGCTCCGGAAAGAGGAGAACTGGACGCTCCCCATCCGCAGCAGGGTCTCGAGAGAACTTGGGACGACGATGAAGGGGCCACGGCGGGTGAATTTGCTGTCGGTGACGGTTCCGTATGGGATGCCAGCGCGCGCTTCCCGGTTCTGACCCCTCCACCGGCAGAAAAGGCGTTGAAGCCGCTCGACAAGACTGGTAAGTACCGCCCGTTATCGGCACCACGGGCATTGACGGGTGGCGATTCAGTTCCAGAGTCGAGCCGGCAGTCACAGGGGGAGAAACGCAACCCCACAGACCTCTCACAGCCGGACTCAGAAGTAACCGTTGACCCTCCCGTCGACGCGTGGATGACCTCGGCGGGGTCGTCCAAGAAACGCCCTGATGCTGAGGGCGACAATTCGAAGGGTACCACCGCAGCCACTGGCGGGAAGGTGAGTACTGGGTGGGAGGAGGCTGGAAGTTCCATCTTGACCGAGCTCGAGCAGGCTCGGCAGGCGGCTGCGGCCAAGAAACGGCATGCGGAGGCAAAAAGGCGCGCGGCGGAGCTGGCGGCAGAAACCTTGAGACAGTCAACCTCGATGCAGTAAGCAACTCCTCAAGATAGAGCCAGCACTCTAGGCAAGAGCAAGACGAAGACGGGCCGGCCTCTCCACCGTCATTCACTGAACCGTCGCCCTCTGCTCAAAAGCCTTTCCCGCTGCATACGTATCTCTACATAGGCAATAGATTGCTCTTGAAAAGAAGAAAAATCGCTCTTTTTTGAAATACACTGTATATGTCATCTATATGTATAAGCTTGTTCATCGCGCTAGTAGACCGTTGTAATCGAAATTTTTATTACTTGTCGAGAAAGGTGAATGTTTGCTGTTGACCAGCAAACGGTATCCACAGAGGTGGGCAGTTTGTCCGTCCGACCAAACACTCCAGGGTATGCTATGCTTATATCGCAGCCTGCGCTTCGGCTGTGGCTGGGATTTGCATACCAGAAAATGGAATCTTGCGTCGCTCGTGGAAGCGGCGAGACTACAAAGGGCGTATCGGCAGCTACTCCGAAGCAACGCACATCAATCGTCGTTGAATAAAAGTCCTGCCTGGTTTGTGAATTTTCCGAGAATAATGACTTCGAATAGACCGGAGGCTCCAAGATCGACTGCGTGAAACGTTCCACTGCAGGTTGGCAAAATGGCGCGACACATCGGAATTTCTATGTGAGCGTGCTGAAATGACGGGTTGAAGCCGCGAAAGAATAGAGGATGTTTCCCTAACGATGAATCACAGGAAGGCATCAGCGCTGCCCTCCTAAGCATCACGAAGATAGTTACCCAAGGTACGATGAAGAACCACAGAAAGGCGATGAATGAACTCCCGACGCACATCGCCCAAAAACCGGTGGAAAGGAACAGAAGTAGACCGACGGACAAACTCCTTCATGCGGACAACGCAACGAACGAGGATCCGCAGCACCCTGGCTAGAGAATGGACGATCTGTGGCCAGAATAGCCAATCGGTCGACCAACTCGACGACCATAGGCGCCAATCGACCCACATCATCCAAAGCAAAGGGAATTAACGAGCGAGACTCACATAACATATGTATACATAACACAGCTCCTCGGCATATCTTGATTCAGCTATTTGAGGGTGTCGGAGTGTAAAAAAGTGATTTGCAAACTGAATCAAACAAAGCTTCTCAGTGATGAAATTACTCCCTTGGCTGGTTTCGATTTCAGCACAAAGACAAAATCGGGAAGACGAACTTATTATCCGCTGACTATTCGACCGTATTGACACCGGTCTCGGCCATACTCGCGCCCTCGACAAATGCAGACCACTCGGCGAGGTACCACGGGGAGCGTCTATTGCGAGCCAAATACGCAACGCAGTACTGATCAGTAGTATATTGTCAATGCTTTCCAACAAGATCCCCGAATACCAGCGACTCCAAAAGCACTCGGCCCACAGCAAAAAGAGGTCTGCGGATGCTTTTGAATTCCTGCTCTGATTTTCACGTTAATGCGGTAACTGTTTATTTCTGAAATTTTTTCTCTCATTACATTTTTCCGTGGACGTGCTCCTTTTCATTGACCACAGCCTATTCTCCGGTCGCCGCAGGCATAGCCAGCTCATCAGGAGGCGTCGGTGACACGTCGCGCGAGTTTCTCGCACAATACAGCGGGTCGCACGGTAGCCCGGCGGTCAGCCGGCTGCAGTCAACTGCCCTCGAAAATGCGGGTATCAAGCGCCCCGCGGATGCTGCGTTACCCTCGATGGACATTCGGGTCAGGTCCAAATGGATGTCCGCCTCCGCAACGCCGTCGACGCCCTGTAGCTCGCTCTGCAACCGCGTCGCGACGTCCGCCGCGTGCGGCAACGAGGCTTTGTCCATTGCGATGCCCAACACCACAATTATGCCGTCGCGAGGATGGACCGGAATAACGTGGGAATGGAGATGCGTTATCTCCGTGATTTCAGGAAACTGAAAAATCAAAGCACAAATTGACATAGCGCTTCACTTCGTTGCCAGGGCGAAATGATCCCTCTTGCACAGATCGATCCCAATAAGAAAAATATAAATCGAACATGCTCAAACTGCATGCAATTTTCATGATTGCATGCGACGGCCAGGGTATTCCGACTGCTCGGCCGCCACGACGAATCTCGTGCATATTTGGATTTCAGTGCTTGTCGTGTTATGCTACGAATCATTTAAACATCGACCATTCGAAAACTGTTTCACAGCAGTAATCGGCTCATCACTAAGTATGACAACACCACGAGCTCGTTTTTTTTCTAGGATCAGTCAATTTCAGAAGAAAACATTTTCACGGGTCGGGATAGGGATAAGACTGGTGTGCACTTTAACGAATAGTAAATACGTAGTTCATAAATATTGTGTATATATGTTCACGTCAACAAATCGATATACGCGTACCCATTGCAAGCAAGATCAGCCGTTCGCTATACTTCCAGCTAAAAAGCGGACGTGATGAGGTGGGGCGTAAATACAAACGCGCGGCTGAGCAGTTTTTAGTCGCCAGCAGCTCAAGGGCAGCGTACCTTTTTACACACCACTTGAAACACCGCATTTTGAACAAGCGCGGGCGAGATCTTCGGAACTCGCATGTTTGAGGCCATCCCGCCGAAGTCGGGGGTAACGCCTGCCGGCACCGCTGCCACGAAGACCTCCGCAACCTGTCATGCGCAAATCAAGGGCGCCGACAATGAACGATATCAATGTTGGGGGCCATATCGGACATCAACACGACGCGGATAGATTTCGACAAGGACCGCAAATCAAACACACCAGCAATTGTGTTGTAAAGAAAGCAGTCGCAATTGTGTTTAACCACATCCGAGCAATTCGACATAATGCGATTATCTCGCAAGTAAAAATAAAGAGCCAATGAAAATAGCCCGTCGATAAATGCATATATACCGTCGCTCGAAAATGCACACGCCGTGAAAATGTCCAAACCTCTTCATGATCCTGACGAACACGGGCGGCGGCCTCGTTGCGGATGTAGTGCGCGACGCTGATGGAGGACCACGGGTTGACCTCCACATACATGTCGACGCTGACGTAAGGCCCCATTCGGCGGCCGCGAAGGAGTCGGACCGCTTCCACGCCCTCAACCCCCTCCGCGCTCGCACGAATGCGGCTCAAGATACTCCCCTCCAGGCCGCGATCCGCTAACTCGCGTACGCTGTCGCGCCCGAAAATCCAGCCAATCCGCATCACGAGCAGCGACACCGCTATCCCCGCCAGCGGGTCCAGCGCCGGGATACCTGCACCAAGCCAAGGATGATCTCAGACATGTATTGGAATAAAAGAATACTGCACCTGCCAATATGTATGAAAATGAATAATTATTAGTTGGCGAGATTTGACATAATTCAAAATTTTGTTTACAAGAATAATACTGCTTCTAGCTCTGTCTTGGAAGTGGCCATGGAATATATCAAGACGCACGGTCATGGAGGACGAGGAATAAACCGCAAATATAAAAATAAAGTAATCCGTGGTAATGTACTGACAGTTTCAATTTGGTTGTGGCATGCCTCATTCCAAACCTTTTTAAAATCCCTAATAAAATCGGTTGTTGTTTTGCACTAACGGACCAAACAACCTTAGCTTTGTTTGATGCATTATATCAATCATTTCTCAATTCATATATGGGACATTATTGGTTACCCGCATCGCGAAACATGAAGAGCATCAGTGCTTGGAGTGTGCAAAACAAATGGTTAAAGTAAGTACTACTCTTAAATATTGAGCAGTATCATTTCTGATAATAATGGATGTTGTTGTGTTTGCTGTAAGAATTGTCATTGTTATATTATGTAACGCGCTCATAGTGTTCGCAAGCGATGAAAAAGCAAAAAGAAAAATCTTCCTTACAAGAAATAGCAGTGCAAACCACCAATAAAATTGGAAAAAAATTGGGAAACCTCCCACAGGCCTAAGCCCGAGGAACAGGGAAGAAATAGAACTCGGAACCGTTTGGCCTCTGCATTCATGCCGGCAGCAATAGTATTCACGAGAACCAAAATAAACAAAGTTTGTTGCACTTCGAGGCTGCCCGGCATACCTGCAATGGCCCCACCAACCCCCACAACTGCCATGAGTGACGACAGCGCGTCGCTGCGGTGATTCCATGCGTTCGTAATCACGACCTGGGAGTGGCGGAAGGGCGGGGCAGGACGCGGAAAGCACGAAACACTGAGATCAGAAAATATCTATGACAGTCATTTTGTAAATTATTCCGTAAGTCAAACTGTACATAAAATATCTTCAAAATGCCTCTTACCTGTGCAGCTAGAAATAGCAGGTATCACTGCACAAGTTTATGACTAATATATGAGTTAGTATTTGTAGGGAATTGCAATAACTTACGGTGACCAAAAGAAAATGTTTATAGGAAAAACTATCATTTGCATGAAGTGTTTTTGTAGCAGCTGCCGGCCGACCTCTAAGTATTCTTTTCGCGTGAAGTTAGCGTTTTGCTCGAAATAGGAAGGATGCACAGAAGTCAAGCAAACCTTGACTATGTTTAATGCGTCCGTCCGTCACGATCGGCAATCACCCGCGAAAATCCGATTTGCGTGATTGTCATTATTAATTCACGAATCCGCCCGTTCCATGTTTACAAGTACTAAGGACGGTCGTCAGAGAACAAAACATAAATTTCAAATAATGTAAATGTAGCAATGTCATAATGGGACATGCCAGCCACTTTACACCCGCGAAGTGCATTACTTTGGTAATAATAGTATCTCTGTTCGCGGAATTGATTGCACCGCTGCCAATAAGAAATCTGTGACGCGCAGTATCACATAGTGCATCATCACCTTACTGCCGGCTCGTTCGCCCGCGGCCTTCGTGGCGTGGAAGAGAGCCTCCTTCACCACGAGCGACATGCCTCCCGCGGCCATTGCGAGCCACAGCGGGCCGTGGAGGGCCGCGTCCGTGGTCGATGAGGTGACGACAATCAGCTGTTGCAGTGACGCGTAGCCCATCCCGGCGCCCGTACTCGCGAGAAGACCCGCGACGCCCAGAGCTCCGATGGTCTCGAGCCGGCCATGCCCGTATGGGTGGTCCTGACTGCGAGGCTGCCGCGACGCCCGCATGGACCACAACGTTATGCTGTCTGACAAAAAAAACCACGTCACGGGAAAAAAAATAGTCAGCCCCGACAACAATCGCCCTAAATTATTCTGTAATTATGATATGCAATCCGAACGACTATGGAAATAATGATAATAATAGTGTACACGTTTTTCCAATAACCGTCGCAAACATTACAAGAACATGTACTTGATTACTTAGCATTTATCAATTGCTTAGTGGTGCTGATTGTGATATTAGCATTTACTCGGTAGAGACAACTTAACTACGCAAGCAGTCTCGGCGCTGCAGAATGATGGCGGGGACGTGCATCGAGTACGCACATATGGAGGTGGCATGCTTTTGGATCTGTTTTGGATCTGTTGCATAACGGTGACATCCAGCGCGAGTTGGTTTGGGGCTTGACGATAACAACACACAGCGAATGATTTCACGACATCGAGACACGGAAACCCGCCAAGACGAAGGTGGCCTTGAGGGTAAACAACGGTAATTTACTTTCCATTGCTTTTCAGCGGAACGTTCGATTTAATCCTCGAAAACTCCTGTGCGTGCTTGTTGCCTTTGCTTTCGGTCGTGAAATTAAGGTGGTGACCACATTATCTTATATTTTAGATGCTTATTACATTATTTGCTCACGTGCACGATAATGAAACAATTTTGAAACAGTCGTGATTTTGGAATGTTCCCGAATACAAGCGCATATTCCCGCGATGTGAGCAGTTCCAACAGAAAGGCTCCATACAAATAAGATACTTTGACGATGTACATCGTTTTCACGTGATCTTCCAAATTTCCGTACGCTGAAGCTAGGAAGTAGCCAATAATAAGACTTTCCGTGGAGCGCAGTAATTTATGACCATTTTATCGTCGGTTTTCGAAAACAAAATAATATTTTCTAGGTATGCTTTGAGTTTTCCTTCCTTCTTTTTATATGTTCTTTTTTCCCTTCTTTCTTTCTTTCTTTCTTTCTTTCTTTCTTTCTTTCTTTCTTTCTTTCTTTCTTTCTGCCTATCTTTCTTTGTTTCTTTACTCTCATTTTTCAAATTTTTCCTATCAATCTTTCTTTAATATCGTCGTTTATTTCTGTTTTGATGCCTTTTCGCCGCATTTGCAACCATTTCAAATTCGCCTGGAGAGATTTTTTCTGGTGCAGCTCCTGATTTCCCGGAAGGTGTGTGTGTGGGGGGGGGGGGGGGGGGGGGGGGTGGGGGGCGTGTTTGTGTGTGTGTGGGTGGGTGTGTGTGTATGTATTTATATGTGTGTGTGTGTGTGTGTGTGTGTGTGTGCGTGCGTGTGTGTGTTTGTGTGGTGTGTGTGTGTGTGTGTGGGTGGATGGGTGGGTCTGTGTGTGTGTGTGCGTGTGTGGTGTGTGTGTGTGTGTGTGTGTGTGTGTATGTGTGTATGTGTGTAGGTGTGTGTATGTGTATGTGTATGTGTGTATGCGTGTGTGGTCTGTGTTTGTGTGTGTGTGTATATGTGCTTGTGTGTGTGTTTGTGTACATGTGTGTGTATGTGTGTGTGTGTGTGCGTGTGTGTGTTTGTGTACATGTGTGTGTATGTGTGTGTGTGTGTGTGTGTGTGTGTATGTGTGTGTGTGTATGTGTGTGTATGTGTGTATGCGTGTGTGGTGTGTGTTTGTGTGTGTGTATGTGCGTGTGTGTGAGGTTTGTGTACATGTGTGTGTATGTGTGTGTGTGTGCGTGTGTGTGTGTGTGTGTGTGTGTGTGTGTGTGTGTGTGTGTGTGTGTGTGTGTGTGTGTGTGTGTGTGAGTGTGTGTGTGAACCTTTGAGCACAATCATGTCCTTTCAGTACTTCACACGGTTCTGGGCCTGCTATACAAACGAAGTTCGGAGGCTGACAAGTGGTGGGGAGGAGGGAGGAGCGAATCCAGACCAGTCATTCGGTTCAGCCTTAAAATGTTGGTAGGCCAATGCAAATGCCGCTTAGTTGTTTAAAGACATTGTTTAATATACTAAGCACACAGGACGTTGGTAGTAAATCGCAGAACATTTATTCGGTTTTTTTCAGACGATATCGGAAATCAAATTTCTCAAACTGCGGACGAAATTGTGGCATTTATTCCAAAACCGACGCGTGACCGGTAAAACATCGCAAACATTTCGCGCTGTAACATTAAATAGCGATGTGAATGGTAATGAAAAAAAATTATCGAGCGAGATTCAGGGCGGCCTCCACTGGCGATGCCCCAACCTGAGAACAAGTCGGAGAGCGAGGCAACGCCATCCGCCAGCAGCGCCGTGCTCCCGCTCACATATCCTGCAGCCGTCTGGCGCACGATGACGGCCGCTCGTCACTCGATAGCACGAACACTGGATACGCTCGCGAAAAAAGGGTTCCCCGTGGGCAGGCACGCACTTTAATGGCGGCCAGCCCCACGTTGCACCCCGCTCCGACCCTCGTTATTCTGTCCGCCGCCTCCAACCTACTATCGCTCGTCTCTGCCTCGCCGGCTGACGCCTCCTCGCCTACGAACAGTGAACGTTTCTTTACAGTTTAGAGCACTGATTTCTCAGCAGTTCGACAATTTATACGAACCGTAAACGGGCGGGTCGTGAACCAACAACAATGGACCGCTGATCACAGCCCCAAATTACAAACCCTAAAAAAAGCAAGTGGGACTCTGCTGGGAACTCCACGGTCGACCCCTTATGGAGTTCTTTTGTCAACATCCGAATAGACCTGGACTTCTTGTGCAACCCCTGAGCTCGAAAGCGGCCGGGTGCCCACCTGGTCGTTGCCACCCGCCACCGCCCACCGACGACGAGTCGTGGAAAGCGCGACAGTTCGCCTCGGCCGCAGTACCCGTATTTCCCAAAGCATGGCCGACTGCTATGTACGCAGTGTACCATCCCCCAGACAGACCCCGCACGCCCGGCCTAACTGCTGCCATAGCCATCGAACCCGCTTTCTCCGACCGTCGGCAAGGCTGTCCCCCGTATTTGGACAGTCTGCTGCAGGGTTCGTCTCCTCACTCTGCCACCACTGTCGCTGCCGTTGGACAGGTTACAAACCCGTATAATAATACCGCAAATCGAATAGATCGCGAATAGATCGCGGCGCGTCGTCGCGCACAGCGTACAAGTACACTTGTACCCGTACACGGGCATCGCTAAGACCTATGTGGACATTTGCACATGGGTCGACCCATGAACACACGGGGAAAGGGCTCCCCCCCTCCCGTGTGGTAATAATGCTGCTTGGTAGATGGCGCTGTACAGTATGGTTCTCGTGCAATGGTACGTTGTGCACTCACACGCGCGTCGCCTAGCCATGATCGATGATGAGTCTAAGTGATGAGTCTAAATGATCGATGATGAGTCCAAGGTTTGTTTTGTTCTTCTGCTACTCTCAGTCGTGCTTAAAAAACGTTGCATGTAGAGGGTGCAAGTGCGGGTTTGCTTACCACTCACATATCCCGGGGGCGCAACAAGAAAAATGCTTGGTTGCTTTTCTATTTTCATTTCCGCCGCCCATTACCACACGGGGGAAGGCATATGCGAGGAAGTGTATCTTTTTAGCTAATGATACATGGTCACGTGGATGTTTTTGCCTCCGGTATGCACATTGGTGACAACGTCTTTGCGCCAGTGATATATCAAATTTGTGTAGGGGAAGAAAATTTCCCTTTGCTTTCTTACACGCCGTCCGGGGGCATCAATCCCAACACGTCCTGCGTGACCTTTGCAATTATGCATACACATGGATGGACGCTCTTCTTGCTGGACGTTCCTCCCATGTAATAAGAGCCCATTTCCATTTGTATATGAAGTCTTTTTTATAAAAGAAACGGCATGAGCACGGACATGGAAAAAGGGACGGGTAACAAAAGGGCAAGAGTGACGAAAGGGCCACGGAATCCAAAGCACGGCAAAAGGAAGCACTACCTTGTGCACAAGCCTAGCAAATTAAACTAAAAAAACTCCTAGGCAACGCCGAGAATGCAACACGTGGAGGCGACAAACGGCGCCTCACGCGTAGCTCGAGGAAGCACGGGGACGCTTGCGGTATATGGCGCGGGTGAAGAGCGGCGTGGTTGGAGAAGGCATCCCAACCAAGGAGGAAACGGCCACCACACCGTCTGCGGCGGCGGACAAGCCGCGCAAGATGATGTCCACGTGAGCAGCATGGACGGCGAGAGAGGCCTTTCGGCGCCATGAGGCCAACAACTTGCTCACATGTATCCCTTTACAGGCGGCTGCATGCTTGGCCATCTCCGTCAAGAAAGCCGTGGCGTGGTCGCCGAGAGTACCAAATTCCGTGATTGCAAAGGGAATGAAGCGGATGTGGGGGCGACTCGTCACCCCATGTGAGTACTTCTCGAACTTGGTCTTCTCAACACGGCGTAGAGCGAATGTTACTGTCCAATCACTTTCCATTTGTATCCGTGATTTCAAATACGTTCATTCGTTTTATTTATTTAAATCTAGAATATGATTATTCATTATAATTGCGACTTCCTACGGAATGGAAAACGAGGTACCCCCCCTAACCGTACTTACCGCTAGCTAGCGCGGCGCAGTGGCGAATGATTTGATGATGCCAATCGTTTACTATAGGTCGGGCTTGTAATATGAAAGCTGCTTTTGAACGCAACACGAGGTGAACAAATCGGCGGCCGCCATCATTATCAATCTTTCGGCGGCGGACGGGAATATTACAAATAGTACCGTACTTGAGGAAAGCTGTATTTGAAAATACGAATGTCTTAAAAACCTTGGATAGTAATGTATCTTGGCTCATATGGGAGGGACCTCAAGAATCGTGTCCACCCATTTGAAAATCAGTCACAAAAAGAATAACCCAATATACCCATTGGGTCACAGACAAGTGCAATGACGTTGTCACCGCGGTGCATACCAATTGAGACAAGAAAGCATCCATCATATTAACATTAGTTTTAAACCGCAAATTATTCATAACAACACCGGCTAACGAGACCGATTGTTGTCTCTCGCCCACCCCGATCACACCCCTTTGAGTAGGAGTTATGCGCTAAGGGTACGACCGCCGTGTATTATGCGACCATGTACACTAGGTGACATGCACTATTGCAATACGTGGCGTTGTTCATCGTGGTTATATGGTTGCAATAAATCCACAAAAATGACACATTCACCCCGCCAAAAATGGATAAAAAATGTATTAATCTCGAAAGTTGGTAAGAAGAAGTAAATCCTCAAGTCCTAAATGATACATGAATGTGTATAGCTAAACTCTCACGTTATCGGCCCGCTCCCGCTGAGACAAAGTGCTAGCAAGTGTCGAGTCCCCATGTCACCTTGAGGGCAGGTGGGAGGGACTAAGACACCCAAACATGGAAAACTAGCGCTCTAGCCTCCTCGCCATAGCATTTTCCCACTCACATCCCATGGTTTTCTCTATCCGATATTTGGGTCGAGTGGGGACCGAAGCCGCGTCGTGACCCCCCCCCCCCCCCCCCCCCCCCCCCCCGCCGCGCACGTATGGGTGGGCACTCCTCTTTCGGTGCACACGCCTCCGTGCTCTCATGGGCACACACTAAGGCTAGGGATCAAGTGAATTTTGTCGATGTTGATGGTAATGATATTTTGCAACGTCGATGTTGATGGTATTGATATCTTGGATTGTCGATATTGATGGCGTTGATAGTTTGAGATGCTGACATCGATTGCAATTTAAGCCGATATTATCGCCGATGTATCGATATTTGGGACGATATATCGATACATCGGGCATAAATAATCAATATTTTACATTTTTTTGATAATTGATGGCATTGATGCGAGCACTACTGCCATCGTGTCGATGTCGATGTCGCAACATATCACATCGATGGCACTATCACCAAGTGATGATGATACTATCGACGATGCATCGATGGCTGATCCCTAGCCTTAGCACACACCCTGTAAATTGAAAATGGATTCTCGTTAAAACAAAACCGAATAAACGGTTGTTGTCGTTGGGCGGTCCCTTAATCAGCCATCTAGGTATCTTTGGGTTAGGGCTTACGCCGTGAACCACTTCTTCCAGCCTCTCTAATAGTGTACATAGTCCTAATGAATAGCATGACAAACCGTACACGTGTTTTGATTTCATTACTTTACTGCGCCGCCGGCGGGTGCCGATCGCATGGTTGTCGTAGTCCTCGTGCTTGCTCGGACAATGACACACAAATGGGCACTCGCACGGCAAACATTTGAGGGGGCTCCTTATGATTACAATTAAAGAAAACTACAATAAAAGGGGGAGGGCTCTCAACTCCCGTTCTCGACTAACGTTGAAGGATAAATTAACATGCGGGGGATACGTTGCCCAATCACTGCCCCCGTAACTAGACGAAAGCACCATATTGTGAAATAAATATTGAAACGTTGCATTCTTTCGCTCGGTCATTCCGTCCGTCGGAGTGTCGTCTATCTCGACGATACGCACCACAGGACAACATGATCTGGGGGGGGGGGGGGGATGAATTTGTTTCATTGAGTACATAGATAGGCGGAGCGAAGGAAGCCGAACTTCCCCACATAGTGCCTCCGCCAATGGGATGGGTTTTGCTACATATGTATAAAGCCATTCACGACAATGATATCAATATGCGTACGCATAAGAATGATGAAACCAAGACGTCGGGCATTTTTGAGGATTTTACTTTGTATATCATTAGATACTAGGTTGTTCCGATTAAGTGGTTTGTTCATCAGGTATCGGTTGTTTGCTATAGTTAAAAATGTCATCAGGACGGCGACAACTTATTCATTTTCAATGAATCAATGGAAAGCTTTGTGCGTAATGGTAAAATATATCATATGCAAGCATAAAATGGAAAGGGAGTGGGGCACTTTTTGGAACCATGAGCATATTGCATAAAGCATCGATCTCCTCGTACTTCAACATTACTACCCCACTGGTTGTTTAAAAGGCCATTATTATCATAACACATTCTCCTGAATCATTAATGCATAGCTTTGTGCATAGTGGTGTAATATTCCATATGCAATCATGAAATGGAGAGTGGGTGAGTCATATTTTGGAACCGTGACCATATTACATGCACCATCATATTATAACCAAATGACCATACTGTGGGCCTAGCCACCTCTCAATATGGATATTAGAAGTGGCATGATGTTGCCGAGTTCTTAATATTCGCAATATATATTTTTTGTTGTATTTGTTGCGCTCTAGCCAGTGCGCAAAGCTGCCTCCCTTTTTGTCACGACTCTTATAAACTTCTCATCGCACATGGTCAAGGATCTAGGGCTTAAGGACGCCTTAAATCATATGCTTTAAACCCAAATTACGGGTCATATTCTCGTTAAGTACGGACATACAAGGTTCAAGTATAAAAAATATAACCCCCCACCCCCCAGCAGGTAACGTCAAAATTAGTTGACGCCTAGAATAACAACACATTTTATCGAACGAACGGCACCAACCTTATTATATTTTCATGCGCCCCCGGGATATGTGAACAAGAACCTTGTCGCAATATCATAATCATATGTTAGCGAGCAAAGCCCCTATTTTGGACATAAACATATTTTGAACAATTAGTGCTTTAGGCCTACCCTTGCTCATGTAGCCGAAGTCATTTCCATCCATAAATCCTACCATAGAACCCCCAAGGGGCCCTCTTCCAAGGATTTGTCTGCGGCGGGTCCATCAACGGGTCGTGATGGTCAGCTAAGGGAGTGCTCGCGATGCGACTTGGTGGCCAACTCACGGAAAAATACCTCCCGAGTTCGACCAACCCACTCGACCGTCTTGTACACCAGCTCAAAAGTGCCTTGTATCACCCTATATTGCCCACCCACACGTCATGCAAGAACCTTCCGAACCCTTTGTCGATTGTTGATTCTTGTCCGTTGATAGTGCGCCCGCCTCCCGTTGTTTGGGATTTAGTAGATATAATATATTTATTTTCGATTTTTGAATTCTCGTGTAGCGCAACCTGCTAGTAGCGACCACCGGTACTCGCTTTCGACCACCGCTATGGGCAGCGGCTCCCTACAAGGCCGCCGAGTAACATACCGGGCTAGCTGACAAGAAAAGCTCGCTTCCGCGGTCGACGAGGGTCGCCGAGCGGTTGCGAGTGGCAATGCCGGAACTAGACGAGGTCGTGGTCGCTCGGCCATCGCGGCTAAGCACGGTATCCCGTGGCCGACACTCAGACGGGCTATGTAACAAACGGACTCACGGAAAGCGCCGTGTGACATATGGAGTGCACTTACCAAAGAGCAAGAGGCAGTCCTTGTGCAAACTGTGGTCCGTGGCCCATCATTCATTGGGCCAGTGTCTTACAACTGACGATGTAATTTTCAAAATTGATTAACTAGGTCATGCAACTACGCGTCCCTTGCTACTTTTCGAACGCGGATGTTGGCATGCTAGAATGCCCTAAGTGGCTGTCCAAAATACAGGTTTTGCTCACTTACAAGTAGGGTAGGTAATCTCTACTTGTTTTTTCAAAGCAAGGGCGCTGGTACTACTTCACTACTACGGGAGCTAGGAATAGCACCCATAGAAGCAATGGCAGCAGCGGCTAGGACTAGGGCATTCCTTAAAGCGCCCACCCTAAATACATGCATAAGCGATCTAGTGCGCCAACCTAGTCGTATGCGCCCAAATACTTGGACGTCTGGGACCGTGCGGTGGCTTGATCGTTTTGCTAGGGCAAGTGCGGAATTAGCCCAAAACGTACGCGTCCCACCTGCTTGGAGGTCTTTGCAACCACGCGTGGCCTCTAACCTTGTTAAAGCAGCGGCATGGGGTAGTTTCGCCACAATACGGCACGGGCATTCCCGCGGGGGCCGTTGCAGGGTTACACATTATGATTCAATTGCGTACGCGTGTATTTCCCACAGCCCGTCGTCTTGCCCGCATTCATGCCATATCTGAACGTTTTCTCCATCATTGTCCTGCGTGCGGCGGGGATGTTATTGAATCTATAGAACATATTTTGCTTGAATGCCCACGTTGGGAATGCCAACGTCGTAATTTTGGGGCGCTAGCCCCAGATTTTAATGGTTTTGTGCGTCGTTTCGCTACATCCCCGTAGATATAAATGCCTTACTTTTAGGCGGTGTCCCCCCTTCCCTCCATGGCGCCACCCATTTTACAGGAAATGGGAGGTTTTTCCAGTTATGGCGCCAAGCCCTCCCTCATATTGCTTTCTTTGTAGTTCATATATCGCACTCCCGAAATGTTTTGCTCCGTGAGATGTGCCTTGGTCCTTCTCGCATTTCTTGAATGGGTCGACGCCCGGACGGGTAGGGCAGACCTTTCTTGGTTAGAATTTAGTGCCGGGAATGCATTCATGTTTGTTTGCATGTCACTGGAAGGTTTTAGTTGGTGAAACTCCAACATTGGCCTCGTGTGGGGTTAGCGCAGTACGGTACGGTTCTCGTACAATGGTACTTAATGCACTCACACGAGCGTCGCCTACCCGGGAGCATGATCGATGTTGAGTTGAGGTTTGTTTCGAACTTCTGCTCTCAGTCATGCTTGCAAAACTCCGCCTGTAGAGGGTGCCGGTGCGGGTTCCCTGCCAGTCCCATATCCCGGGGGCGCAAAAAAAAAAGAAAAAAAAAGGGCGCTGGTGATGCCGCCTACCTCAACATATCATATTTCGCGCGAATGGTGGCAAAGTTCATCTACAAAATGCGGATGCCGCCCAGCTCCGCTACAAAAATGCAACGCTGCGCTGTGGCGGTACCACTGGTCGTTTGCCACGTGGCACCTATTCCGGGCTTCCCCTCTATCCATCGCGTATCGCATCACTACAGATTAATTCACTTACACCGAGGCACGGGTTCCCTGTGCTAATGTATACTTATTTTACAAGACAAGGCAGTGGAAACCACCGAGCAAAAAGGAGCAAAAAGGCGGAAAAAAGCCCAGCATGGGCATGTGCCTATGTCGTCAGGAGCCTGTCACTCGGAATGAGCATTCGAAAAGCTATTTGTCTGGTACTGGGAGCAGATTGGTACGAGTATCATCCGTGTTTTAACTCATCAATATCATAAAGTTTTATTCTAATCCAGAACCGTCGCGCTAATATTCGCCACATTTAATTTTCTCTCTACTTATCCGTCTTTTATTTTGTTCGTACGTACGACCACGGGCGGCATGTCGTAAACATACTCCACCCGCAACGCCGATCTGGCGCTCGCAAGTCGCAAGCACGAGTGCGAAGGGACGACCAAGGCAGCTGGCATCTCGGCCGAGGAGGAAGTTTGTCAAACAAGGCTGGCCGTCCAATAGCAAAGTCTTGACCTGGAGTCGAGTCCTGTCGGCCGGCGAGTGTGTGCGAGGGCTCCAAAGGAGGTACGTCGTGGTTAGTACTACGGTGGGCCTCCAGAATGGCGACCGACGTGGAGCGCATGCACAAGACCGTCGTCAAGTATGGCGACACCATCCTACTCGGTAGCACTGAAGCGGGGCAAGGATTTGTATCATGCTCACATTCCCTGAATCCTCAGGTGACGGCCAACCCCCCCGTCCGCAATTTACTCTCGCGGGCCCGGCGTAGTCGAGGGGTCGTCGTACTATGCTAGTATATGTACAGTTGCCGTAGTAAAGAGAACTTTTTGAGACGGCCGCTACATGTGGTCGGAACCCTGAGAGCCGTAGTGGGACGTGCGCGCGTGACAGGTTCGAGCCGAGGTGCTGCTAGAAGGGGTGACGCTTCCACCACAGGTCATGGACTGCCGCTTCGAGATTCACAACCGGAACCTGTACACCGAACGCGACAACTTCATGGCTGTTCTGAGGGAGTGCGGGATCAACGCGACGGACGAGGACAATAACTTCGACGACCAAGTTTTCATGACGTGCGTGCCCACTCGCCGTGCTGCACTGGCACAAACTGGCAATGCAGGAAGTTACGGCGATGACGAGGAGGGACAGGGTGGTGAATGGATGAGAACTTGTATTATTGTGCTCAGGGGTACTTTCGAGGACGTGGTCGGAGTGATGGACCGGCTACAACTCAACACGGCGAGGAAAAACAAAATCAAACACGGGAAAGCAGACTACGAGAAAGAGCAGGCCGTGAACGCTAGCGAGCTAAATCGTTTCATGGGGACGCACCTGTTGTATGGCCAGGCGATTCAGGTATTGGCACGGCGTACGTGGCGACCAGTCGAGTGTAGACGATCCCGACACGACCCGCCCTCCTAAAGAATATGACATA
This sequence comes from Tetraselmis chui, assembly GCA_026401115.1. Taxonomy (NCBI): domain Eukaryota; kingdom Viridiplantae; phylum Chlorophyta; class Chlorodendrophyceae; order Chlorodendrales; family Chlorodendraceae; genus Tetraselmis; species Tetraselmis chui. The sequence continues at coordinate 108,966 of JAPMLY010000512.1, forward strand.
CATTAAACCACCCCTTCAATTTTTGATTACCACCCAAACAAATATATTTTTGACGACTTTGTCGCGTATAAAATGCGACGTGTCTAACTCCGATTGTTGGTGGCGCCTCTCCCTCTGAGCTGCTCCGACTTGTCTTTCCTTTCAGCTCATGCACACCAGCACTGGACGGTATGTCTCCGTAAAAAAGACCGCGTCGGAGGTGGACAGAGGCGCTCTGAAGCTTCAGCTAACGGATGGCAACCAAGCGGCGTGGTTCACCATCACATCAGGTAAACAGCCGCACAGCCACACGTGCTCATTCGCTCACACGCTGCCCACAAACGAGCACTTATACTCACGCACATATTCATTTCATGCAGCTAGCAGGTATTAGTTCACACAAAACCAAACACAAACCTCAACCATCGTCGCCACATACATGTATGACTGATTGCACCAACAGCATCTATGTCACTCAATTGATACTGGATTTGACACAAATACCCAAGTATGTACTGACGCACACACACACGCGCGCACACACACACACATATGTACACACAAATATACTAAGAAAATACGCGCACTCTTACGCACGCACATGCAGTCACTTACAATCTCTCACACTAACGCGCACATAGAAACAAAGATACACGCACACACGCGGCGACCCGCAAAGCCACACACACACACACACAATTCACGTACTGTAACTCACAGTCCCTCGCAGTCACTCGCACACACACACACACACACACACACACACACACACACACACACACACACACACACACACACACACACACATACGCACGGACACGCGCGCACCCGCAAAGCCACACATACACACATACTCACAGCAATACGCATATCCCCTCATCCACACAAGCACACACACGCACACACCTGCACTCGCATGCACACACACACACACACACACACACACACACACACACACGCGAGCGCGCGCGCTCACATTCGCTTGTACGCACAAACACCCAAACAGCCCACACATGCACGCCGGAACGCCTCCCCCCCTTTTCCCAACACACCTGCACTCACGCGCACACACGCGACATTGCACACAGGCGCATAGTCGGTAACCTGGCGGCTAATCGAAAGTATTGTTTAGACGGCCTTTTCCTGCACCTGATCGTGCTCGCGTGGCCACTGATTGTCACAGGTCTAAGGACTGCCAGTGATGGCGAGCACGTTAAGTTTGGCGACTCTGTCTCACTGATGTCTACCGTGTTCCCTGGTATGGGGCTCCACCAGTCCTCCCTACCTATCACACAACCGAGGATGCTGCCGGTCAAGGTGTGGACCATCCTGCGTGAACGCTTCCCTAATCGCTTTCGCTATTTCCATGCGAATACAAACATAGGAGAGGCAGTGCTGATTTGTTGCCCTCTGTATCGCTGGTATGATGCGCGGCAGTCGAGTGAGTGCATTCGGCAGACGATGGAGGTGTCTTGCTCCCCCACTGTTGGGCGCTTTCAGGTGGTCCCCCACGCGCTAGCCCGGACGCTTCTGTCTCAGGAGGCCAACCACCTGATGGGCTGCTCCGCGGTACAGCTCGCGCGACGTTCGGCGAACAAGTTGCTCGTTTGTGACAGAGGCATCGTATCGCTCGAGCACGATTTCAGCATTGTAAGTACCCCAGCTACCACTCTACCATCCTCACCGCCGCCTGGACATGCCGTATGGAGTCTGCAACCGGCGACGCTGGAGTGGGCGGGGATGCCATGTCGTTTCCGGCGAACCTACCGTCTGCTTCATACGCTGTCGGATACATACTTGGCAGCTGCCACGTCGAGCTCGGGAGACTACGTCGTGCATGTCAACGGCAACTACGCCGACCCTAGCACCATTTGGATTGTGCACCCCTTTGGTCAGCAGGTGCTTCAGTGCCACGCGCCTCGACTGCTTGTGACCGGCTGTGTTGTGCTTGATGAGGTGTATGAGATTCAAGTTTGAGGGTTCCATGATGCATATATATCGTGGATGCGCCGTGCATTGATCTGACTCCAGGGCACCGAAATTTCGGAGGAAGAGGATGGAGTATGCTTGGGTGAGGAGAGTCATGTGCTGCTGCAACATGCGACCAGGTAAAGAAGGAGGCCTCTGTTCCGCAAGCGAAGTTTCGGGAGAAAGTAGAAATATGCCGAGTACAATCGCGCTTGCGCTTGCGCGCACATTTGTGTGTGTGTGTGTGTGTGTGTGTGAGAGAGAGAGAGAGAGAGAGAGAGAGAGAGAGAGAGAGAGAGAGAGAGAGAGAGAGTTTGCGTGTACACGTGTGTATGCGTGCTGTAAGTGTATGTGTCTGTGTCTATGTGTGTATGTGTGTGCGTGTGTGTGTGTGTGTGTGTGTGTGTGTGTGTGTGTGTGAGAGAGAGAGAGAGTGTGTGTGTTTGCGTGTACACATGTGTATGCGTGCTGTAAGTGTATGTGTCTGTGTCTATGTGTCTATGTGTGTGCGTGTGTGTGTGTGTGTGTGTGTGTGTGTGTGTGTGTGAGAGAGAGAGAGAGAGAGAGAGAGAGAGAGAGAGAGAGAAAGAGAGAGGGGGGAGTGAGAGAGAGAGAGAGAAAGAGCGAGAGAGAGAGAGAGTGAGAGAAAGAGAGGGGGGGAGTGAGGGTGAGCGAGAGAGAGAGAGAGAGAGAGAGAGAGAGAGAGAGAGAGAGTGAGAGAGAGAGAGAGAGAGAGAGAGAGAGAGAGAGAGAGAGAGAGAGAGAGAGAGAGAGAGAGAGGGGGGGGAGAGAGCGAGATGAGGGAGATGAGGGAGAGGGAGAGTGTGTGTTTGCGTGTACCCATGTGTATGCGTGTGTGTGTGTGCATGTGTCTGAGTCTATGTGTGTCTGTGTATGTGCTTGAGTGCGTGAGCGAGGACATGTCTACGCACCCTTGTTGTGCATTGCAAGCTTGTGCGCTGGTTTGTGCATGAACGTGTTAAACATTGTGTAAGTGTTTCTTCTTATGCTTCCACGTGCAGTCAAGCTTGGCTGACAGCAGGAAAATTAGGAGGGACAAGCATGGCCGCAAGTGAGAAGCAGCGGGTGCCGCTCAATTTGGACCAAATGCGTCGCGACGATGAGCTCATTTGCGTCACTGTCGTCCCCTCATCCTTTGCGACCAAGGTTGAAAACGTGCAGGACTGCCTCCTTGTCATGCAACGCTTCAATGAGGATTTGAGGTAGAGTTGCCAAACAGCCCTTTTTATAAAGCATCGCGTGCCAAACAATGTAGAATGCATTGCAAAACAATTGCGATAAACCAAAAAAATGTTTTGTAATACAGTTTCCATATACGAATTTTACCAATATGTTTTTGCCAATACTTTGATGGCAAAAAGTCGAATTTGAAAAAAGGATGTCTACGCTGTACATACACTCCGCCACCGCAGTGTGCGCCCTGAGACAGCAGCCGACATGTCAGTGCTTGTGGTAAGAAAAATCAATTTTGATTTGAATTTACTGTGCGCACGCAATTCCAGTGTTTCGCCACGGGGCGCGGGTTCGCATGACCTCATTGGGGATCTTTACACGATCCGCGATGTAGTGTGAATTGTGAAAACACTTTTTAGCTCTGTTCTTATTATGTCTGGGGGTCTACGGAACACCTTGAGCGTGCTTTTGATGGCACTAGCGAGCGTAAGAATTGCGCAGTGTGTGAGTGTAGTTACATCTGTGCACTTCGCCAGCGGCGGGTAGATTCGCTTGTCGGGTTGGCTGTGATATGATAATGACTTCGTATTTCACATTTACATGTATTTCACAAAACGGCGACCGCGGGCAGATTTTGTCCAGCAAGACTATGCTGCGAGATGACAAACAATTTGAAAATGGGCTTTGCACTAATATTGCGCAGGGTTCGGTGAGGATGTTTTCGAGTTCGACGCCAATATGCTCATATTAAGTTTGTTTACATAAATATTCTTGGACGCGTGCAATAGTAGGTAGGGGCGAGCGTGAAAGGAAGGTAACTTACAGTGTCGCTTTTTGTCCCCTTTTCTGTGGGGCTTTCGTATTTTCGACTTGTTTCACGTATGTTTTAATGGGTGCAGGGACATCGCTAAGCATCGCAAGCCGGACGAGACGGTGTACGGCTTGGATGCGCCGTTTGAAACGGTTGCCAAAGCGTGTATGGCTTCCGGGCTCGCCGATATATTTGCAGAGAATTTTCCGCGGGTGAGAACGCCCCCGCGTCTCAATGCATGCGAGCAAGCATGGATCATTCGTTGATGTATACCTCGTATTTGAGTAGGGATACAAATTTGACATCCTAACTGTCATCTCACGACTATAATCCAAGTACCCCGCTAACAAAGCAAAAAACGGAGCCGTGGGCCATCAAAATGTGGCAAATTCATATATATTGGCTTCGACAAAAAGTATGGCAAGTGCGCAATTTACTTTCATTTATGCTATTTGCCTTTCATCATTTTGTCCCGCGTTCTTCAAATTCTGAAATTCTCGCCTCCATCCCCGGGCCCTTTCCTACATGGGAACACCTTAATCTTCTCTACGGTATGTATGCTTTAGTGAGTTTGGCTAGGGTTCCCATACTTGAATATATCTACCATCTTTCTGAGGACTAACTCCAATCAGGTTTCGAACCGCGAGATACGGACATTTATAGTCTTCTACCGAAAAATATGATGTTATATTTTGGTTGCGCAATGGCGGTGTTGAATTTTGAGAAATGCGCCAATGGTATTCAACAAAACAAAGTATTTATCACGCGCATGCCGTCCAACAATGAATGCGGGCGCGTAACACATTTTTTCCCTTTAAGAGTTCCCGCGGCGATGTTTGACTGTAGGTGGAAGCGGCATTGGCGACTGTGACAAAGATGATGTCGGAGGAGAATTTCGACTCCAAGATGGGTGTTGCGGCCGGCGGGCTGGAGGGCAGCAGCGTCGCGATGTACCAACGCCTCGCGAAAGAGTCGCACTTGATTGAGACGATCGTATCGTCGCTTGACGCTATCAACATGAGAATGCTGTTTGGCCCCGGCGGCCAGGTGTTCACACGTCAATACATGTTTGGCAGTCAACTGATAAGGTATGTATTTGCTGGAAGCTCATAATTTGAGAAACGCGCGGGATGGATAGGGCTTGTCCAGGTCCATGTGTGTAACGAGAAAAAGTGGGCGTAGCACAGTATTGATTAGTTATATTCAAATGTTTTTGACCCCATACCGGTATTCGTTAGTATGAGCTCAACGTTGGTGTTGTTATTCTGACGTTTGCTGCACATGGCCTCGTTTCCGCTTTTTGTTTTCTTGCGCAGCTTCGGCACGCTGTCGCACCGAGTCTTGCAGTGCGCTTGCAAAGGCAACGTCGAGCTACAGAATCACATGTCTATGTTTGAGGACAAGCTCAAGAAACACCTTGGAGGGCCGGTGAAGGCGGCGGATACACTGGCGGCGATTTACCACGTGAACATGGAGAGAATTCAGGTAAAATGTAGCCTTATTGGCACCTCACGCTACGTGCAATGAAATAAGTGTCACTATTTCACTTCATTGTGATATCGGTAGTTTAGTCAAAGTATGATATCTTCATTCTCCTGCCTGCAACGACAGAGCGCAAACCACGACACGATGGACTCTTTCATCGGATTGATACGCAGTGAAGGCAGGATGCCAAGGTTCTTGAACTTTCTGCAGCGCCTTTCCGGATCGGCGGACCGCCCTGTGCCCCGAAACCAAAACCTATTGGCGCAAAAGCTACTCACAGACACCAACGTTGAGCTGGCACTCGTGAAGGCGGGTTCAACTGGTTCCGGTGATTGGGAGATCAGCTGCGTGTCCAGGACGGGCACCAAGCGGAGCTTCCTCTGTCGAGACTTGCTTGGCTACCCCGATGACGACAACCAACGGGATATCTCGACTTGGTCGCGTTCAGAGGAATTTATCCGGACGCACCCCGAGGTAAGTAAGCACATGTCGTATTTACTGCCGAAGCCAATCGAGATCGACAGAAACTAATGAACTTAATCATGCTATTGCGTGATGCCCCCTTCGTGCTACTCTATTATGTGCTGCAGAAAGCGTTGTTCATATACTACATATACAGCCTAGAGCTTTTCTGCTCGCTGTGCTACGGACGAAATGGCGGCGCGCAACAGGACCTCCAGGCGGCGTCAGCTGCGTATGGGTTGGGGTTGGAGTTCGACGCTCTTGTCCAGATGGTGAGTCGTCCCACCACGATTAAGCAGTGAGCAACATTCGTTCGCCACATTCGATGATATTTCAGGCGGGATACAAATATTTCGTTGCTTCAGTGAAGTATATCAATCTGTCATGAGGTCGCGAGATGAACATCAGTCGGCGCTCGCCAGTCATTGGACCGATACTGATGGCACATACGTTAACTCAGCATTCATCTGCATAAATCGGAAACGCATTGTATATATCCGTTGCGGCGGACCTTAATTTTGCCGTTGCAGTTCGCGCTCTTTGCCCGCGTTCAACGATATAATCTCCGCTTAGCCAAAGTCATTGAATTTTCTAAACGTTCGTTTGCACATGTTTTGCTGACTCACCCAGATCAACAACAAGGCGGTTCCCTACGTCTTACGCGCCACGTGTGCCAAGTTGTTGCTGTACGTCTATGTCGACGCCGACCCACGCGAACTTGTCAAGCTCCCAAGGACAGTGCGACTCCTCGGCTCGTCAGAACACGCTGCTGGTCATGTTATCCCCGCTGAGAAGAAGCAAGAGTCTGACAAGCTGGCATCAGAGCTTCACACTTTTTTCCAGGTACTAGAGCTAACTCGATTTCCGAGTTTTTTTGTTATCCAAGGAAATTGGCTGTCTATTCGGCATTCCCGATTATCGTCGATTCGTTGATCGGCCAATGCGTGCTAACGCCCAACGACCTTCCGCAGGAGTTTCCGACTGTCGAGTGCACTAACGGGCAGTTCAGCCTATTGAAGGCCGTGGTTCAACTGGCCGCTGGCATTCTGAGCTTTGGGATGGTGCAGCTTGGTGCTCCGACGACGCTCGGTATCCTGCGTTCTATGTTCCGAATCCTGCGGACCGACTACAAACGCAACAGCCTGGTGGGATGGGAGGTGTTGATGGAAGCCAAAGCGGGTATCTGCCGCGTCCTTAGCGTCTGCTTGGACCTGGAGACGGAATCGAACATGTCAACCCTTTTCACGGAGTTTGAAAAAGCGAACGGGTTTCCCTCACCCCCGCTGCCTGATGGTGAGTTTACTGTTAGCCCTGGTCTTGGCGACGAGCAGCGCCTCATCGAAGGGGAAAAGGGGATTTCGCATGGCGGCATTGATCTGAAAGGTGTACTTGCCAAGGTTACGAACAGTCATTTATCGACTGGCTGCGACATCTTCCGCCTCGACCCCATCCTGTTAAACGAGCCTACAGACGGGCCAGTCATGCCTCTGCTCGAATTGCTGCGCTGTGGCTCTACACCTTTGACGGAAGAGGCAATGAAACTCGTGAACCGCCTGTTGGGCAAGCGACGTAAGCTGGTATGCGACCCCGCCAAAGTCGGCTGATTGGTATCGAGTGAATAACGGGTCGTATCTTCGTCGTGACAAGGTCGAGAGTTGTCGTGTTATTCAGAAACTGTTTCGGGTCTTTTTTCGGGGGCTTGATAGAGACATTGGTGAGATTCAGCTTTTGAAACAATTCAGTACGGCCGCGGCCCTTTGAAATATGTTTAATGTTTGTCAGTGTGCTGTTTATTATACTACCTTATGACCCGAGTGCATAGGATGACGTTAAAGTGTATTCTAGGTTACACATGTGGACACGTCAGTTACTGGGGAATAGACGATGTCGTTTGATAGTTCACTGACTTCATAATATACTTCATATAGTTGAAGACATGTCGCCAAATACTTTCGCACGCTTGAATGCGAAGCCTCATACAGTGAATATATCTTCTCGTTTTATAACCCTATTTGCATTGTAGTTGATTTATCGGAGGTGGCAATTGCAAGAATTTCCTAGATAAACACACATTGTGTTATTCATTCAGTGAATTGGCATAACCGTTAGTTTTTATTCTTGCTCACAATGTGGATCACACACATAATATGTATGGATTCAGCGAGGGTTGACCATGTTTTCCTCATACGACGCATGAAAAATGTCGCGCAAGTAGGACACGGTGACCGGGCAGTATGTCGCCTCGCCGGTGTTGTTGTCATCCAAATCGTCGTTAAAGGTGGTGTCTTGTCTTATTCATGTGACCATCGCCGCAAACCCTAAAAACCCTAAAACCCTAAAACCCGACAGGTGCAAGCGATGTTGAACACGTTTATCGTAGTCGACATTGACACGGCGCTGATGACTCGGCGATGCTCGGACATACTGTCTGAGCTCGCGACGGAGTTTCAAAGCATCGCGTCTACTGACGAGCAACGCAAGCAAGCGGCCACAGACCGGTGCAAGCGTCTCTTCCAAGAGCTATCTTCGACGTTGGTTGTGGGCGGCACACTCACCATTGAGAGCAAAGTCGTGATACTCACAAAACCCATGGTGCAGAACTTTCAGGTAAGCCACCAGTCGCAATGGTTTTGTTCGTCAAATGTTGCAAAAGTGCATATTGGATAAAGTTCCTGCTTGCGTGGGCCCGACTTAAGGTCTTCTATATCCCCTTTCCAGTTTCGCAGTATTTCATGCAGAACGTATCTTAGTATAGTAATATTGCGTAAAAAGGTAGCGCAAAGTTTTTGACTATCCAGGAGGGATATGACTAGCTTGGGTAAAATTGTTGTCCTGGACTAGTCGTTGCTGCGCTACAATGAGTTAACGATATTCTTGCTTTTACCAACGGGGGCGCACGAATTGTCGACCATTGCCAAACTATAATATTTGGGTGTTCTTAATACCCTGTTTTGGCGCAACCAGGTAGTTTTATCCGACCTGCGCGCTCACGAGACATCTCTGATGTTCCTCAAGCTACCGCTAAGGCGAAAGGCGCAGCCGCTTGGGCCGGACGGTCGAAAGCAGTTGGACTTGGCGGAAGATCTAATGAGACGCGAAGTTTTCGGCGCTGTGTACGAGTTTTTGGAACGTTTTGCGGCGACGGAGCTACCTAACGGCGACATCATTCACAACACAACCAACCAGGGCGCGCTGGTGCACAATCTGGATATCTTCATGAGCCACACTGGGGTGCTGAACCTCAACGTCGCCTCGACAATCGGGGCCATGTTCAAGTGCAACCCTCCCCTCGTGCGCCAATATCTGAGCGACCACCTTCTGCGCCGCTTCTCAACATTGCTTGTCGACTTTGGAGGAAAGGAGCGCACCCGTTTTTTCAAGTTTCTCCGAACTGCGGTGGTCGTGAACGGCACTCCCGTCCCGAAAAATCAGTCGGAAGTGCTCACACTGGTACGGCGCCCAATTCACTGAGCTTTTATTCGGTTAGCAGATCTGTTTGGCGAGACAACTAATTTCCGAAAAGAGGAGCTTCACGCGGAATGTTGCGGACGTCCGATTTGCATACTAGATGGTGCGAGACCTCAAACACATGTCCGCGACCTCGTAGGCTGCCTGCTACGAGGACAGCATCATCGAGCTGTTCTTGGGCGAGGAGGGACACCGAGAACGGCAAGCTCTAATGCAGGTCGACGACCACATTGTCAACACCGAGTCGGGCGCCATTGCAAAGGGCAGCCGGCTAGCGTACCACAGGGAATGCCTGCTGCTACTCGCGGACTGCTCGATGGGCGGGGAGCCGACCCTGGTTGTCAAGGCCAGTGGCTTTCTGTCGCTTAATCAGGTGAGGCGGTTATGGATGCATTGCGGGAAACGACGCATTTCCGTTGCAGTGATTTATTTCCCTGTCACTGTTTGCCGGCTGTGAAGGTGCTGGACGGGGCCGCGCTTCCACACGATCCCCAAGCCTACCCCGCCACGACCACCCGCTATGTGACAAGCGCCTATTGGCGCTTTCTGCAGGTTCTCCTCCTTCTTCTGTTCCATATATGGGTTGCTGGTGATGGACAGTTGTCTACCGTCGCCGTCGGTTTGACCATCACGGTCGCCGTCATCGGCATCGTCGTCGTTGCTTTTGTTGTTCTTACGCGTAAGGTGTTGTTCATTATTCGTGACTGTGTTCGGTTGTGCAGCATGTGTATTTTGCTTCCGACACCGAGAACACGCGGGAGGCCGCCACTGCGCCAAACAACGGCATTTGGAATTCTTCGCGGGATGGAGCTAAGCGAGCCGCGACGCCGCTCACACACGTGGCCTTGTTCGAACTGGACTGCGCGCTGGGCGGAGCCACGACGGGGGAGCCGCCCAACACCCTCGCGCACAACATAAAGTGCGCGTTGAAATCGGATGTTCCCAATACTCCTACATTATATGTTATTCATTTTTGCAGCTTTTGTGCTTTTGGAATTTCGGAGTTCCAATCGAAAACACTCATTATTACCTCGCCTTCCTTGGGCGCATGTGTAATGACACCGGTGAACATAACGATATATTATATCAGTCCCTTTCTAGGACACATTGATCGACGTTTACGTCCAAATACGGATGCAACTGACAACATTGAAATAATTTTCCTTATAACTTTATAACACCTTAGCGTGCGAATGTCACAAATGCTTTTTTTGCTGTCAGGTACACCGCGACGCAACTATTGTACGTATACGTGTTCCCGGCGCTGGCGGAGTATTTCGGCAGGCATTACCAGTCACACCTGCCGCACTTGCCAGAAGATCACGTCTCCGACTTCGACGACCTGCTCGCAAAACTGAAGGTCTGTTAGCCCGCCGATGTTACATGGGTCATGTTTTGTTTTTCCGATCTCGGTACATCGTGCCCTTATATTTTGGGTTGACTTATAACTGAAGATTAGCGGCCTTGTCTTTCATTCCTTTTCCTATGAATAAATGTCCTTTGAGAAGCTTCCGACGATTAAATCATATATAAAATGTGACGCCATTAATTTACTTGATTCAAAACTCAGCACAACAAACCCGCGTTCGAAAGCATGGTGACTTTCTTCATTGAGGCCCTACAGCTTCTCTTCATAGCAAGTCGGGAAATCGTGTGCTTATATCGTCAATGATGTGCACGTATACAGGAATTCTGGATGTATCTGATTGGGTTGGACCCCCATTCGGAGCACGTTAGCTGCGCTAGCGAGAAGCGCGCGGCGTTGAAGTCAACCAAGGCCCTCCTCAAGGCGATGCTCCTTCACTCGCCCGACAACGACGTGTTCAACGGGGTAGAGAGCTTTGAGGCCCCCACCGTTTGCTCGACATCCACCAAAGTAAAGATCCCCGACTCGTCATTCCTCAATCGGCATCTCCAGTGAGAACAGCGTAACAATTTCAGTTACATCTCCGAGTGCCGTCGTGTGGTGCCCCCTTATATGATACGATTCAAGGTCGAGGATGGGGTACCGATATCGCCTCGTGCGAGTCAATATTGAAATTTTTGAAGTGCATATTTTTTTGGCGAAATGTAAGATTACGGCCAAATAAAAAATTGATATAATAAATACAGTAATAGTACTTAAACCCAATGATAATAAGGATTTATTTTATTCATTTTTAATATTTTGTTTTGCGCAAGGCACAGGGTAGCCGTCTTCACGTATTGTCACGTATTGTTCCGTAAAAGTGCCACACCCACGTATTTGCAACGGTGTCGCGCACGTGAACTGCGCCTCCGGATTCCGCGCAACGTATTAGCAACTATCGTATATCATTGTTATATATGGGTAAGCAATTCCGATGCATAGCAAGGGGGCACGCAAATAATGCTGCAGATCCAGAGTTGCCACCCCCCTCCGGCCAGGCACCATTTTTGTGCTTTGTGTGGCGTACATACCGATTGTGAGTGATGATCTGAGAGGTAATATGTCGGGTCACGTGACAGGGCTCAACCCACCGCAAGGTGGTAAGCGAGGGCCTGGCCGTTCAAAGCAAGTGGGCGGCGTTCACAGAGCGGGTGGCGGGTGCGATTGGTGTTATCATCAATCCGATGACAAGGGACTGCGGCGAGGTAATCTGCCACTCTTGCGGGCTCGGCAATAAGGATTTGTCGCGTTTAATCACGATCGCAAGTAACAACATATTGTACTAGCTTTATCAAAGACTTTACGGCTGCGTTGATTCATTACGTGCACTGTGTGGTTTTGACCCATCGCACCTTGATTAATTTCTTTCTCTTGACCTGCGCCGTCTCATTTTTATTGATGACTTGGTACACGAAATGAGATCATCAGCGGCTGGCATCGTATTACATCCAAGGACGAAGGGCTTTTTTCTCATCCTGTCCTTCGTCGCCCTCGGATTTTATCAGCTTTCTTATTCAATCGTGTCACATCATGTTCTCGATTTACAATTTTGAGTTTAATTGTGTAGTAGCCGCGACCGTGATTATAGATTCCTTTCGCCCATATTGTTTCAATCACGCATTATTCCGCCATGTTGTTCATTCCATAACAATTATTCCTATTCTAATTGTTCGGTAGCTCATTGCCGAATATTGTTCTAATTTCGTCACATTGTGACTGGCTCTTTTCGTTCCAGACCCGACCGGTGGAGCGGGGCGGGGAAGCCGTGTCGATGGCAAGTCTCCACATCCTAGCACGTCTCTTTGCTCAGCCACACATGCAGCCCACCAAGCCAGATGGCAAGAACCAAATTATCGAAAGACTACGACTGTCAAGCAACACAGTCGCTCCGTTATCGGATAACGACCTCAACGTCGGGAAGGGAACGGAAGGAGTCGCGAGTGGCGAGGTGTATGAGGAGCTTGCCCTTCGACTGTGTAAGTTCTTAGTCGAAGAGCACGACAAAGTGCAGTGGCCGGAAGAAATGTTGGTGAAGGTGCGTCAGAAAGGGAAAGAGTAACGACTTCGCGGCGAGGGGCAAAAACACTGATAGCCCATCCATATATTATGTTTCAAAGGGACAGTGGGAGTGATTCTTCACCGTGTTTATTTCATGACCGGTGTGTCCGATTTCTGCATTTTTAACTCGGAAGCATGAATATTGCCAACAGACCATCCGGGCGCTGCGCTTCTCGGTGTATATCCATGATGGCCACGGCGACCCCAATTTTATCAAGGTGCGCATATTAACCGCAATTTGCCTATTATTTTGAATTTCAGATAATGAGTTATTAACCCAAGGGCGCAAATCAATCGTTGCCATCGACAGCGTGCAAGAAAAAAGTTAGAGGCCATGATTAATTCAGCTATTGTTGTTTTTTCACCTATTGTTACCTTTTCTGATATGCAAATGTCCAATTGCACCCTTGTTTGACCTTCATACCGCAACCAAATAGTTGAGGAATACTAATTGCGGTCTTGATGCTTGGAAGTCGTTGCGCTTGATCCTCCGGAATATACGTGGTTCATGGCTTTATATATTTGGGTATCTATAATTGCTATTGCGCGATTGAGGCTCAAATAGCACATGTCTTACTCAACCGTCTTCTCGTTAAGGAATGCTCCCGTGTCCCGGGTCGTCGAGAGCATTCAGCGATGCTTGCCTAGTGTCGATAGTTTTTTGATGAAAAATATAAACATTCATTGAGCCTCCCGTCGATTCATAGGCGGGATGGAAAGCTGGCATAGGCCGGGAGGACATGGTGCACTTCTCCTCCGCCCATCGCGAGTGGGCGCAAGGGAAATGCGCACAGTTGGGCTTTGCGGAGGTCGGTGTGGCGCTGATGGCCAACCCGAAGCTCCCAGTGCAACTGGAGGCTGTACGGCTTTTGATCGTTTTGCTTGAGGAGGGCAACAAAGAGGTCCAGGTAAGCTATTGGCCGCCCACAACACAATATTTGACTATACCGCTTACGGCAAACCCGATCTTCTCGACATACTCAAGTTTTCTTGACAAGTGGCCTTTCTCGATATGTAAAATAGCGTATTCGCGAAAACATTCCTTCCTCTATCGTATTTGAATGTTGGATAGACAAGATCGCCATCCTAGTTCTTGCTCGATTTATGAGTGACCGATGGCAGCTTAGAGTGCCTACTCGTTCGTCATGCAGGAGCTCATTCACGAGGCATTGACAGAGCGGCCGCGCCGCTCCGAGTCATGGTTTGCTTCGTTGCGACATGTTTTCGATCGGTGCACCGCGTTTGTGGCGGACATGGGCGTAGCGGGCAAAGAAGACGAGTCTCGAGAAGTGTGGGGGGAGGACGAAGATGAAAAAGGGCGAGCGGTACTCGACACCACGCTTGAATTGAACGAGTCGGGGAACGCAATGGCGTTTGCAAAGGATGTGATGTTGCTCTTGCGCCTCATGAATGAAGGCCACTTCCGTCCCAATCAACTTTTGATGCGTTGTCAACCACGCAACAGTTTCAACACGGTGCGCTGTTACATTGATATATACACTTTTCCGACAGAAATGCGCTTAGAATGCCGCACCGCATATTTATCTTGGAATTGTCTGCTAAATCAAAGCATGTCGCTAAATAAAACAAGTCGCCAAATAATCGTGAAGGAAATCGTGAGGGAATCTACATATGTGATTGTGTCGGTAGTACTTAGTTATATGGGGCTGGGAGTCCTGAATCAAATCGTCGTTTTCACGCTTTCACACCTTGACGACATTGACTTAAAAAATGCGAGTTGAAAATACTAGGAATGTTGACACTACTCCAGGCGAATGCAATTAACGCCTCGTCGTTTTTGTGCCGTAGTGTAAAAAGTTTTAACACTGCGAGAATATTATTTGCCTTACTTGGTTGCAAATGTTACGTTGTCTTCCGTGGGATGACGCTAGTCGCAATTAAACGTCCGATTGCGCGAAGAACAAAAACGGTGTGATAGATTTTGATTCAATGCATTGAAGCTTGAAACGCCGTTATCACTTGCTTCCCAAACGCTTTATTGTAGGACGTCGTAGCCGCCTCTGTCAAACTATTGAGCGCGGTGCAAGACAAGCTGCTTGACGCCATCGACGCCGGGAACTCCGAGGTTCACGAGCTGATGGTCGCCGTTCTTGAGTTTCTGACGGAAGCGAGCCAGGGACCATGCTATCCCATCCAATCCGCTGTCATCAACGGCACGAACTTTGTCCTTATGTCCAACCGGACGTTTGGGTAAGTAGATTGTCCTCTTTCTAATAGTGCATTTGCCATATGTTCACAACGACTGCTATACAACTCTTATATGCGATCAAGCCCGAGCATAGCATTGGCAGGGGGCTCTGTGCCGCGTCAACATCTACTATTTTTCCGTGATGAGCTCGATATGATAGGATATGTTATGAATGATTCGATAATAAATCAAACAAGGAAATTAATGAAGTTGGAAGCGGTGCGACTTCTGAAAAAGCCCTCGGATTGTTTGTATCGTAGGTACATCATCCTCGAGGCAAAGGACGACATCTCGACCCAAGCCTCCAAATGTGTGGTTCTGAAGCACATGGTTGGCTTATTGTACGCCTTACTCGAGGGGAACCCCAACGAAACGCTTGCGGAGCGAATAGACGATGTTTTGGATCACAGGTATGGCTGCCCTATTATCATCATGTTCAAGCATATATAATCATCGGATCAACCCACACCAAATAAACACCGTACCTTTCTATACTATGGCAAAAGCCCCCCACGCAGGGAATTTCACTCAGTCGACGTAATTTCCTTTGCAAAGGATATTGCGCGCGCTATGAAAAGCTTGAAGCAATATTGCTTACGTCCCTAGAAAGTGGTTTGCGGCTGACTCTCCCGCATCTTCCATGTGCTTGTAGTTGTCTGAAACGACAGGCCGAGTCGTTGCTGTCGGCGTACTCGAGCTTAAAAGAGCTACGGGTGAGAACAAAGGGGGACTTTGTCAGGGCGGCCAAGAAAAATGTTGAAATGAAGGGCATGAGGCAAAGCAATGGCGATTGCGGGTCAAGCGGACTTTCACTTGGCGATGTCGAGGTAAAAAGGCGCAAAACTACGCCAAACATAAAGGTCGTTGAGTATTGTCGACGCTTGGAGAGAATGAATGAGCATAGTGTTGTAAACGCGGACAACGACACGTGCAGCTACATGTCCGAAATACTGTTGCATTAACACATATTGTATGTTAAAACGTATCCGCTGGCTATGGTAATGTACAAAATACGACGGTATATAATGATATATTTAAAATCTGTGACAACCTATATATAAGTCGCCACTTCTGCCAAACATGTCCCCGCCTGCTGCACGCACCAATAGGAAGCTCTGCGGATCGTCCAGTCTACCCTGCAGCATCTGATATTCTTCTTGAAGAAAATGAGCTCAAGCCTAGGCAGGTCCGCGTACCTGAGCGGCCCGGATGGAGACAACGACAACGACGATGGCGTGTCAGCGATGGCGTCAGGAACTCCTCGCAGCTCCCGATCCATGTTGATGTTGAACGTGAGTAATATGGATGCTTGTCTTTACTTTTCGAATAGCCATGGATCTCTGGCAACATGTTTCGTCGATATCAAAGTTATGCCGAACTCGATTTATTAGTGTTGAAATTTCAGTATTTCACCGCCTGGAGTGAGTTGAATATCAGGAAATTAGTAAGAAAAGGTGCACTACACGATAGAAAGAAAATATTCTTAATTTGGTAATTTGTAGCTCCATAAGAAAGGTGCACTACACGATAGAAAGAAAACATTCTTTATTTGGTAATTTGTAGCTCCATAAGAAAACATTCTTTATTTGGTAATTTGTAGCTCCATAAGAAAACATTCTTTATTTGGTAATTTGTAGCTCCATAAGAAAATATTCTTTATTTGGTAATTCGCAGCTCCATAAGAAAATATTCTTTATTTGGTAATTTGTAGCTCCATAAGAAAACATTCTTTATTTGGTAATTTGTAGCTCCATAAGAAAATATTCTTTATTTGGTAATTTGTAGCTCCATAAGAAAACTGCGCGGAATTAAATATCAGTCTTAGCTACTGTATCGTCGCTGATGTAATTTCCTGGAGGGTTTCAGGATAGAATATTTTAGAAAGGTATTCAAGGTGTCCAACCTTACATTTTATTTAACTTTTGCGCAGTTTCATTGATACTTCAAAAAACTTGCATACATTTTCAACCATGCTCCAATTTCTTCTTTTTTGTACTCGAATGTCCTGATGTCATGACGCTTCCCCTGATTATGCGATGATGTGCGGCAGATTGAGGAATTCATGAACGAGAGCAGCGATACAGTGGAGTTGCTAAGTACGGGGGAGCAACTGGAAAAGGTGTACAGAAAGTGAGTCCCCCGCTTTCGCCTTATTCGGATACCCGTAGCTTTCGATGCTTTTCATTTGCTTTTGTCGTTTTAGTCACGGCAAAAACTTCTGGCGACCATCCATATGAACGGGGGGCCGTTCCCTATTGAAGTTGTCGGTTGTCCCGTCATTTACCATACAGCAATGAGTAATACCAAAGTAAGCATAGTCGGTGGCTTAGATATCAAGTGCCCTGCTTCCAAGCTCCCACAGCTTGCTTGCCGCGGTTTGATATTTATTATATCTGCGTATGCTTGCATACGTATGGTCGCCTATTTGCAGCCGTTCATTGTTATGACATACAACGCTTTCAACACGCTTCCGATGCGTGATCCACGGCTATATCCCAAATGGCGACGTCGCCACAAAATTAAACTCACAAGAGCATGTGTTCCCAATTTTCAATGTTCACGATTCTTATATTTCCATACAGGTTGCAGGCCGCGCTCGGGACAAAGGCACGTGGCGCTCGGCTAGTCGAATGGAACGAGCAACGCACGCAAAGGCTTGGCGCTCGCGACAACCTGGCTCGCCAGCCTAGCGGGACGCAGAAAAATAAGGCGGTAAAGATGAAGCGCGGAAAAAGGAAGCAATCCGAGATAATGATTGGGTCCGCGTCCGCTGCCACGGTCTACGTGGGCGAGTTTTCTAACTGTG
Organism: Tetraselmis chui; assembly: GCA_026401115.1. Classification (NCBI taxonomy): domain Eukaryota; kingdom Viridiplantae; phylum Chlorophyta; class Chlorodendrophyceae; order Chlorodendrales; family Chlorodendraceae; genus Tetraselmis; species Tetraselmis chui. The sequence continues at coordinate 126,814 of JAPMLY010000512.1, forward strand.
TGGGCGTCAATGTGTTACCCACGGAAGCCTTGGCGGCATATTTTGCGGACGAGTTCCGCCGGCCGCCACAGAAGCCGACTAAGACATCAAAGCTCGTCGCATCTCTGTCACGCCTTGGAACCTTTTTGGACCTGCTCGCTTTCTGGAGGGCCTGGTTCATTGCGGCTCTGTTGGTGACAGCTGTGCTAGCTGTGGTGAGTCATTGCCGGTTGCGTGGTCGAATGATTTCTGTCGAGTAATTCTATACTTGTGGGTGTGGCTCTACTGCTGATAAGCTCGTAAATAATTAGATCGCCGGTGATAAAGTCGCTCTTCATTCTGTATGATAAACGGCCACAAGATATATTGCCGGCAACTGAAATTGTCAGCGAGGTCATTGCGCGTGTATGCAATTTGGAAGCTGTGACGGGTCTCGTGGTGAAATACGAGCTAATTTCAGATATAATTTCACGATTGACGGAATCAGAGTAGCAATAATAGTGGCGGTGTTATTTTCCTCTTCCCACTGCTGTGTATCACGGTGACTGTTGCGAGTCTCAAAGTAGTTAAATCCGTTATTCGTGACAGTCATCGCATGCATATGCAAATAATCGGCTTCTTTTGTTCAACATCGGAGTGTTGTCATTTAAAGGGCACATTCATGAAGTAGCAGTGTAGTGCAGACCGCTGAATCGCTGACTGAACAATTATTTTTTCAGACACTGTGAAAAGTGGTTCTTGGTCAAAGCTTTGCAATCCCTTCGAAGCCCATCGACCGCATTGATAGTATGTGTTACATTTGCGCAGATTGCGAGTCCTTTCTGGGTCACCGCCCACTTGACCATATACTTTCTGGAGTTTGAAGCCGGCCAAACCGTGGGCTCCGCCGTACTGGTCGCAAGTGTCCCGATGATTCGCACCGCTTCAGTGGCGCTTTTGACTATGTTTGTCTTCAGCGTCGTCAGCATGACAGTGTGGAAGGACCCAAATAACGTATGATTCCGCCTCGCAAAAAACAACAAGCTTTTTCACATTGCAAGTATCGGCTAACGAATTATGTTGTACCGCGCGTTATATGGGCAATTCATTGGTCTTTGTTATCTAAAACGAAAAGATGTGATAATATTTTCGATGTTCGATAATTGTAATTATTGGCAAGAATTGCCCACATAGTTGTCTGGAAATTTATGTTATGTAAACATTGACTTGATTACTTCCCTTTCCATTCAGTGCTTAAGATAGCTTTGTGCGGTAACACGCGAGCTCGCCACCCAGATATTGATTACATTATATGCTGCATTGACCGCCTGACTGAGTGCACGTTTGTTGCCGGATTATACCAGTGGGGCTACCGCGCAGATTACGGGGATGAATATTGCACCACCATGTACCAATGTGCGATGACACATTTTTTGGATGGACTTGGCGGTGGAATCGAAGGTAAGCTACGATGTGTGCTTTTGAAGTGTCGGCAGACGGTAGTTGATGACGATGTGTAATTATATAACTTCGCCTCATGTCTGACAAATTGCGACTGTATCATGGTCGTGAGACTGTTTACGTCTGGGAATAAACAATTTCTACGAGGCGCATCTTGCATGTGTATTTTTTTCTGGGGGGCCGTAAGCGAGAGTCTACCTGGCGCCTCGTGCAGGTCTTCTCGGCGACGGCGACCCCAGCTGGGGGATGGCGGACGAGGTGCCGGAACATATAACCGACGTTCCGAACTATCAAATGCGGACATTTTTCATGGCTCTTTACGGGCAAATCATTTGGGGCATGATTGTTGGTGCGCCCCGAAACTACCCCAACCACTACTTGCCTATATGAACGAAACGCATAGCGTGATGAAGTCAATTGTTTTAAGTCTCGCATACTGTGAGTTGGTATGTGCTTTTGATTCGCTTGTTTTATTGAGATGCGTCGACATCACCAAACGAATGCGATTACACCGTTCAAATGCACCAAGGTTGAGTGGGGCTCAATGTTCTGAGTACATAACATCATATGAAATACATAACGTAGAAAGTGCGTGCTTTCATTAATCTGTCATTGAATACATTATAATATTGGCAATATGGCTCGAAAAGAGAGGATAACGATCAATCGGGCTTATGAGGTGTCGAACTTGGATCGTGTGTTTTCAATCAGGCAATATTTTTACGGGCTACATCGTCGAGGCATTTGCCGCGCTTCGGGAGGAGAGGAAGACCATTCGGGAGGACAACATGCGCAATTGCCTCGTATGCAGCCTTGAGCGGTTTGCGTTCGACCAGGACCCTCGACTCACGTTTGAGAAGCACGTCGCAGAGGAGCACAACCCCCTATCTTACGTTTACTACCTTCACTACCTAAAGTACGCCTTGCGTCGCTGCCCTTTTAGCTTTTTACAAAATGCAACACCTTGTATACATCATGTATCCCACATTTTCATGTCGTTCCGGCGACTTCAGCCCCTAAAATCATTACTTTCCACTTTATCTGCCAAGCCAGCGCTCACCTACGTGATTATACCGACTCGAGCAAACACCGCGATCATTTATTTGTATATGATTTTGGCCCGTTGTATATCATGGGATGAACGAAACATAAACACTCGAATATTTTGCGAATATATCGGAAGTCAGTCGAAGGCGAGATTTTCCTGAACTTGCTATTTTTCTCTATGCCATTATTTCTGTTTTGACTAACGTTCGGGCGTTATGTATGTGCACCGTGAACCACCCCAAGGAACACTCCCCGCAACGACTTCAAGGGCTACGACACGGCTGTAAACACAATGCTAAGAAAGGAGAGCCCGGCTGACCGAGTAGCATGGCTCCCTGTGTCCCGGTCACTGGCCATTGAGAAGGTAGTTGTCCCTTTGGTTCCATGCTAAACGTTAGATGAGAATATGGGGACACTGTTTAAAATGCTTAGCGTGAAACGAGCATTGACTGATGGTTCCGATATGAAAGTTTGTGAATTTTGGCATGCAGCATTACGCAGTTCGCAAATGACGATGTCGTCATAATGCCATGATATCCTGTATTTTGCAGGGTGGCGCAAACTCATCCAAGACTCGGGAGAAGGTCGACAGTAATCAAACGGAGGCCTTGGAGTCCTTGCGGAGGTAACCGCAATGATTTCTTGATCAACCATATTATATTCACTGTTATCGTGAATTGTAAACAATAAAAATATGTAGCCATGATTGTTCACATACAAAGGATGATCTGAGATCGTAGTTAGTTTATCATGACAGTCGCGATCGCATGATTATTGATGGGACTCGTAGACGGTTTGCGCTACCTCATGGAATTGTGAAATGTGCTACTCACGCCCACTGACAGCCACCGATGCTATCTGCTACGGACAGATTACTCCAGCGGATCGATGGGCGGACGCTGAAATTACTTGCAAACGATGAGCAGAACACTGCCGCGGGTGCCTCCGCTGCCCGCCACCGAGAGTCTCTAGGTGGGGAGCCAAGCAGCCAGATGCGCTCACAACACTTAAGAGCCGCGGAAGAGCCCGCTGCGGGTGCTACCGATCCAGTTGCATCGCAACCTACCCATGCAGAACAGCCGGAAGACGAGCGCAGAGCGGGCGCAGTGCTTCCTCCAATCAGCCAGGATGAGTAGGGAGTTTGATCCTCCCTCGATACGAAAGGCTTGCCTTTTTAATACGGGCTTCAATAGTGAAGCGATTTGTAACCCACTATGATTTTCGCCTTGTAAAATTGTCTGCCGCACAAAATCACTAAGCAAGTATGCTTGGAAACCGCCAAAAAATAAATGTCGTGCTTGCACTACAATAAATGCCGTTGGTGAGACGACACGAAATGGTATTTATGTATTGATAAGGCATTTTTCCTGAAAAATGACAACCCCACCTGGCCCCAACTCCTCCATCATCCGGGCCTCTAGACCTCCTAAAAGCTTCAAGCTCATGAAGGCGTTTCCACTGTGGCAAAAGCTCGCGAACCACTCCGCATCTTAAACATACACGGGCCCCACGCAAGCCCCTCGCCGAGATACTTACAGTACCTTCACTTAGACTCCAATCCTTTCGGCACCTCTTCATAAATCCCCCTTACGCCGCTTATAAAATGAAATGTATTGAGTCAAGTGCCATTTTTACGACTGTCGTATCACGGTGCATCCAATACTACCTGCCAGGTCTTGATATTATGGTTCCACGCAAGGGGTCTTCTGATTCATCCTTTCCGTGTTTTGCGGTAATGAAAGTACAAAGAATGTAAATCAGATTAGAAGTTCTAAGCCGCTTGTCGAAAATACAAAAGCAATACCGCTACTGAACCTTTAAGACCGCGGGCCGCTACCGCCGTTTAGAGGCGCCGTCCAATCGAGGTTGGGCAACAATCGAGGTAGCACGCATGCCAACCTAATCTACTTTCCGTGCGACTCCGGCTGTGCGTGCTAGAGAGTGGATGGGAAAGGCTCGCATAAAAAACTCCCTTCGCTCGGTAGATCGTAGACGATCCCGCCGACGGCTCGATCACCCCGTCCAAGGTCTTCGGTGCTCGTCCTAGCGCGGCATTCCTCCTAGCCCATATCTCCCGTAACCTCGAGGACAAGTAAGGGAGACCGAAGTCAATAGGTAGACGCCCGCCGCCGGCGCAGCGGCGGCGGTTTTTGAGGGGTGTGCGCTAGCATGCCTGTCGGCTCTCATCCCCACCTACTTGTTGTGGGCGTCGGTAGCCCTATAGCCGTGCCATGCTTGGCAAGGTTGGGGGCTATGCGGGGTGAATCTGGCCTTTGTGATCCGCGCGATCACAAGTTGTCGGGAAGCCTCGGTGCCGAATATCATTTGTACACCATCGCCAAGATCTCCCGCTCGGGTAGTCCGACATTATGTTTCGCCGCCCATTACGTACCCTTCGATGCTCCCCCGAGTGGGTCTCTGTCTTGGAAGAATGCTGCGGCGGGGAGAGTACGGGTAGATCTGTGACGGCGTGTGTGTGGGGGGGGGGGGGGGGGGGGGGGGGGGGGGGGGGCTTGGAAGTGGATGCGAATTGCCGGGAAGCATCGCCATGGCGGTGCGCTCGCAACTAAGCCGCTGCCGGATCTGTCGAAGGTATGCCTACCATGGGCTTGGAGCACGCCAAAAGCAGTCCCGAAGAGAGATGCACCCGGAGGAGTGGCACGGTTTGGTAAAGGCGACCCTAGGATTCTGCCACCGCCATAAAGCCATTTACCCAGGGGGGGGTTGATAAATTTCCGTAACCGCGGCCCGAAGACGGATCATGCCCCGGTATTCCTGCCCTACCCCTTGTCAACTCCCACCATCGAATGGCGAACCTACGGACATAGGGTGCGTGCACATGAGAGTACGGAGGCACGTATGTACACCGAAAGGGGCCGGTCCCCGGACTTGGTCGGCCGGAGGGAGGGTACGGGAACGCGGCTACGTCCCCCATTAAACCCGGGTACAATACAAAGCATATGAGGGAGAGCACTACGGCGCGTAGGTGTGAACGTTGGCATTCCATGTTTGGGTGTCTTGGCTGCCCCTACCTACCCTCGAGATGACGGGGGGCCTCAACACGGAGGATCGCTGCGCCGGGAGGGGCAGCATAGGCTTTTGATGGGGTGATCCAGACAACGGCGGGATTAACGACCGACTCCGCAAAGGGTTTTCTGCCATCCTTTCCCCACTCCTCTCCGGCGCGACTGGAGCCATGCAAAAGAAATTTTAGGTTGGCCTACCTGCGACTTGATTGCTGTCCGGCCTCGGCTAGCCAACGCCTCGTATCGGCGGGAGCATGCCGAGAACGCGTGAGAGCCTAACGACAGATTTATTGTACATTTTATGCGAGTGGATTTAATTCTGCTTATCCATTTTCGGAAATTCATACTCTTGTTAATACGTTTGCGGGGGGTCATGTGGATTAACTACTACTATATAACCCGAGAAACAACGGCACGTATTGCAGCAGTGCGTGTTTCCATGTGCACATGCTCGAAGAGTACCCGGTCTTACCCTTATCGCAAAACTCCTCGTGATGGGGGCGTGAACATGAAGGCCGAGAGACAGCAACTAGTCCCGACAGCTATAGTACTTTTGTTTACAATTTATAGAATTTAGGCGCGGGAAAAGCTAGCGCTCTTGCCTTCACGCCAACTCTTCCCCCCCCTTCATGTGTCCCTTGCTATGATTGTCACGTAGTAAGGTACCTACGTCACTTGGCCAGTGTCCGCACCCACTCCTCCACTGCCTCTCGCATGTCCGTCAACGGGAACCTTGCTCGGATGCGTGCCGCCGGGCTAATCCGGGCGACGCACCCTTTGACGGCGCCGCAAGTAGGGCATTCTCCTTAGTCGTAGGTATGTATCTTAGGCGGATGTGGGGTACGGGCAGGTTGGTCGGATCTCAAAAACCCGCCGCACGGGGCTTGTCGGTGGTGGTTGATCCTATGACCGCCCCCACCATACCAAGTAGTTCTTCCGGCCGGGGTTGGCCTCATGCGGTTGACATCGTGCTCTTCTCCCATGGTCGGCTCGACGTCGACAGTGTCATTCGACGTTAGGCGAGCACCTTTCCCCGGCGCTGCTTCCCGGCAGGCCGCCGCCAGCTCCAACCCCTCCGTCTCGCCACTGATTTGCCCGCGCCCTAGTTGCCGCCACCCGCCTCTTAAGATACGGTCATCCGCCCCTATTGTAGCACCGTTGAATATCAAATGTGCTTAGGGATATGGGCCGTATAAGAGACGCATATGGTCCCAAAAAGAAATATCGGACGAGCCGAGCATGGAGTCTTGGCATTGGAGGTCGTATACATGTATCATATGCAAATGCCCTCCGTACATGGTTTTCCCGACAACTATTGATCGCGCGGATAAAATCATCAGCTCACCCGCCTAGCCCCTTACCGTGCCAAACCTAGCGCAGTAATAGTAGCAAGGGTTATCATCGCTCACCATGAAGAGGTAGGGGTTAATGCCGACGGGTATGCGAGTGCATATCCCCCACCCGAGCCGCTGCCACTGCATCGGCGCACCCCTCACCACGACTCGCTACATGAGTGGTTGATCGAAAACCAACGACGTCGTCACTGGCAAGTACATCGACCCTACCGTGAGCGAAACACCGACTGCCTATATGTTCTTCGGCTGGCTAGTCGCCACACCTCCGGATTAGTAGCCTACGCCGAACATCGGCCGGTTTTAGATGGCATAAATCTGACTCCTAGTCGCTAAATTCTTATATTGGTAAAATCTTGGGGTTTAACGGTTAGTTAACGTACCATGTTGAGTCCGCCGAAGGCAACGCGCGGAGACAAAGCGTCACAAGCGCAATAAATCGTCCGCGGCGGACGCCCATCTGAATTACCTCTACAACAGCTCCTCTAGCTGGTAGCATCCACATTTTGCCTTTGCGCTCGCCCAATCGGCTCGCGCAACCCACCCACCCTTCCATTATCAAGCGCTGAGTAGAAATAGCACCTTTGTATACGTGTTTTAGTGCTTGTTTATCCAAATTGTTAACAAGCTGTGATCTTTGGCATAGTCTGACTCCCATTCGCTAAATCCCAGTAGTTTGAGCTTGTCGGCCTAGACGTTTGCTGCGGATCTGATATAGCGTGCCCTCATGTTGATGTTGCTCGTGTCGAGTAAGCACCACATGCGTCGCAGCTCCTCCATCATGACCGGTGATCGCGAGGTCAAACATATTAGAATGTGAGTGACAACCTAGTTGTCCTCGTGCGAGAAGACGTTGCGGCCTGCAAGGTGTGGTGGGAAACTCCTTAAAACGTGACGGACGGCTTTAGCTCTTTTACACGTAATGTGATGGTGTTCGTCATTTTGCTCTAGAATCCTCGAGCCTCGAGGTGCTCGTTCAGTACCGCGCCCCATCCATAACCGGAGTTGTCCGTGTGTAGGTACGCGGTCTCGACGGGATTGTGAATGGGCTTGCAGTTGCACTGACTGGGTACCTCTGTCCACCATTGCATATCGCGTCGTAGGTGGGGGTTAACCGGACGAGGCCTCCCCACTTCCCGCCGACGACGGAGTGCAGTTCTCGGAGGAAGAGTTTGGCCGCCGGAATTGCCAAGAAAAGGTAATGTACTTGGTCTGCGAGTGACTGGAAGTCCTTTACGGGTAGCCATCGCGCGTTTCCGAGTAGCTCTCCCGATGAGGTGTCTGGCCTTTTGCGCGATCTTGGCGAGTTTTTGCTCCGGTGCGTAGTAGTATCCTAGCGTTGTGTTGATGTCGATACCCAGGTGGTGTCCGACTTGCGCTATAGTCCAGAAACTTTTGGTGGGGTGGCGGAGGAGACCGAGCCGGTCGAGTAGCTGGGCGAGGCGGTGGCGTAAGGTGAGCGCCTCCTCCTATGTCGAGGCAAATACCTGAAAGTCGTAGACTTAGGGTAGAATCCGGGCGCCTCGCCAACGCGTTCGTTTGAGGTAGGTTTTCGTGCAACTTGGTATCGGCTTGATAGGTTGCTCGGGTTCCGGGGCGCGCAGAAAGTTTACGAAAGTCAGCGTCGACATAGATTGTGTGGTAATCAAGTTGCTACACAACGATGTTGGTAAAGTAGCATCGTGACAGTACGACTGTGACTCAATACTATAAGATGATAAGCCAATCAGCAATAGAGAGGTTTAGGTTGCTGATGGTGGCAAGTTGTTGAGCGTTAGATATTATCTACAGGCTCATAATATACGTTGGCGTGTGCTCACCACAAAGTGAGTGCGTGTCCTTTGATTGCAAGTGCTAGGCACTTGCTGAGGGTGAGATGACATGCAGTGTCACTCACCGACTATCAGCATTCCTTATCGCCCCCTCAACTCTGACATGGGGACACGGACCATCCAGTAGGTAGCCCCGCGAGTCTATAGAGATGTCCGCGTACTTTTACGGTGAAGTAGTCTCGGTCCGCTTGGTTGATGCCCAACGCGTAAAACCCGTCTTGCATGTCAAAGCTGAACATATAGTCCCCATTTTGGGCTAGGTGTCTTACTCCCAGGAGCGTCTCCATCTTGAGTCGCTTTCGCACGCATTACTTGTTGAGTGGGCGGAGGTCGCAGATTAGTCGCCACTAGTTTACGCCCCGTTTGGGCACTAGGAAGAGCATGGAAACGTAGGTCGCAGGTAGAGGGCTCCGAGGATCCGGCTTGGACGAAGCGCGCTAACTCGCGGTTGACGAATTCAATTCGGGCAAGGGTAGCGTCCAGTAACGATACTCCTTTGCTGAATCGTGGGGATGGGACGTTGTTTTTGAACGGTATCGATACGTCCTCTCGGATCCACTGTAGGGTTTGCACGCTCGCGCCGATTTTCTCCCACTCGCGCCAGTTCCGTCGCACGCGATGTCGCATGTAGTCGGAGTCTGGGTTGCAAGAATCTGCGCGGCGGTGCTCACCATCAACCATGTGACTCAGGCTCGGGCTTTTTGTGTTGGCGTGTCTTGTCCTTTTCGCGCTTCTCGCGTTTTTCATTGTCCTTGCGGTCCTTGTCCTTTATGTTCTTGTCCGGCCTCGCGGTAGGTCTATCGGGGTTGCCACCGTCACCCCTGCCAGGCGTCGGCTGCTTTAAGGTTTGAACGGCTTGAGCTTTTGCGGCCGCGTGGAGACTAATTTCGTTGCGTTTGTCTTCCAAGGCTGCGAGGAGTCCGTCGACGCCGTTTGTGCTGCGGTCGGCAGCATGTGTGTCGAAGAACGGGGAGTACACGAGGCGTTCATCGACTCGCTTCTCTCCCGTGAGGGCCGTCTTGCCCTTGAAGCGGCGAATATAGGAAAGTCGCGACTCGACGGCTTGCGTGACAACCTTGTGTGTCCAAACGGCCACGTCGTGGAAATCTCAAGCTTGCGCTCTTTCCGCTGCGGTAGCGGTAATAGCTGTTTCGAGCACCGCGTCCGCGGCCGCAAAGTAAACGCCATAGCACGCTAGGTGTCGATATTCGTCGCGGGAGGAAATTCGTTTTTCTTTTGTTAGGAACCTGTTTGTCTCGTCGTGTCGAGGCGTCCACATGCCCGGTATAGATGCCTTGACATGCGGTAAAATGTCGTTGAACGCTCGTGGGAGTAAGTCGATCCAGTCGCGCGGGTCGATGTACGCGGTCTTGGTCAAATTAGCAGATACATTCGTGGCGTAGTACTCGTCCATGCTCCCGCCCTAAAAAGCTTCGTAGTCGCCGGTACTGACGGAAGGTTATGCTGCTTGTTAGGGGCCATTGGTGTCGTCTGGTCGCCGTCTACCTTCAAGAGCAGCTCGTTAACAAGATTGTACAAGTCTTCAAATTGCGATGCAGAAGGTGGCGCCCTTATGTCTCCGTTGGCGTCCCTTGTCGAGTACATGTATTCTAGTAGTTTGTCCGCCATAGTTAAAGTGTGCAGTGTTCGATAGTAGCTACACCGTGTGCTAGTAGAGACCTTTCACCTTGCTAGACTGCTAGAGACTAGATGCCGATGCGTGAGCTGTGCTCGCGCAAAGGCAGAAGGTGGACGACCTTTGTGTGTCAGCGCGTCATATAGGGGTAACGCATGTCTGTGTTTTTACCACTAGCTACACCGTGTGCTAGTACAGATCTTTCACCTTGCTAGACCGCTAGAGACTAGATGCCGATGCGTGAGCTGTGCTCGCGCAAAGGCAGAAGGTGGACGACCTTTGTGTGTCGGCGCGTCATGTAGGGGTAACGCATGTCTGTGTTTTAACCACTGTGACATGCGTAATCTAGCGGTTAGAACGTGTAACGTCGTGGCAACGCCCTACTATTCTCGCCCCGGCCAGTGTTATTTAATTTAACCCCTGATCCTTATAATTTCAATATATCAGCATGAATTATGTGCTGTAGGACCGTATCATCAGTGCGTACGGGAGAGTACGTACAGTACGGGTACAGCGTAGTATGTATGGCCGATTTATCGCGCGCTGACCGGGATCGTCTGCCCTCCTCTGCCATCATGGTCAACGCGAGTCGCTCACCCACAATCGTCGCAGCAAATAACAAGCAGCTGGCAAGCAAAGACTCACTCGCCCCCGATTCTCCATCCTCATATTCCGGAAAAAGATGTCCCTCATAACAAGTCGACCGTGGAGTGCGAAGGCACGCAGCAGCGGAAACGCTGGGAATGCGGGGATGTCGTCAAGTCGCCCGCGAATATGTTTTGGCGGCTTCGCCCGCGCCGCCATAGTCGCCGAGCAACATCAGCCTTGTACTTCACTGTCGTCGTCAGCAGCATCAGCATGTCCTACCAGGCGGGGCCTCCTGTCCTCCACGTCCGTGGCGCTGGGCGCGTTCTTATGGATATCGTCTGAACGTTGTGCACTTGCGATGGGTCGTAAGAGCAGTTAACTACTATATTTTGTCTGACTTTTGTCTATCCCAATTTCACAAAAATATCCATGACCATTTCACCCCCCAAATTGGTCCTGAGATTTTTTCTGTCCAAATCGTCCAAATCGTCCATTTCCATACCCTATTTCGACGTCAAACCCTAACTTTATTCAAAACCCTAATTCGGATTCCAAACCCTAATCCGAATTTCAAACCCTAACTTTATTCCAAACCCTAACTTCCGAATCTTGCCAAAATTCAATTCCCAGATTTTTTCTGTCCCGACCGACACCCCGCCCCCCCAGATCTCATCCATGATTTGATTCAAAAGGTACCCGGGTACCCCTCCGCTCCAACGAATATTCCGTCGCGGAACCCCCCTCTATCCACGACGATTCCCGAGCTGCCCAAAAAAGTCACCAAAACTCGAACAATGTTTTCTTCTAAAGACCAAATACACTGCTCGAGGTTTGGTGACCGTTTTGGGGCCCGGAGGATGCCTCGAAGCCCCCCCGGCGCGCAGCCGCGCCCGCGAATATTCCTTATTTATGGTCCATGATTTGAATCAAAAGGTACCCGGGTACCCCTCCGCTCCAACGAATATTCCGTCGCAGAACCCCCTTCTATCCACGACGATTCCCGAGCTGCCCAAAAACGGTCACCAAAACTCGAACAGTGTTTTCTTCTAAAGACCAAATACACTGCTCGAGGTTTGGTGACTTTTTTGGAATCCGGAGGATGCCCCGAAGGATGCCTCGAAGCCCCCCCGGCGCGCAGCCGCGCCCGCGAATATTCCTTCGCGGTTCCCCGACAATTCACGGCTATTCCCAAACGGTCACCAAAACGGTCACCAAAACTCGAACAGTGTTTTCTTCTAAAGACCAAATACACTGCTCGAAGTTTGGTGACTTTTTTGGAATCCGGAGGATGCCCCGAAGGATGCCTCGAAGCCCCCCCGGCGGCGCCGCCGCGCCCGCGAATATTCCTTATTTATGGTCACATTTTTACCGGTAGAGGCTATGTCTCATTTATAGTCCGCAAGCTCACCGGTCCGTCGCCGGGATCAACCATGGCTGTGTGACTCAACTCGACCCCGTTTCTCAATATCTTCCACGTACCTAAGTTTCCTCCTCTATGGGCGCCATGGGTCCACTGCCACCCCGTTTCAGGAATTTGAGTCGGGTAATCGAAGGGAATGGATATTGTAAATGCCCTTTGCGGCTCTAGAGGGTTCACATCCGGTCCCCACCCTAATTGTTCATCATTTATTTGCTCCTCGTCATCCATGATTTGTGCCGTCTTCCAATCAGCGTTTTGATTGAACACCTCGACGTGATCGTAGTTTAAGACGTACGGACCCGCACCGGTGTAGCTGAATCTATTCACCGTTTGAAACGGACATGCGGCACCTTCCGCGAAGAACTCCCACACGTCTGGTGGTGGCGGGGCACCTGTCGTGTAGCTCCCGACCGGCTGCGGGCCCGCCGTGTTGCCGCGGGCATCAATGAGCTCCACCCAAAAGTAGTAGGTGGTTTCGGGGTCCAGCCCGCTCACCGCGGTAACGCCATCCAAGTACCTTTTGACGCCGGTGGCGTGATTTTTTGTCGACGAGTTGAGAACCGCCGCGGTGACGTCGGTGTACTCCGCCGGAACTTCGTCTATGGTGTTTCGGTAAAGCCGTACCTCGGTGACACCACTCATTTTATGTTGAGTAAGATTTTTCGATGAACCCGGGGATATTCGGAGCGTTCTCCTCTAGCCGGCTCATCACATTGCTCGTGTGCCTTATAAAGTCGCCCTCAGACATGTATTCGGCATTATTCAGGAGGCGGAGCGTACATTCCGTGTTGATATCACGAACGACCTCGCCGAACCGTGACGAATAGTCGTTGTGGCGCTCAGCCTTGTTCGGCCATTCGAGCCCACGATTCACCGCCGCCACGGACCCGCTGAGAAGTGAAAGACATCCGCTCACGATAGCGGGAACCCCGGTGGTAGCCGAAGGCTGTCCGATCCCGTACGTGAGGTTCAAGCATCCCACACCGAGACTCAATGCGACGGTGGTGAACAACGCCATGTCCGCACGTCCCTTGAAGAACGAATAGGAATCCCCATGCAATCGCCTGAGTTTTTTCGCCTGTGCGCGCCACTTCTCAAGCAAGGGATTTTCGATCTGAACTGCGGCCTCGCTTTCACTCATTTTGTTTTGACCTGAGAAAAAGGGTGCCGGCTCTAATGTCAAGTCCTCCCACATCAATCAATGCAAGCATCCGCGGCTCCTCTACCGTGTTTCCGATAGAATTTTTTCGGATGCAAGTCGTGAACCCCATGAGGTAGTTCCACGGCGGGAGGTAGGTGGTTACGTCGGGTCTATTGGTGTCCGACAGCCGCAGGTTTGTTTGGACAATTGGCATTGTGTGTTACTACGTGTCGAAGAAAGAAAGCGTGATGGTGACACTGAAGGCGTCGGCGGTGTTGACCTCTATCGAGCTTTCCACCAATTCCGGGGCTGAATCGTCCTCATCAACGTCGAAGATGCCGCTGGTTTCAGATTGTGGCTCGAAGATCTCCACAAAGCCCTCGTGCAGCCCCGGGCGCAAAACACTTCCAGGGAACTTCGCCGTTCCGAGCGTATGCCGGAATGTCATGCTTCTTCGTCAAGTATTTGATAAAAGGTAAGACAAATTACGTACGCCGTAGACTCGCCAGTGCCAAGCTCAGTAAATTGCGTCGCAGTCCGCAGCTGAAGGTCGATCTCGCCCACGTTGTCCAAAGGCCGCCGGATCGGAATCCCCACAGTGTCCTCGTTAACACCTTTAAGACTGAGCTTCTGGCCCACGTAGCTCAACGCGTCTTGCGCGCGTGATCCCGGGAGAAATCCGAGGACGCTTAGACCTTGGTACGGGTCGTCGACGAAGGTCCTGCTAGTGATTGCTAGCCCGTACGCTTGCGCGCCGTAGAGATGGATCAACGAGCAATGCGAGACCGCGACCTGCCACCTTGTGCCATCGTTTCGGTCCATACGGAAAGATCGGAAGTCAACGGGGACACGTTCGTTCGGCCCGCGGACATTCATCCACACGTGAAAGAAGGGAGGATAAAGGCTACGCTCGGGCTCTTCCACCCAGAAAACTACGCTAAAGGTGTAATCGTTTACGAAAGTAGGCGTCCACGGAAGCACACTAGTTCTGAGCTTCGTCGGCCCCTGCAGGAGGTAGAACGACATGTCCCCGCGTACTAGCCGCGAGCCGTCGCATATCCCAGCGCACGTGTTGCTCTGCACGTATGACGAATCTGCCATCTCGCCAAATACGTTGCCGCCGCGCCAAGACTGAAGTAGAGCTAGGATTGAGTCGTTATTAGCAGGGTCCCAGCTCTTGTAGGAATTCGACTGCCGGATCGACGGAGAGCACAGCATGATCGAAAGGGGGTCGGGCTGTACACCAGTGAAGCCGGTGATCGGTGTGCACCACTCCAGCGCGAAGCGAACATGGGGTTTACCTTGGAAGCCGCTACCGTTTTGGAAGGCTGGCGTGCGAACACAGAAGGCATGTCTCTCCCCACTCACACGCTCTTGGGTGCTAACGACGATCCTGCGCGCGAACATTTGGTGTAATCAATAGAAAACATTCACGAGCCCATCTGTTTCCACCGCGATGTAGCCACCGTAATGACTGAAGACGTCAACCGTCAGACTGGAGGTTAACTGAGAACCGAACTGTGCCGTCAGGTGGCTGACACTCGTGCTCACGTTCACCCCGTTCTCACTAAACATGCTCTTGTGCGACTGTGGTTCCAAATCGGTGGCGATGAGATATTTTCCCTCGTTCGCACCCCACGTGGCCGCATTGACGATCCCCATATGTTCCAAGCAACCATACGCGTGGAAGGCCTTTTGCGCCTCAGCGAACGCCTCGGGGTTTGATTCCACGGGCTTAGATGGCGTTAGAACACCGTTAATGGTAAACTGATATCGGCCAGCATTACCGATAGGATTATTGCGAGTAGAAACGTATAATTTGTTGTTATAGTTGTCCTCGTCCTTTCTGAAGATGGCGATCAACGTCTTCAACGATTTGTATGGACTTGAGAACGCCATACTCATCGAGCCGCTCCCGTTAGAGGCGATCCATCGGTGCTGGGAGTAGGTTGTGTAGGGGATAATCAGCCGCCCGCCATTGGCCTCAAAAATCGCCCGATCGACGGCGGGGTTCAGATGAATCATCTCCGCAACATATTCGACGTTCTTAATGATCCAAGGAAAGTTCTTCTCCTGGACCTTTGCGACGTCGCCCAATGTAAGCTCAAGCATCAGATGCGTCCGGGCAAGGCTACCGATCGGGAGGTACTTTTGCTGCATGCTTCCAACGATTGCGCTCATGAGAGGCAGGCAGAACACACGCGAAGATCCTCCCGCAACTTCAGTTCCAAAGCCCTCTGCGACGTTTCCGGTGTAATTCATTTGCCCAGATGAGCCAGATAGGTCCAGGAGGGCGTGATAAAGGGCGTTGTATTCCTCGATGTTCTCGAGTGTCCCCCCGCCAGCGCCCCCGCTCGCTGACACCTTCAACGCACGAATAAGCGCGTGCGCAGAGTAATCCAATTTGATTTTATTCGCAGCCGTTCCGTCGGTATTGTGGAGCTCGAATTTGAGGTAGCTCTGCCTGGTATTTAGGTACTCTCCTCGATTTCCCGTAGGTAGCACAAATTTTACCGTGTTGCCCGGCCCGAACCCGCTGGACCCATTCTCAGGATAGATATGAACTCGAGACTTCGTGGCCGGGGCCGCCGCCGGCTTGTTACCGTACACGAAACTATCACTGATGGAGGATCGCACTTCGGTCATGGTGTATGGTATTTATAATATCGTCACAGAAAAAAGTTTCGTCAGCCTCCGCCTCCTCTTTCAAGCATAGAGCCCGGTCCTCTCATTTGGCCGTACGCGGATCTGACAGCCGCAGCATGTCCCTTAATGCTGTTTAGATCTGGAGCTTTCCCATCAAGAACCCCCTCCACGCCGCCAGCAATCCCGCCGACCCCGCGTGCAATGGCGCCGGCTGACGCGATTCCAGCCCCGAGTACTGGATTGAAGGCGGCGACCGGGGCAGCGGCTGAGAGCAAAAATCCGCCGAGCTTGTTTCCAGCCACCCGAACACCGTGTGCAACCTTTTGACCGATCGTACGAAGGTTGTGTAGCTTTTCACCGATGAAGTGCCCGAGTCCCATGGTTGTGCGTGTTTGCTATAAGCCCAGGTTTTTTTGTTTCACATGGGCGCTTTGCCCTTACCACGCCTCTTTGCTAGCTCTTGTTTGATATATGCCGCCTTCTCCTCCTTTCCCCTCCTCCTTTTTCCTGCCGCTATCCCCAAACGCTCCGCGACCTCGTCCATTACCCTTGGTTCAAACATATTTGGGTTGGCAAGAATCCATTCCGTTTGATCCCGGTCTTCGAATGATCGAACGAGCTGTCTAACACCCGAAGTTGATGGTACGTCAGTCGAAGGCTTGCTCACGGCTTGCTCCGGCACAGGCTTTTCGACTATGGGCTGCACCGCGTACTTAAATGGGTCATGCCGTTCCATTTTGTTGATAGGGTTGTAGTCAGCAGGCCATGGATTAATTATAATAGGCGACGGCGCCGGAGATCCCATTGTCCATGCCCTGGATGGGGGAATAAGCTGTGACATAGGATCGTTATTTACGCTCTGGACAACGCTAATCCGAACATTCTGATTACGTAAAGTACGGGTTTGTGGTTTCGGCTTTGGTTTTTGTTTTTTATCGGCCGCCGGTTTCTTCGGCTGCTTTTTCCCCCACTGAGTATTCTTGGTCTTTCGCCGCGGCATTGCTTTCATGTATACCTATACGGTCGAAATTCTTGTACAGCGAGCCGGTGCCTGTATCGGCAAACATGAAGGCATAGGGCCGGTCGAAGACAAACCTCATGACCTCGTCCGCTTCATCCCGCGGGAGCGTGATCAGCTCCTCGAATATCGCTGTGGTTTCCTTCTTGTTCCGGGGCTTGTACATGAGGAAATGGCTGAGCGTTTTGCGTATGCCAAGCGGCATCGAGTTGTAAGACTGAACAAGGATGATGATGGACAGCCGGTAATGGCGGCGATTGAATATCAGCTCGCGAAGAATGTGCTGAATTTCATTATCTTTCAAGGAAGCGGTCACGTCGTCGAGTACCAACAAGCTATTCTTCTCTTTCTCCGTAGATTCCTTGACCGCCTCGCGGATCCCGTCCAGCGTACCCCAATCCAAATCATCGTACATCCTATCGTGGTTCTTGAAGATGTTACGCTTCAAACTCGCCACACTGTGAGATGGCATAACGACGTGCACGTGATGGAACGCCTTGCGGTAGGCTTGCTTGCTTGATATGAGGTTGATGAGCATCGACGTCTTCCCCGTGCCCGCGGACCCGATGATCGCCATAAAAAATGGCCGATTCGGGAGGGGCTCCACCACTTGATCATGGATCTTTTTGTCGCAGAGAAACGCTGGGGGGTTCACTTTGAATTCCGACCGTTGTTCGATGTTGAATCGCATTTTTTAGCGCGCCGCCGTTTATAGTACCTTCTTATTTCTTTCGGGGAAACCCCCCAGGTTACCGCCTCTAAGACCTCGTATTGCTCGTCCGTAAAGCCAAAACCGCCGTAATTTTCCTTCCACCATGCGGTGGAACCGTAGTTCGAGCTCCGGGCAAAGAGCTGGGGGTCCAACGGGGGCGCCGTACATGCGCCCACGGATGAGACCGCTTCACCACGATCAACCTCATCACCGATGGTCTCGAGTAGAGACGAAGTAGACGCCATGGTTCTATTTCTTTTCTATTGTCTAGTTTAGAAAAGAAATGGCATGGGACGGAGCGATCTCGAGCGCGGCGACGGCAGTGACGGAGACGGTGAACAAGACACCGTTCCTGAGGTACCTGGCGTTACTGGGGGGAGCGATGTGGCTAGTCGAGAGATTCAGGCCGTCGAAAAAGAATCAACCGGCCTTGACCCGAAGCCCAAAAAACGAGTAGCGAGTGAAAAAATGAAAGCCGCCCTCCTACGCGCCAGGACGGCAAAGGCTGAAAAACGTCGGTCACGGACCGAGAAACCAACAATCCAGCCCCAGTCCCAGTTTTTCTTTGATATCGTTTAAAGATGCTCCAGCAGTTGTACCTGGATACGGCGTACGCTGACGCGACGCTCGATGACGGGACCCACGTATTCTCCCTACTCGATCCAATGACCGCCCCGCAAGGGTACTCGCTGCAGGTTAGGTTGCTCAACGCGTGGTTGCCTCATACTTACTACAGTATATTTGACGGCAACGACACGCTGGTCCTTAAATACGACGATGGTGGAGAGATTCCGGGAGAGCCGGTCATCATAAAGCTTCCCCACGGCAACCGCTCGATCGACGACATCGTGGCCTTCCTAAACAATGGAAGACTCGATGAGTACGTGGCTAGTTACGACGAGAACACGAATAGGCTTTCGCTAATTGCAACGGAAAACGCGGATCATCATGTTGTGATCGGGGAAGGCACCACGTGCACTCGGCTAATAGGTTTGAATGTTGGTGACTCCGCCCAAATCGTCGGCGTATAATTGGTGCTCACCGCCAGCCGTGTCGTGGACTTGACGCGCACCAGCTCGGTGTTTGTGCATAGCAACCTCCTCACTCAAAACCGAGACCCCCGGACTCGGCGCGTGGGAGATATCCTGGCGAAGATCCCCAGCTCGGCACAGTTCAATGGCATAGATCACTTCAGCTCCGACGCGTTCGTTGACGTGGCCAACCGCTACATAAGCTACGTGAGCATCCGGCTCAGCGACGACGACGGGCGAACTTTGGACCTCAACGGCGGGCGTTTCACGGCGACTTTGAAAATAGCTTTTACTAGGATTAACAACGATGAACCAGTCTCGGCAAGTATCGGCGCCGCTGCAGCTGAACGGGCGCCGGGCAGTGGAGGTGGACCTCAGCCAAGTCGAATTGCTTTACCGGGAGCTAGCAGCCCGGGTGACGCTGGAGGAGACGGAAAATGATCGGCAGGACACGGAAATTGAAGGGTTGACTACGGACTTGACGGCGCTCACTGGCACGGTGACTGGATTTGCCAACGAGTTCAGCGCGTCGAACATCCGCACCGACAACATTACAGCCATCGGGTTCGATAGCGACATCACCGTCGGCGCCTCGCTCTTGTCTGCGACGTCGGCGTTGGTCGGGCCAATTCACATGCTCGGCAGCGAATCGCACGAGTGGAAGACTTTATTCGCTGAGGACGTTAAACTGGATGGCGCGAGCTTGAGTAACACGCTGGGGGGCTTAAGAAAGGATATAGACGCCATCGAGGATCAGAATCTCGTGCAGCACCTGAAGGTCGAGGGAGACGGGCTGATCGGCGTCGACCACAACAAACGAGACTTCGGGGCGCTGGACTACCCGTGGTGGACAATATACACCACCGACATCACAGTGAATGACAGCATCAATGCAAACATGCTCAAGTCCTCACGCTCTGATACAGATGACATCACGGTGTACGCCAATCTCGTGCCAAATGACACGGACAACGGTGGGAACACAATAGGGTCGTTTAATAAGCCGTGGCAAACCGGAAACTTCCACGACGTATACGCCAAGAACCTATTTGGGCAGAATGAGGAGGGTTTCTCTCGCCGGGCGCTGCTCGACGGTGACCAAAACGTTAGCTCCACCATTACCCCAGAGGCTGATAAGCAAGTCGATATCGGATCGACATCGAGACCTTTTTCTAAAGCCTATTTCACGGACTTGTACGGGTTAGACGCCTCCGGCACACCACGTAGGGCGCTGTTAGAAGGGGATTCGGGGATTGAACCAGGTCCCAAAGGCGATCCAGGCCCGAAGGGCGACCCAGGCCCCAAGGGCGACCCAGGCAATGACGGTGCTAAAGGTGACCCAGGCAATGTCGGCCCACCAGGCCCCAAGGGCGACCCCGGTAACAACGGTGCCAAAGGCGATCCAGGCCCCAAGGGCGACCCCGGCAATGACGGCGCCAAAGGCGACCCAGGCGATCCAGGCCCCAAAGGCGACCCCGGTAATGACGGCGCCAAAGGCGACCCAGGCGATCCAGGCCCCAAGGGCGACCCCGGCAACAACGGCGCCAAAGGCGACCCAGGCGATCCAGGCCCCAAGGGCGACCCCGGCAACAACGGCGCCAAAGGCGACCCAGGCGATCCAGGCCCCAAGGGCGACCCCGGCAACAACGGCGCCAAAGGCGATCCAGGCGATCCAGGCCCCAAGGGCGACCCCGGCAACAACGGCGCCAAAGGCGATCCAGGCGATCCAGGCCCCAAGGGCGACCCAGGCAATGACGGTGCTAAAGGCGACCCAGGCCCCAAGGGCGACCCCGGCAACAACGGCGCCAAAGGCGACCCAGGCGATCCAGGCCCCAAGGGCGACCCCGGCAACAACGGCGCCAAAGGCGATCCAGGCGATCCAGGCCCCAAGGGCGACCCCGGCAACAACGGCGCCAAAGGCGATCCAGGCGATCCAGGCCCCAAGGGCGACCCCGGCAATGACGGCGCCAAAGGCGACCCAGGCGATCCAGGCCCCAAGGGCGACCCCGGAAATAACGGCGCCAAAGGCGATCCAGGCCCCAAGGGCGACCCCGGCAACAACGGCGCCAAAGGCGATCCAGGCCCGAAGGGCAACCCCGGCAACAACGGCGCCAAAGGCGATCCAGGCCCCAAGGGCGACCCCGGCAACAACGGCGCCAAAGGCGACAAAGGCGATCCAGGCGATCCAGGCCCCAAGGGCGACCCCGGCAACAACGGCGCCAAAGGCGACAAAGGCGATCCAGGCGATCCAGGCCCCAAGGGCGACTCCGGCAACAACGGCGCCAAAGGCGACAAAGGCCCCAAGGGCGACCCCGGCAACAACGGTGCCAAAGGCGATCCAGGCCCGAAGGGCGACCCCGGCAACAACGGCGCCAAAGGCGACAAAGGCCCCAAGGGCGACCCCGGCAACAACGGTGCCAAAGGCGACAAAGGCGACCCCGGTCGCGATGGGACCGACGGAGGGGATGCGACGTGGTTGGGATTAAATGGCAGGCCCTCATGGACGAATTTGTTTTCAATGGGGGGTACCACGGACATGGTGACAATCGGTTCGTACAAATTCAAGAGCGGCCACTACGCTCCGAACGGCCAGGGCGTGTTTGACCTTGGTGACCCATACGCCCGGTGGCGTCGCTTTTACGTGGAGGAGATATACGCCGCAAAGGAGATCGACGCGGGCAACAATTGCATAAAAAATATAGCCCCACCGCAACGATACTACGATGCTGCAACGAAAGGTTATGTTGACGAAGCCGTACCAACGTGGATTGGGAAAATTTCGTACGATGACATCGGGCAATATATGGACCCAGTACAGTCCTCGAACTATGATATCGTATTGCATGACTCATTAACACCGGTGTCGAACTCGACGTATAATCTGGGGCAAGACCTCCGACGATTTTTATTCGGCTATTTCGAGCGGGTGCGAATGTCGGGAAACACACCGTACTACGACGACGAGGCTATTACGTATGAGTTCCTACGGTCCTACGTCACTGAAAACGCACAAGGTGCATCGTCATGGAGCGGGATCAGCGATAAACCAGCGTGGACTGACAAGATATCATATGAAAATAATGTTGACCCGGAAAACCCCTCAAATTTTGACATAGTGGTGAGCGACTCGATCATTCCGGCCGGTCTTTACAGCATTGGACGAGAGAACAGACGATTTGTTTACGGACATTTTCAGCGGGTGCGGGTTTCTGAATCACCGTACGACGACGATGAGGCAGTACCGTTACAATTCATGCGCGATTACGTCGCAGCGAATGCGATGTGGTCGGATTGGAGCGACATCAGAGGAAGACCGGATTGGACGAACACATTCAGTGGCGACACAACTACGGTCAGCGTAGGAAGTAATTTAGTTCCGAACGCCACAAACCAATTTGACTTAGGAAGTGTGTCCTTGCCGTGGAGGCACAATTACACAGCAAACCTGACTGTCGGCTTAATTGGTACAATAGCCGCTTTGATTGTAAACAGCTCTTCTTCTTTCAGCAATAAGCGTATACAAGACGTGGGCGCGCCGACAAGTGACACCGATGCTGCCACAAAAAAATACGTGGACGACACAGACTCGGCGATGTCTTCACGGGTATCGGGTGTCGTGTCGTCGCTCCAATTTGAACTTATTCCGACGATTAATTCGCCTATAGTCACCCATCTGACAGCGGAGGTGGTAAACTACGCCTCCTACGGAAAACTTTTCCTTCGAAACATGGAGATGATTGTACCGACTGTATCATCACCGAGTGATGTGAGTCCAAGAATCATTGTAACACTGTATAAACAACCACTAGAAATCGGACAATCTGCTTGGATTCAGTCGTCAAGCTCCGCTCAAGTAAAGTTTGGACAGCTTCATTTCGAATTTCCCGATAAAGATATAACTTTCACTTACTCACAAGGGTACGCCACAAGCCCGCTAGTAAGAATAACAGTGACCCGAGTTGTCCCTTTTTATTCGGTTAACATGATAACCAATGTTACACATCGATTGAAACATCAGCAAGCGGGTGTAGAGGAAATTTGGCTGTAGACGCAAACTAGTTATGAACGCCGGCGCCTCGCGTCGCCTCGCCTCTTCTGCTGTTGGGCCGACTCCGATGCCCTCCGCGTCGGGACACGCTTGCGCACTGGGCGTTGGCCCGCCAAGCCGCGGGCGGGTGGCGGGGAAGCTGGCTTGGGTGGTGATGGTTTTTGCTTGCGAGTTCGGTTTGCAATCGGGGGCGCTCGGGCTCTGAGCGCATCGACCGGCTGCTTCTTGGCGCGGGTGGGGGCGCTGGTTGTGGCTTTGGCGTTGCTTCCCCGGCGCTCCTCCAACCGCTCCTCTTCCTCAGCCTCGGGCACGACTGGCAAGGCTCCCGACGGCAGCATGGTCTTCGACTTGGTGGCTAAGTGGCTCTCGAGGCTGTCAAACGTCTTGCGCAAGTAGCCGATGTTGACGTCGCTAGCGTGGTTGAAGAAGCCGGCGATCTGTTCGCTGATTTGCGTGGCGGTGAGCGACGGCTTGCGGCGGGACATCTCGCGGTGCTTCCAAGTCACTTGGGCATGGCGCACGTCCAGCGGGGTGACTGAGGTGTCGATGAGGCCGACAAATCAAACGAATAGGGTGTTCCAAAGCGGCTCTTCCCCGTTTTGAAATGCGCTATGTAGATCTCCCCGGTGCGGCGATTGTACCAATCGTCCCGGGAGGCATCTCCGACAGATGGGTTGTACCGGCGGCCATCATCATCGCGGATCTCGATTCCTCCAAGATTGTCCCGCAGTCCGAGGAGTTTCACTTGCAAGAAGGCTGCGAGCCAGGTGGTAGACGGCCCCACCTCGCTCCTCACCTTGGGGAGGTAGCGGACGAGCATCTCATAGCTAGGAATGGCGTGGAGGTCGGACTTTGCCTTATTGGCTTGCACCTCGCGGTCCGCTTGGATGGCTTGAAATAAACCGACTTCACCCTCGCCGAATCCCCCGCGGTACGTCTGAAGCACGTCCGTCCCGAGGCTGTCCCGGAAGACCCCCCAGGCGCCGAAGGTGGTCGTGATGTGCCCCAGCTTTTTTGAGTAGCTTTGTGTTACCTGCTTGAGCGCCGTGGACTTGGTCCGCGCGCGGGCGCGCTTCCCGGCGGTGGAGGTGGCAACTGAGCCGCTCGTCACCTCATCGTCATCGTCGTCGTCCTGCCCGGCCACCGCCCCCACGGAACTATCCATGGCAGTGGCGTCGGCCTCCACTTGGATGATAGTTTTGGTGTTTTTCGCCCTGAGCCACGCCATCACCCCCTCGGCGTCGCGAAGCACCGGGACGGCATTATCATCGGGATCTGCCTTGGCGAACTCCGTGCGAATCTGGCGGAACGTACGGCGAACGTCGTCAAGGTAGACCTTGGAGTACGTCTCCGCGACTAGCCTACCGTCCTTCATGACTTTGCGCGCACTCGTGCTGCCCATATTGTGTTTCTCCACGTCACCGCTCCAAAAGGTATCGATTTGCGCCCATGTGATGGGGGTAGATGTGCCCTTCTGCGGGGTGTCCTCGAGGCACTGCTGGTAGTCAGGGCGTGGGGGCTGCGCCGGGGGCGCAGAGACCTGAACCCTGGGGAGGTCGATGGGCGGGAGAGGACTCTTATCCTTGTACAATCCCTCCAACTTGACCCCGTGAGTTTCCTCGAGCACGGCTCGGAATCGTGGATCGAGCGCACGGATACGATTGATTTCCCTCTCCCCCCAATTGTATCCTTGGAGAGTCTTCGTCGCTGGTTTGCGACCGGCAATCACGCTTCGGACCGCGGAGATGAGCCGCTTGGCGGCCGCATTCTCCTCGTAGTACGCTTTGGCGCGGGCGCGCTTGACTTCGGGGGAGTCGGGCATGATGCGATTGTTTTGTTATCCCCGGAGAAATTATTTTCTGTCCGCTCAAACGCACTTTAAACGCACTTTAAACGCACCAACACCGGAGGCCCCGGGATATTTTCTCCCCTTAGGTTAAAATGACGGAGTACGTGGAACATCTGACAGTGGGCGAACTTAGGAGAATCGCTAAGGTTCATCTCCTCTACCTTCAAAAGGACAGGGAGCGTTCGCGCAGGTACTATCAACAAAACGGCGAAGCGCGCCGAAAGGCAAATCTTGAGCGCTACCACCGGAACAAAAAGCGCGGCGGCACAGATCACCGCGAATCAAAGATCAAAGAGAATGATCCAAGCTCCAACGAAACGTAGGTGCGTTTAAACGCACTGGAATTATTTTCTCCGGGGGAATACAATAAGAAGATATGGACGCCTCAAACGCTCAAATGATCGCAAGCGCTACATCCCCCAAACCCCATCGTGTGGAAAAACACTGGGGGGTTGAGTGGCTTCGCAAAAACGGTAAGGACGGAGAGAATCCTTATTACATCGTGCTACAAAACGCAAAGCCCGGAGACATCACCGTCACGTGCGAGTACAAGAAATCTCACTTGTTTATGTACTCCAACTTGACCGTACAGGAGCTCAAGAAGGTACTTGCCAAAAATCGGTATGCTTACGAGATCATCCGTTCTGACGCCCCGCGGAAAGCATTCTTCGATATCGATTGCGATCGTCCGTGGAGGACCACTTTGTCACTGGCCACATGCCTGAAAAATGGACGTCGAAAACATTCACCGCGAACTCAGTTGCAGCGTCGCCGACCAAGCTTTCTCTTGTAAGCCAAGCTTCCCCCAAGAGTAAGCCTCAAAGCTCATTTTCCTCAGGAAGCATTTCGCCAATATCTGGAGCGACAATCCCGTACGAATGGAGTATCGAGGGAGATCCGCTGAAGACCCTCGAGATTCTTCATCACGACTTCTCAAATCACCGTCTCCCACACAACCTGATTTATTCCGTCATGTCGTGGTGTGTCGGTCGTGGCGTTCATTTTTCATCGTTTTACGCATGGGTTTCCCGAGGAAGAGAAGATTGCAATGCCACTCGAGTCAAGTACGCTGCGATGTGGAAAGACTTGAACCACGAAAAGATTGCTAGCAACAAAACCATCTCTAACATTCTCAAACAACTGTATCCTGACGCTATTTTCGAGGATCGAGAGACGCGGGAGATGATTGATTACCTACGTATCGTCCCCACGACAACATTAAAGATTGAAGAAGAGATCGATGGTACCCAACGCCGTCCCGAACTCAAGTTGTTCGCGCAGAAAAACAACGTGGTCCTCGACTTGCCGATGGGGATCGGAAAGACGATCTCGATCATTCATCATATGCTCGAAAATGAAAAAATGGGCCGGCGTACGCTCATAATTACATGCCGGTGCACGCTCGTTAAGGACATGCTTGCAGTCGCTACACGGATGGGTTCAAAGCTCAATAGCTATTCAGAAACACCCTCTCCGGAACTGTGCGACAGCCTTATAATTCAACAAGAATCGATGTACAAGCTTGAAACAGCGAAAGCATATGATAGCGTCATAGTCGACGAGTTGGAGTCGCTTTTGAACCAGTCAGCAAGCACGGAAACACATGGTCTCCGCCTCACCCGAAATATTGCATCGATGATCGGCTTACTTAAGAGCGCGAGCAAGACTATATTCGCTGACGCCGTGACGACCCAAAAGACGATTCGGTTTCTTCACAATATCGGCATTGAAGACTTGGATATCGTGCACTGCAAGGGGTTCCAGAAATCCATGCGAACCGTTCATTTTGTTCAAGCCGGGTCTAAGGCAAACGGCATCGCCCACAAAATGGCTCAAATGATAGGCGAGAAAATCAAGAAAGGAGAAAATGCCTTCGTGTACTATCCATACGCCAAAAGCAAATACAACGACAAAGGCATTCTAACCCGATTCGGGATTCAAGACTTCGCTAAATTAGTCGAAAACTACTCGGGGCTATCCGCGGATAACATATTGGCATTTTATGGAGAAATGGATGATGAAGCTTGTAGCGAATCCCTAATGGACGTCAATATGTCATGGAGTTTTAGGCGCGTCGTGATCACCACAAGCAAGATCACGGTTGGAGTTAGTTTTGAAACTACGGATTTTCACTCTGTATTCATTGCCAAGTCGCCGAACTGCTCACCAAGAAACATCATCCAGACGTCTTGCCGCCCACGGTCATTGGTCAACAACACGGTATATGTTTTCCAAATGCCCGGAAAGGTAAACCAACAGCCAATTGAGAACTTGTTAGACCAACGGTCGCCGTACTTTGAAGCATATCGGGCATTGCTTGCCGATGTCCAATATGAGCGATCTAATTGTGACATGAACGCCTTTAAACTTTTCATCGATAGGGTCGGATATCGAGTTGGCGATGACATCACGTTACAATCATCGCCCGTGTCAAAGACCCGAGAGATTGAAACGAATAACGACTACGCTTGGGATGCGATCCCGGACCTTTTCACCGCAGAAGCCGAATACACGGAGACAAAAGTGCGGGCTCGTTGTGCGACCAACATCGAGAAAATATCATACAAAAAACACGCATTCAAACGATTGTTCTATAAGGACTCGCGCGATGAAATTGCAAAACAACTTTGGGACGATGGTCACGTAGATGTCGCATGGAAGACATCACGATTCAAAAACGAGTACGGACACAACCTGCGCTCTACCATCACAAGCATTGTTGTCGACGACATCTTAGAGAAGGCGGCGGGCCGAAACCTCGACGATGACAACCCTAAAACGTTGTTCGAAAACGTTCCAGATTTTTCAAGTGATGAGAGAACC
Organism: Tetraselmis chui; assembly: GCA_026401115.1. NCBI lineage: Eukaryota > Viridiplantae > Chlorophyta > Chlorodendrophyceae > Chlorodendrales > Chlorodendraceae > Tetraselmis > Tetraselmis chui. Next base: position 154,402 of record JAPMLY010000512.1, read on the forward strand.
CGCCTAGGAAAAATGATCATTGGTGCGTCTTGCTTCACAAGTAGCCGCTCGTCGAAAGAAAAGCGGATCAATTCCTTCTTCGAGCTTGCTTTTGGGATTCCCGTGCTATGTTATAACAAGGCAAAACACAAGTGGGTTCTCAAAACATCCAACCTAAAAACAATAATATCCATTTTCAAAGCGGTGCGTGGATCCGAGGAGTCTCCGGTTCACTTACCCGAGTACGCTTTCATCGGGCTATGAATAAGGAATATTCGCGGGCGCGGCGGCGCCGCCGGGGGGGCTTCGAGGCATCCTTCGGGGCATCCTCCGGATTCCAAAAAAGTCACCAAACCTCGAGCAGTGTATTTGGTCTTTAGAAGAAAACACTGTTCGAGTTTTGGTGACCGTTTTGGTGACCGTTTGGGAATAGCCGTGAATTGTCGGGGAACCGCGAAGGAATATTCGCGGGCGCGGCTGCGCGCCGGGGGGGCTTCGAGGCATCCTTCGGGGCATCCTCCGGATTCCAAAAAAGTCACCAAACCTCGAGCAGTGTATTTGGTCTTTAGAAGAAAACACTGTTCGAGTTTTGGTGACCGTTTTTGGGCAGCTCGGGAATCGTCGTGGATAGAAGGGGGTTCTGCGACGGAATATTCGTTGGAGCGGAGGGGTACCCGGGTACCTTTTGATTCAAATCATGGACCATAAATAAGGAATATTCGCGGGCGCGGCTGCGTGCCGGGGGGGCTTCGAGGCATCCTCCGGGCCCCAAAACGGTCACCAAACCTCGAGCAGTGTATTTGGTCTTTAGAAGAAAACACTGTTCGAGTTTTGGTGACTTTTTTGGGCAGCTCGGGAATCGTCGTGGATAGAGGGGGGTTCCGCGACGGAATATTCGTTGGAGCGGAGGGGTACCCGGGTACCTTTTGAATCAAATCATGGATGAGATCTGGGGGGGCGGGGTGTCGGTCGGGACAGAAAAAATCTGGGAATTGAATTTTGGCAAGATTCGGAAGTTAGGGTTTGGAATAAAGTTAGGGTTTGAAATTCGAATTAGGGTTTGGAATCCGAATTAGGGTTTTGAATAAAGTTAGGGTTTGACGTCGAAATAGGGTATGGAAATGGACGATTTGGACGATTTGGACAGAAAAAATCTCAGGACCAATTTGGGGGGTGAAATGGTCCTGGATATTTTTGTGAAATTGGGACAGACAAAAGTCAGACAAAATATAGTAGTTAACGGCGAGAATTCGGACGGCAGTGCGCTCCGGGGGCTGACGCTACTGGTGAGACGACGCTGTGGGCTTTCGCAACTACAGGACAACACATGCCCGTCACTGAAGTCGTAGACACATCACAACCACCCACACACACAAACAGACACACAAGCAGGCACGCACACTCGCGCGCGTATCTACATACATACAGATACCTATGCATATCCACACACACACACACACACACACACACACACACAATACTATACAATACAATACCCCCAACACACCTGCTCAGAGACAAGCGCGCGCGCACACACACACACACATTCCCACTCGGTTCTCGCTCTCTCACACCTGCACTCACCTATTCACTCATCACAGAAACATTGAAACAACACACGTGCACACATACACACACAATATAACACTCACTCACTCACAAAACACGCTTACTTAATCAGGCACTCGAAGGAACACACACACACACACACACACACGACGCAGAAACGCAGGCACGCTCCCCCCCCCCTTCCCCCAAACACACACACAGTGACACAGAGGCACATACACTTACACACATAGCACACACACACGCATACATGCACCGCGAGACACACACATACATAGCACACTACATAGCACACTATACATTCACAGACACAAAACATACACACACACACACACACACACAAACACACACAAACACGTGCACACGCACACACAAATATACTACGCGCGTACGTACGCGCACACATAAGTCGCAGTCATACACACACCCTTGCACACATGCAATCATACATATATTCATACATACACTCACATGAATGTACAGCTACGCACATAATTATACACGGATACACATACACACACACACACACACACACACACACACATACACACACAAAACAGCTGCACTCATTCGTATACCTTCATACACAAACACACCCCTCGTTTCGCTTATTTCTCACGCCAATAAAACAAATATCGTTTTGCGCTCGTCTGCCAGGTGGACGACCCCGCCGAGGCGGCGACCTTCTTCGCGACGGAATTCGGAATGGAAGTGCTGCCGGTGACAAACGACGAAGAGGAAACGGTGCGCGTGGAAGCCGGACAAGTAGTTATCGCGCTTCAGAAGGGCCGATCGAGTGCGAGCGGAGTAGGAGGAAGCGTATTGGCGAGCTTAGGAATTGCAGGTAATCGAAAGGTTTATCTTGCAGGAACCATATATACCCGGCCCAATTTTATATATTGCGTCCTTGTCGGTGGTCGAAGTCGTTGGCGTATGACAGTCGCCGTCGTTGTTTTGGTCGCGTAGTTGCGAACCCGGCCGCCGCCAGAGCGTCGGCCCTCGCGGCGGGCGCAAGTAGAGGAGGCGGCGAGGGTTTGTGTAGCGGCGACCATCTGGAAGGGTGCGTGGTTCGGGGGCCCGGTGGCGTTGTGCTCCGGATGCTGAAGGACTCGTCGGTGCCTCGGGGGAGGGGGCGGCTCTGCCGGTGAGTGGGGCGGCCAAGATATTTCCAACGTGAATTAACGTTATCCCTATAAAGTGTAAGATAGTGAACTACCCTTAATTAACAGGCACATAACCACTTTTCCGTGAATAAAGAAAGTCAGCCTTAAAACGAATAAAATAATCGACATTATATATGAATGAATTAGCCTTTAATGGTGGAAGTGAATTAACTTTAACTTATAAGAATGTACTGTAATTTCCGCTGTACTAGCAAAGTTTGTCCGTCTTCAAGTAACCATACCCGTGCGTCATAACATGTCGAGTTATCAGTTTTGGGTTCGGAATGACCCATTTGAAAAGGAATACCTACAAATACAATCCTATCGAAAACATACAATGACCCATAAGCATCGCCAACAACTCTGTAGCAACGTATGTTTACTCCCGCGTGACAACACTGATGCCGAGCAAATTTCTTACGCAAGGCGCGTCTCGAGCCTCGACATCCTTTTCCTCCTTCTTAGACCCTAGCAAGGGATGGGTTGTTTCATGTAGCACCCCGCTTGATGCGCCCGCCTCCCATGAAATTTTGTTATGGTGTTACGGTTATTAACCATAACAAACCTATTATCAAAAGACTGCCATAATGTGTCTATCGTTAAATTTAGAATTCGATGTGTGTGATTCAGGTTTCATACCGAGTTTCGCGTGATATATATATACGCGTTGAATTGTGGTCGTAAGAGTGCCACCCCCCTCCTATTTGGGAGACATCGACGACATTTTAAATCAATGCATGAAATGTGAATGGCTTCATGGCGGTTGTGTCGAAAAAATGTGCCAAATCATCAGGATCTCTCTCAACACTTCGAGCGTAGAGGACGCCACAAATTGTTACACCTCCGTCCTCCGCTTGGCAAGGTAAACACACGGCCCCAACATCCGAATTATCCGAATTGCGCACAACGTACTAGAGTGACGTTGTTTGATACGGGCTGATGACACGACAATAATGTTGGTCCATTACTATGTGAGAGTGCCCAAGCAGAAAGGAGTTGTGGACCGATTGGCGGAAGACAAGCCCCGGCCGAAAGGTCAATCTTTGCTCGCCTTTTCTAGCGGCATCGTCCTCGAGTTGTGTCCCGTTGTTGCGGTCCAACGCGGGCAAGGCGTGTTGCTCTCGTTGGACGTACTTGGACGGAACGATGAAAGAGAGTCCGAGCTCGCTTCACTACAAGCCGACGGAGATTGCAACGAAGCATCATGCCGCCTCCTCCGCATCATCTGAGACAGCGAAGAGTGATACATGCCATGTCGACAAACAAAACACGCATGCACGCGAGACGGACTTTCGCTCCCATGTTACGGTTTGGTCGCCTCACTCTCTTCGATACGCTACTCCCTTTTTTCATTCGCAGCTTAGAACCACGTCGGCCCCCGTCGCTAAATCTCTCTAATTCTTGCACCTCTTTGTTCAAATTATTGCAGGACTTAAAGTAAGCCCACATTTCGGTCATTTCTCTGTCCGCTCCGCCCTCCCTGTACTTTATCCATGTGTCCACCGGACCAACCCCCTTTCACCCCCAAACCCCACGCCCTTCCCCCACCAAACCCTCCCCCAATACTTCAAACGCGGACACTTCTCCCCCAGCCTTCGCCCCGTCTGTCCACCCCCTTCGCCCCATCTGTCCACTCGCTAACCCGTACCCCGTCCCCCCTCGCGCCGCTCCCAGCCTTCTTCAGTCCTCCCCGGATTGCACCGCTGGTCGACGCAAAAACCACTGTCCGGTTCACACGCACGCCTTGGGGCCCGTACAGGACGCCGGACGGGTTAGCGGTGCACCCGTACCTGCACCTCGACCACGTCACCCACCGATCCGGTTGACAGGTACACGCACACTGCACCGAATAAAAAACAGCAGGGCAACGCGGCCATACGTACAGGAGCACGCACCAGACAAGCACCAGACACACACCAGACACACACCAGACACGCACCAGACACGCACCAGACAAGCACCAGACACACACACAAACCCGGATCCGGCAACGCAAACAAGGTACAGGTACAGGAACAGCCAAACCGCCGAAAACCGGATCCGGTGTCGAAAACTCACCAGTATCACAGGTACAGGGAGCAGAGGAGAGCACAGATAGATCAGCACAGGTCAGGTGGGATAGCGGCTGAGTCGGTGCAGTAGTCGGAGCCTGGCGTAGTGACCAGAATGGCACTGGCGAAGTCACAAAAACCAACACTTGTAATTTATTACAATGTCACATTCTACTCTACTCTGCTACTCTACTCACGAACGCCGCACTCTCTTGTTACTCCTCTCCCTTATTGCACGCGCCAAGTTGGTGCTGTTGCTGTACACTTTACCAGTTTCCTCGTCTTGATACCAAGACCGCATCAAACCTTTATTGTGGGCCTCGTGGGAAGACATGTGCTTCTGGTACTCGATATAGCTTCTGACGCACAGCTTGTGGCAATAGGTTTTTGGTGATGCATGGTCACATTTGTAGACTTTCTCAGGGAGCAGCGTGTTTTGCTGCGGTTGGGGGAGGTTCTCCTGCTGCTGCTGCTGTGGCCGGGGAAGGAGGTTCTGCTGCTGCTGCTGCTGTGGGTGAGAAGGGTGAGGAGGAGCCGCACCGTCCAGGCCAGGTACAGGGCTGGGCGCGTCATCATACATGCAGCTTCCTAGGACCTTCAGTATCCCTGGGGATAACTCGTCATCGGCTGCGTTGAACAGGGGCGGCGGTGCGTTGAGGTTCGCTGCGGGCGCAGGGACGTTCAGTGAAATAACACATCTTCATTGCACAGACAGAAAGACAGCAGCGAGACAGAAAAAAAAGGTTATTCAGGGATTCGCCATTGCGCCGCTCCCAGGGCAGGACGATTAGATTGCTTGCCACGGCCATCCCCGCGGCGGCGAACCCCCCCAGCAACTTTGTAATGATTATTTTGTCCGGGTCCAGAGCCGTCCCCGTCGCCAGGCACAGCCATCCCACCGCGAACGCAATCTGAACGGCCATCGGTACTTGCAGCTCGTTGACGCGCGTCCATGTTCCCGCCATGTACGCCGCGCAGGCGGCCAGCGCCCCCGATCCCACCAGCCCCGCACGCAGCGCCGATCGCCGCTCGCCCATGGCGATGCCGACGCCTAGGCACATCCATCCCACCATGTACGCGCCGCCCCCGATCACAAGCGCCGCCTTTTTGTTTTTCCAACCGAACCCTTCGTCCAGCGCGGTGCCCACCATCGCGCTCCCCGCGAGCACCAGCGCGACTCCGGCGTATCTGGCGGCCTTCAGCCCGCGGGTGACGGCCGCCGAGTGCGATTCCTGTGATTCCTGTCCGCTCATCCGTATTCCCTCAATAGCTTCATGGCCGAAAAATACGCCAAGCTTTTTTTCGTGTTAGGAAAACGCGAACCGGGCGACCACTTTCCACATTCAACATTCTCCTAAACCCACCGACACCTGTACAACTACACTCCTCCACAAAAGTCCGGACAAGATTTCGCACCTGCGCAAGTAGAAAATGCAATCATGCGTCGATTTTATTGACAAATATCCTGAAATCCCAGGCAATGCTTTTGCGCGCAAAATGGAATGCACCGACAACTGCGAGGGTCGAGTTCGAACACTGCCGGGCATGTGTACTTGGGGTTATCGCGCCCGCACCCGTGCGGCACGCTCTTTCAAACAGTCGCCGTGCTTGGTAGACGAAAAGAGTAACGGGCGCACAACGCCGCAATATGAACGCTGATGCGACGGTCGCGCAAATATTATGCATAGGCGACGGAGGGAGGAGGTGTCGGGCAGGCCGCTGTGGGGGAAACGCAAGAAATCGCGTATGTAGACTTACCACCGATATGCGCACAACCCAAGGGCAAGCCGCTTTCGGCAACAATATTCAAGCGATCATAACTTCCTGATATATGGTCCAAACTTTTTATAAAATGTACCGTTGGATGCGTCTTTTCAATGCGCGTCGACCGCACCTACTCCGGAGTTCAAACTCCCACAAATCGATTTGGTATGAATTATTTTAATTTACAAACTATTCCGGCACCGCTGAGCCGCAGTGCCAAGCAACACCCATCGAAGTCGGCTCACCTCCTGAGACGATTTGTGCGGGGTTTATCGATTTATGTTTACTAATTCTTCATTACTATTGACCTCCGAGCCCAATTCCCGACGCGTGCCACGCGTGGGGCGGGTGTGGTTGGCACAAGCACATACCCAAGCATTCCAAACACCACCGTCAACGTGATGCGTCCCTAACGGCCAAGTTGGACCTCGCCCCTCCCCTAAGCCAATCGCCCTCGCATGTTTACAGCGTGCAGTGTTTATCCAAACCTGCGTCATGTGCGTTTTTGCTCGCCTGCTTTCCAAAAAATCACCCGTGCCAGCGGCGTGAACTTCCGTGCTCTTTTCACACACCCGCAAACCAAACCTCGCGCATTGAACACGGCACCCACGCCTCCAAACCCCCTCCAAAAACCCCCCAAAAATACGGTTATGTGGAACACAGAGAAGTATGCAGCTTGGTATGGGCGCTTGAGCAATGCCCAAGCGTGGCGCTCAGAATGACGTGTGCAGTTCGGACAATTTCTCGGGAGTTTATGGGCTTAATTCGACAAACTCCACCGACAACACCCGCTTTAAGCTGAGGTCTAACCACCCCGGATGGCGGCTTACTGCTTGCTTCTCGGCTCTCCTACAATTGGGTGGTACTCGGGTATCGTCGTGCTTGACGTGGTGAGAGGGGAGCGTGTTCTTGACTAGCTTATGCTTAACATAATGCATGTCCGGACTTTTGTGGAGGAGTGTTGGATGAAACTCGAATTATCAAAATTGTGCTGATTTGCATGCCAACCTATCCGAAACCCTAAATTTACCCTAATAGTGAGTTGTTCCTCCATCGTTTGCTATGCACTCCCTTAGCCGTTTGGGGATGGAGTTGAACACGGCGCAATGGGCAGAGTAAGGAATTGTTTCCCACTCGTGTTGTATGGCCGCCTCAAAATTGCGCGGAGACAAGTCCAATCTTTTTTGTAATCTACTCGACACAATACCCCACATGTTTTCAATCCAACTGAGGTCAGGGCTTTTGGCAGGCCATTGCATCACTTGAAAGCCGGATTGAGACGAAAGCCAATTCCTAACCTTCTTGCAAGCATGAGCTTTAGCGTTATCTTGCTGAAAAATCCATTGATGTTGCGCCTCGGCCGAGGGCCTTTTTGCCATCAAAGCCTCACACGCGGGTATCAGGTGCTCCTGCAACAAGGTGAGATACACCTCACCGTTTACGCCCTTGCTCTTTGCCTTAACGCCGCTGCTCCCCACTGTCACAAACAAAGGTGTCCTGCCATACTTGCTAACACCACCATACGCGTGCACTTTGAAACAATTTTGCTCTGACACCTTGGTTGGCGGTTCATCCTCGAAAAGCACCCACTCCTTGTTCCCGGGCCCCTTATTGGACAGCCAAAAGTACTTGCTGTCTGTCACAACCACATTGTGCCATGACTTCCGTACCCATTGTTTGGCAAAGCATAGCCGTGCGCGCATGTGCTTGACTGTTAGTGAAACACGCTTCCTCGGCCTCATCTGGCGCGCTAAGTACTTGTTTAGGTACCGGCGGACCGTCTCAGCACTCACAGTCACTCCTAGCCTCTGCTGCAGCATCTTGGCAAGTTGGGGGCACTGATCGCCGCGCTTTACACCCACCTTCAAAAGGAGGGTGGCTTCTCGGGACGCCAAGGGCGCTCGGGGCCTGCCCGCCCTAGGCGTGTCGTCCACTGTCCCGGTAGCTTTAGCGCGCCGGCACCACTTCTCGACAACCCTCACGGTTGCTTTACACTCCTGCGCGGCCTTACGAGCGCTGCCAAGTCGTTCGGCTTCATGGACGAGGCGCCAACGCCTTGCGAGTACACATGGAGAAGGTGGCATACTACGAAGCGGCCGCAGCCGACGTGAGCAATAAGGTCGACAAGAGGAAAAGACAGCGCGTTGGCGCGGTTGGCGGTCTCGGCTGCGAAGAACAAAGTTTTGACGAGTTCCCGCTAAGTTTCGCCAAGTTTTGCGGTCTCCCGCCGCTGTACGGGAATTTTGAAAACGTCCAACACTCCTCCACAAAAGTCCGGACAAGATTTCGCACCTGCGCAAGTAGAAAATGCAATCATGCGTCGATTTTATTGACAAATATCCTGAAATCCCAGGCAATGCTTTTGCGCGCAAAATGGAATGCACCGACAACTGCGAGGGTCGAGTTCGAACACTGCCGGGCATGTGTACTTGGGGTTATCGCGCCCGCACCCGTGCGGCACGCTCTTTCAAACAGTCGCCGTGCTTGGTAGACGAAAAGAGTAACGGGCGCACAACGCCGCAATATGAACGCTGATGCGACGGTCGCGCAAATATTATGCATAGGCGACGGAGGGAGGAGGTGTCGGGCAGGCCGCTGTGGGGGAAACGCAAGAAATCGCGTATGTAGACTTACCACCGATATGCGCACAACCCAAGGGCAAGCCGCTTTCGGCAACAATATTCAAGCGATCATAACTTCCTGATATATGGTCCAAACTTTTTATAAAATGTACCGTTGGATGCGTCTTTTCAATGCGCGTCGACCGCACCTACTCCGGAGTTCAAACTCCCACAAATCGATTTGGTATGAATTATTTTAATTTACAAACTATTCCGGCACCGCTGAGCCGCAGTGCCAAGCAACACCCATCGAAGTCGGCTCACCTCCTGAGACGATTTGTGCGGGGTTTATCGATTTATGTTTACTAATTCTTCATTACTATTGACCTCCGAGCCCAATTCCCGACGCGTGCCACGCGTGGGGCGGGTGTGGTTGGCACAAGCACATACCCAAGCATTCCAAACACCACCGTCAACGTGATGCGTCCCTAACGGCCAAGTTGGACCTCGCCCCTCCCCTAAGCCAATCGCCCTCGCATGTTTACAGCGTGCAGTGTTTATCCAAACCTGCGTCATGTGCGTTTTTGCTCGCCTGCTTTCCAAAAAATCACCCGTGCCAGCGGCGTGAACTTCCGTGCTCTTTTCACACACCCGCAAACCAAACCTCGCGCATTGAACACGGCACCCACGCCTCCAAACCCCCTCCAAAAACCCCCCAAAAATACGGTTATGTGGAACACAGAGAAGTATGCAGCTTGGTCAAGCGTGGCGCTCAGAATGACGTGTGCAGTTCGGACAATTTCTCGGGAGTTTATGGGCTTAATTCGACAAACTCCACCGACAACACCCGCTTTAAGCTGAGGTCTAACCACCCCGGATGGCGGCTTACTGCTTGCTTCTCGGCTCTCCTACAATTGGGTGGTACTCGGGTATCGTCGTGCTTGACGTGGTGAGAGGGGAGCGTGTTCTTGACTAGCTTATGCTTAACATAATGCATGTCCGGACTTTTGTGGAGGAGTGTAGTGCCACAGCTAGCCCACGAATTTCAGATGTACAGCGTAATTTGCACATGTACAACGAAAGATGCAAAAAAGGATGCTGACGATGCTTTATTTTTCTATCCGGGATTTTATTTGGTGAAAGGAGCGCCGTCGTGGATGTGATTGTGCGGATGGTGACTGCATGTGAAAGATGCTGATGGTGCTTTATTTATCGATCCGGGATTGATCTGGTGAAATGAGCGCCGTCGTGGATGTGATTGTGCGTACGGTGACTACATGCGAAAGATGCAAAAAAGGATGATGACGATGCTCTATTTTTCGATCCGGGATTTGATTTGGTGAAAGGAGCGCCGTCGTGGATGTGATTGTGCGGACGGTGACTGCATGCAAAAAGATGCTGACGATGCTCTATTTTTCGATCCGGGATAGATTTGGTGAAAATGGGTGCCGTCGTGGATGTGATTGTGCGGATGGTGACTACATGCGAAAGATGCAAAAAAGGATGCTGACGATGCTTTATTTTCCGATCCGGGATTTGATTGGTGAAAAGGAGCACCGTCGTGGATGTGATTGTGCGGACGGTGACTATATGCGAAAGATGCAAAAAAGGATGCTGATGGTGCTTTATTTTTCGATCCGGGATTGATGTGGCGAAATAAGTGCCGTCGTGGATGTGATTGTGCTGATGGTGACTACATGCAAAAGAAGCTTTATTTTTCGATCCGGGAATGGGGTTTGGGATAGGATTGGGTGCCGTCGTGGACGTGATTGTGCCGTCGTGGATGGATGCTTGCGTGTGCGCGCGCACGAGCGCGCGTGTGCGAATGGGACGAGCGTGACATGTGGGTACGGGATAGCGGGTGTGATGTGGCGGAGTGCGTGTCAGTACGGGTTAGGCCGGCGAAATGGGGATGGAAGGGTACGGGTTGAAAGGCAGGACAGGGGAATGGCGACCGCCGGACGTCGCTATTCCCAGCGGACAAAAGTCGGCACTGGGGAATAATAGTCGCTAAGTACTAACATATTGGCGAAGGAATGGCGGATACACACGCCTGAGATATGTGAATTATAGTTGCAATTACATAATTGGCTGAATAAATGGTAGTTCTCAGACGCCCAACCCCTTCATCCCTTGTCGCACCCACTTTAAAGTTGGAAAAAAGACTCGCGCCCTTCTCGTTAGAAAACCCCGTCCCCCCCCCCCCCCCCCCACCCCCCCCCCCCCCCCCCCCCCCCCCCCCTCTTTCGCTCTTTTCGAAAATTTATTGTCTTTTCTCATAGCGCTAATGACATGACAAGAATATATAATTATAACATATTATCAAGTGTACCCGGATTTCAATGCGCACAAATAATTGATGTTAAGTTGAATATTTTCACAACGCCCAATTGTCGCTTTCCATGAGAATACCTAACGCCACTTCCGTCCCTGGCCTCCATCCATGCACATTTCACGAGTCGATGCGACACGCAATTTTCAAACATAGAGTTCAATGATGACGGCGAAAAATTGTGCAACATAATAATCTCTCTCTACTCCTTGTTAATCACTTGGTATGAAATGATCCAGATTGAACGCAAAACTGTTTTGAGACACCCCGAAGCCAAATAGCTTGTCGCCTCGACCCAATAAACCCGGAATTACATAGCCCTTGTTCCTGGCTATCGCAACAAGTCGCTAGCTAATCGTCTTGTCGCCGATAGAGGAAGAAAGGCTATGACGACATTTAATTTCATCTTTTTTATTTCTGCGGCGTATGCTCGCCTGTGATGCGAGCCAAATGCACCACAACGTAAACGTGTAGAACATCTTCACTCGGCCAAGCAGCCGCACGCCGGGTCGGAGGGGTCCAGCTCGTCGGGTGGGCCGTCCAAAATGGGGCGCACCACCGCCTTGACGCTCTCGTACACTCCGAAGGAGAGCGCGGAGTAGAGCACCGTCTTCACCACCACCACCTGCCACCCGCGATACAGCTGCGATACCCCCTCGCGAGCCGCGGCGTGCGCCATTGCCTCAAAGCAACTCGTGAACATACGTTGCCGGCCCCCGATCGTTTGCACCTGACGACGCAGCAGGGAATGGCGTCAGAAATCCATTCAGTTCCGACTTATATTTAGCATCGCAAATAGTCGATCATAACAAAGTATAGTTGTATTTTTTGCAAGGCATATTTTTTTTGGGGGGGGGGGGGCGGGGTATCGACCTGCATTTGACGCCGCGCCGTTTCCAGGGGCAGGCACACCACCCCTGCGACCGTGCTCGCGAGTGTACCATTCATTACGAGTCGCATTTGCTCGTTTACGTACGGTGGCGCGCGGCCGCGGCGGAGCGCCTCGCGCTGCCGATCGCGGTAACTCTTCTCGAGATTACTGAGGATGCCGAATTGAATGGCTGCGCGATAAAGCACAACAAGGCACAATCAACAGAGCGACAACGAGTGATTTTACGTAAACATCGGATGTTGGCGGAAAACATGTTATGTTGTCACGGAAATAAGAAACAACAGCGCCGATAATAGTATAGGGTGCATTCTCAAGGCGAAGAGAACACGGCAGCCCCTCTCGTGCGTCCATGTTTCAATTAGCGACAATCACTTCGGAGGTAAATCTCAGAGCAGAGCGAAAATGAGGTATGAAGACTGGAAATCGATTCCGTCGACGGCCCCGTTAGTCAATGGTTTACTGCACGGCCGAATTTAAACAAGCATTGCATATAGTGTGATGACAACAGGAGTGTCAGTGTAGAGCGACGTGATTTCACATGAACATACCCTAGAAACCCAAAAGTCGATTCGTCCGCACGAATAACGCCTCATTCGTCTGAAGCCGGAGCGATTTTCCTCCACGTGCAGTACTATGACATCACGATAATAATAAACCATCGTGCCTTTTCGAATCGAGTTGGACTGGACAAAGTGCCCGGCTCGAGTCAGCCGTGTCAGTTGAATCGCGCCAGTTTCGGACGACGCGCGTGTCCGTCTCAAGAATCGAGTGGTGTATGATACCGATTTGTTTTTAACGAATTAATCCGACTCGCATCAAAGCTTGGATACGATGATGGGGAGATGAACTAACAGCTGGAGCACTCACCCATATAGGGATACGCCCACAGCGCCGTCGGCACGATGCCGGCAAAGAGCGCCGCGGGACTTTCCAATGATATCGTCCGCCGCATCGCGTCGCCGATGCTCTTGTAAACGTTTTTCGTAACGCTCAGCCGTACGCTCAGCGTGTCCAGCGGATACACCAGAAGCATGGCACAGCCGCCCGCCAGCGCACCAGCCTTCGACACAGCGCAGACAATAAGTAGAACATTCAACGGGGTGATACATAAAGAGTATGTCTAATTTCACACACATTATCATAATATACCTCTGACCCGAAATAATATTGGCATTATTAGTAGGTGTAGTATGATGCAGTTCAAGTTTGCCAATCATTTCGATTAACTATTCACCATTTCACAACAACGAGAACTGGAATCTGACATTCCATCGCTGCTAATTCATGAATTCCTAGACTTAACGAATCGGGTCCCAAAAATGGACGCGCATGAAGCAAATATAAAAAAATATATAAATCATACTACACGGAAAGACAAAAACAATTTCACAGCATCTGTGAATTCATAAGCAAAAACAGCATCGTCCTCAGCTCACTTTCATCTATCGAGTCTAGGATGCCTCGGCACATAACAGCGCAGTCGTTCACATGAAAACAATAATTGCACATTTCCATAAATAATAAATGAATTTTGACTTTTGACCCCCCCTCCTATTCCTCCCTATAGCGCTTCCATTGAGTAACAAAGGTAAAAGGAAGGCGCAGTGGTTGACGTACCAGTGGCGACCGCACAAGGTCGCCGCCTGCGACGTCATCAGGCCGCGACAACCAGTCACTGAAGACCTGTAGGAAGGTGAGCTCCAGGAAGCGGGTGGGGGGCGTTTTGAGGACGTTGGCGATGTTTCCCTGCACGACATGCGCAGCCACGAGATAAGGAGACAAGAAGCAACGATAATAAGGCTACTCTTTCGCCTTTCATATATGTAAGACACCGCGACTAAAAATTAGAGTAAGTAAATGTTTGTTTGTTTGTTCATTCGTTTGCCTCATTGGCTATTATTGCGTTTGTTTGTCTATCCGTTTGAATGTCGGTTTCTTTGCCTGTATTGTCCGTCTGACTCTTTGTTTGTTTATCTGCTTCTCGGTTTATGCGTTTTCTAAGTCGTCTCATTATCTGCCGTTCAACTATTTCTTTACTGGGCTGTTTGAATGAGCATTGCTCACTTGATTTCAGGGTTGCACGCTTTAACTGATTTCGTTTTCCAAATAATGAGCGAATCGCCACAGTTTCAAAACGACATTGTTGAGCGGTGGCGGGGGAATTCTAACTCCCTACAATTGCGCCGCACCTTCAGGAGCCCCTTCGGCCCCTCATCCCGCAGCAGCGTGCCCATCAGCCCGATGGGGGAAATGCCGGGTGGGGCGCGCTGCGTTATGATAAGGCGCAACACCACCTGCCACACCATCAGAGGTCATCAGCCGATACAATCAGCCATAGCTGAGCTCACATCCGAAATAAGAGATAGATGTGTGTGTGTGTGTGTGTGTGTGTGTGTGTGTGTGCGTGCCAGTGTGGGTGCGTGCGTACGTGGGTTTGTGTGTGACAGAGATAAAAAGAAAGAGTGTGTCTACGAGAAGTAGAGCAGCAGAAATAGAGGAAGTGCGCATGTGCGTAAGAGGGAGAGAGAGAGAGCGCATATTTCTAGGATAGAGCTATGTGAGTCTGTGAGATAAGAGAGAGGGCGTGGGGATTGTGCGTGTTAGCGTGCATATGTCAGAAAGATAGGCAGTATGTGCGTGCGTGTGTGTGTGTCTGAGTGAGAGTGCGTGTCTGTTAATGAGAGACAGACAGTGAGAGAGCATGTGTTTCTGAGTGTGAGACATTGATGGTATGTGTGTGACAGAAACATACTGTGTGTGTGTGTGTGTGTGTGTGTGTGTGTGTGTTTGTGTGTGTGGAGAGAGAGACAGAGAGAGAGAGAGAGAGAGCGAGTAATTATGTATGTGTGTGGGGGTTAGAGAGAGAGTGATTAGTGAGAGAGCAAGAGAAAGATTTTGTGTGTGCATGACAGAGACTATGTAGGTGTGTTTAAGTGTGTGTATGTGGGAGAGAGCGAGAGAGACAGGCAAACACAGTGTATAAGTGTCTGTATATGTGTGACAGAGCGAATGCGCGCGCGTGTGTGTGTCTGTGTGTACTAAGGAGGGGAAGAAGGGGGGGGGGGGGGGGGGGGGGGGGGGGGGGGACCTCGAGGGGCGCGGTGATGGTTTTTGCGGTGACGCCCGCAATGAAGCCCGCCAGCATGTGACCCTGCGCGTTGCTCGTCACCTGCGCGCCGCAGTCGAGGGAGCTATCGCCATAGGGGCCCGCCACGTAGCACTTGCTCCAGTACGAGTTGATGGGTGCCAGGTCCTTCCGCGCCAGCGTCACCACTCCGTCCCGAAACTCCTCGTAGTCCACCTGCCACGAAGCACGCCCCCTCAAGGCTCAATCCACCGAAGGACAGGTACACCCTAAACTTGTCCCATACCTTTTCATGTGCAGGCGGTTATGTGCGAAGGGCGCTCACGTCGTGCGTGTCCGACACGCCCATCTCCTCTACTAACTGTTTCACGGCGGAGGGAAGCACGCGCTTGATGGTGCCGCCACCGCAGGGCAGCTCAAGGTTGCGCATTGCCAGCTCCATCTCCTTCTTGCTCAGCAGCCCCGACCCATCAATGTCCATTTTGTCGTATTGCTGCCAACGAAAGCGAGGGGAGGCGTAACATTAGTTATGCAAAAATGAGGTCTATGGGAAAGCGACAGGAATTCATCCCCCCCTTTATTTACGTCTTTGCGCTTGGAAAGTCTCATCAATACGAAAGGATTCGGGGTAAGAGAGGAGCAACTGGGAGTTGGCTGACTTCCATGGTATACAAACACAAGACTTAAGATGTTGTGCATGGGTTTTTACTATCGGGAATTGTGTGTATGCCTGTGAAAGGGTGCTGGGGTTAGAGCTCCTGAATGGTATTGTAGGACGAGGGGTTTGGAATGCGGAGGGAGGGAGTACAAGGCACCGTGCCCTGACCCATGCGGGAAGCCGTCTGGTTGTGTCTTTTGTATGTGCGATTGTACATGAATATGTATCTATAGGTGTGGGGATGCATGTGTGTGTGTGTGTGTCTAAGAGCTTGTTGCGCGCTCGTGATTGTGCTGCATTGTTTATGTGCCAATATCTGTGGCTATGAGACTGTGCGTATCTGTATGTGTGTGTGTGTGTGGGGGGGGGGGGGGGGGGGGGTGCTTGCGCGTGTATGCGTGTGTGTCTTTTTATGAGCTTGTTTGTGCGCTCGTGAGTGTGCTGCATTATTGTTCATGTGCCCATATCTGTGGCTATGAGACTTATGTATGTGGGGGGGGGGGGGGGGGGGGGGGGGGGGGGGTGCTTGCGTATGTGTGTGTGTGCTACCTTATTTATGTGCCTATAGATGTGTCTATGTGACTGTATGCATCTGTGTGAGCAAACATCTGTAAGTGTGTGTAAGTGTGTGTGTGTGTGTGTGTGTGTGTGTGTGTGTGTGTGTGTGTGTGTCCACAATACAGGGGTATGGGTTCCAGAGTAATTCATGATAACAGTTGCTGTGTGTGGTAAGCAGGGATGACACGGCGACTAACCTCTTTGAGCCTCCGCTCGCTTTCCACCATAAAGGACAGAAACTCCTGTCGGCTGATGAAGCCGTCGCCATCGCTGTCGCCCTGCTCTAGCACCGTCGCAAGAAACTCCACCGGGATGCCCGCGGAGCGCGCGACGGGAAGCAGCTTGGTGTTCACCGCACAGTTGATCGCCTGTCCCACTTGCTGCATCGCAACCGCCACGCCACACCACCCATCTGAGTCAATTGTTGAACCAATTAGCCAACCAGCCACTGGGTTATGATATCACTCGCGCCCCCAAAAATCTACTTCTCAATGGAAGAATGGCAAATAAAGGTGTTCTTGTGTGCGAGCTAAACATATGCTGATACCGCTGACAGAGAATAGTAAGGAGCGGACATCAACACAGGAAATTAAGCGCACTGGGAGTGGCATGGTGGTCCAGCGGTTAGGGAGACGTTGGACAGTTAGGCTAGCTAGGATAGCGTGAAGAACTAAGAAAACTGAGCGACGGGCGAAGGCAGCGTGGAAAGTGAGGGATCGGAGGATGAATGAGGGCGTGAATTGGTCGGTACAAGTGCATAAGTGTGAGAGAGTGACGGCAAGGGAGGGGAGGGCGTTAAGTTTGAGTGAGTGTGTGCAAGAGGGAGTGAGTGAGTAAGTCTTTATAGTTAGGTCTGTGGATAGCTGAGTGGGTAAACGTGAAAGTGTGTGTGTGTGTGTGTGTGTGTGTGTGTTAGAGAGAGAGAGAGAGAGAGAGAGAGAGAGAGAGAGAGAGAGAGAGAGAGATAGAGAGAAAGAGAGAGAGGGAGAGGGAGAGGGAGAGTCTGATGTGGTGTGATGTTACGTGTTGTGGCTTGAAGCATGCTTAAGATGGGAAAGGGAAGATGAGCGAGTGACTATAAAACCGAAAGAAGGAAGCGATTGAGTGAATGGATGATCGGTTAGGTGAGTGCGAGGGTGACAGGTTGAGTGAGTTGGTGGGTCAGTGAAAATGCGAGTGGGTATATAAGTGAGCGCGTGACAGAGTGAGAACATCAAAGAGTGAAAATAAATGGGGGGTTGGGTAGGAGCATGGGTGGATGGATACTCACTGCTGGGTGAGTGAGTGATTGAGTGCATGCAGACCGGGGGGAGGGAGATGCAATGTGATGTGATGCGATATGATGTGATGGGATGTGATGCGATGTGATATAGCATGTTCTGTTGTGATTTGATGCGATGTGTTCTGTTGCTATGTAAAGTGGAGTGAAGTAGTGATGACATGTGATGTCCCGAAACGCCACCTTTCCTCTCCACCTCTTGAGCCTCCTCTCCATTGACACGTGAGGGGTTTTCTGCCTGTTGGTCTGACTGTTCCTTAACTACCCGCTTGGCTCCACCATACCAACCAAACGCCCCCCATTCGCCTTTTCTTCCATTCAGACATCAACTGACTCTGACCCCTTCTCCATATTCCCTCGCCCCGTACGCACCTGCAGCTCCACTATGTCAAGAAAGCCGGACCCGTCCAGGTCTAGCATGTCGAACAACCTCGCCGCGCGCTCCTCCATATTCATAAGCGCCTGCTCCATTGAGATCCGCCTGTCGTCCAGGTGACTCAGCCGTCGCGGCGGTTCCCTCCGCTTCGCCGCCGCCTCGCCGACCCAACCCGAGCCCGCGCCCACCGCAGCCACCGACGCCACCACCAACCCCCTCCGGAACCGCGTCCGCCCAGGACGCCCGGTTTTGTGCCTGTGACGCCCGCTGTCGCGTCTCCCGGCGCCCTGGCCCGAGCGCCCTGTCGAAGCCCAGGCACGCTGCCACAACGCCCTAACGTGTGGCCACATTCTTTTCAAGCGCCGCTGATGGGGCCGACTAAACCGAGTACGCCAGCGCCGCACCCCCAACCCAACCGCCCCCCCTTGTTGTGACTCGTGCTGTGAGATCCGGGGGAGAACGAAAGCCACAAGGGGCTGTCCCGTGGCCTTATATCCTTCTCGTGTAACAACAGTTGCACGACGGGTAATGGGCGACAGCTGAGTGGTGGGTCGGTATTGTGTGCGTGCACGGAGTTGATGGCGGCAACGGCTGGATGAGGTGTTGTGCTGGCGGGCTCCCACGACGCGCGGCCGCGTTGTAAGGGGCCAGACCAAAGTCGGTGGCCGCGGCTGCTCGGTTTATCCTGGGAACACTATATACAGGGTTGCGAAGGAAATGCCGTAGCTGATGCTGCCGTGACGTGCTACCGGTGCTGATGGGTCGCCCACTGATGCATCACCCGAGTCGGGGGGCACAGCTTCACGTGGGTTCGGGTGCTGACGGGTGCTGTGATGGGTGACGTCAATAATAGTCTCGCCCTATATTTGCTCACGTACGGGTACTGTCGGCATTCTTGGGAGGCAGATTAAAGCGTGTGTTTACTTACAGGAAGATTAATCACCCATTTATTTTATGGTCAGATTGATTTGAATCTAGAGGTTTGCATATCCAATATCATGTGTACGGGACAGTAACTCTAGCGGTTACTGTTACCGTTAATTAACGGCGCGTCCCACCTGCAGGGCAACCACCTTGCCCGAGCAGTTAGACGCAGCCAACGACCAACGACTTCCCCAACGGTCAGCTCTAGCTAGCCCGTGCCTTATAAGCCGTAGCTAGCCACGAGCCTAGGCACTCTCTGCTTTCGCGCTCAGCCAATCTAGGCTTCGCGCGAATGCAGTCTCGACTCTAGTAGTCGAGTAGGGTGTCAATCTTACTTTCGTCCCATGCGCACTCGAGCGTCACGCGACACCTCCCCTCGTTCAGCTACAGCGTTCCCCACTATGCAGCCCGAGCAGTCTACATCCGCCGCAGCGGCCGACCCTCACGCTACCTCAATCGAACAACGCACAGCCGAACAGATTCGTACGGCAGTTTTGGCATCGGAACAACGGATAACGGAACAGTTTTTGGCGGCTAACGCTGCCTTACTCGCCCAGCTCCGAGAGACGACAACCATCCCTGCTGCTACCAATCAACAGCAGTCCATTCCCACCGACGCGACCACAGCGACGGAGGGTGGTAAGGCGGCCCCCGAGCCACCTATCGACCTGCTCGACGACGAACCCGATCCCTCCGCGACCGATTTCGTCGACTTCACCTACTACGGCGAAGTCATCCCGGCCGGCCTCGAACGTCCCCCTCGTGACGTCGAAGAGCCCCGTCTGTGGACCCTCACAGACGATACCGCCCGTACTCTAAGCGACAAGCGCACCCAAGCCGCCTACGACGAGTACTTACACATCGGGTGCTATGCCTTCTTCGACAGCTGCGCCAACGCGGCAATTGGCGAGGCTCTGGACACGCTGTCACAAGGCCCACCTCTATCGACAGAGCAGACGGCAGCGATTACCCTCATCCGAGCGGGTCATCGCACCCACATGGCGACGGAGGAGGCCGCCCGTACTAGATTGGGCTTCCTCCGCCTCACCAAGGGCGGACAAACGAGCACAGATGCGGACCGCGTCTTTGCCGAATTGGCCCACGAGCGCTTTTGCCGACCGCGCCCTACCGCGGTCTCCGGCACATTGGATGCGCTTCGACAAGCGTTCGTCGACCGCACGCTGGAGGTCAGCCTACACGCCGCCAGCAAGGCCGCCGCCGGTGCTGCCTTCGCCAAAGTCACCCCGGACAGGCCCCCCGGTCCCGACGCACGAGCCCGCAAGGCCGCCGCCGACAAACGCAAAGCCACAGCAGCAGCAGCAGCGGCAGCCCGCGCCACCGCGCCTCCCAAGCCGACCGACTCGGCTAAACCGACCAAGAAATGACGGTGTGGCCCGCCGCGCCGATTCCTGCTCCCCGACATCTTCCTACATGCGCCACCGCGTGCGTCGAAGATGGCGGGAGTGGGAGCGCATCGGCGCGAGCGGCCAAGTCCTAAATTGGATCCGCCATGGCGTCCGGGTAAAATTCAAGCACGGCCTACGCCCCAAGCCCTTCAACCACGGCGTCTCTATGCTCGACGCGACGCCGGCCCAACTCGAGTTTCTAAACTCGGAGCTTCCCCGTTTCGAGGCTTGCGGTGCGTGGGAACGAGCGGACAACCCTCGCTACGTTTCCCGGATGTTTCTAGTTCCAAAACCCGGGTGCAACCAATGGCGTTTGATTATCGACCTCCGAGAACTCAACCGTTATTGCTCGACTTTCACCATGACATGCGAGACGCTCAAGCACCTACGTCACCTCTCGCGTCCGGGCGACTACTTCGTCTCCCTCGACCTTGCCGACGGGTACTACACCCTTGGCATCCGGGAGGAAGACCGCGACTTCTTCACGGTCAACTACCGCGGCACGCTATGGCGCCTAGCCTGCCTTCCCATGGGCTGGTCGGGCTCGGCTTACTACTTTTGCAAGCTAACCCAGGTGTTCACGAACCACCTACGACGCCCTCCGCAACCTATGCCAGCGACTACCCCCCTCCACAGTCGCCGCCCTACAAAGCGCTTCCTCCGAAACGCGCGATGGCGAGGGACCCGGCTACTCCCCTACATGGACGACTTCCTTTTCCTCGCCGACTCCTACGCGGACGCCCTCCTACTACGAGAGCGTGTCCAAGCCCTCCTCGACACCCTCGGCCTCGAACGCAACCCCAAGAAAGGCGTTTGGACGCCGACTCAAGTCGGCGACCACTTGGGATTAACGGTCGACCTCCAACACGGCATGTTTCGCGCCCCTCCCGCAAAGCTCCACCAGCTCGCGCAACAAGCCTCTTCCCTACTCGGACGGGCGGCTTCCAACGCCCGGTGGCTTCCTACACGCCACCTTGCGGCGTTCGCCGGAAAAGCGCAGTTCCTCTACCTCGCAATCGCACCCGCGCGCTTCTTCTTGCGCGAACTCCACGACGTGCTAGCCACACGGGTTGGATGGGGCGGACGCGTCCGACTCACCCACCAATTACGCCGAGACCTCGAGTGGTGGCGCACGGTCCCCACTCAGCACAACGGCCGGTCCATCTACAAACCTATCGAGACCGCCTACCTCCACGCCGACTCGAGCGCTTACGGTTGGGGTGCCGTTCTAAACGAGGACTCCAACTATCAAGCCCGGGGTTTTTGGGACGCTACCGACCGCCAACAACACATCACGTGGAAAGAACTTCGAGCAGTGCGACACGCGGTGGAATCCTTTCTCCCCCAACTCCAAGGCCGGCAAGTCCTCCTACACGAGGACAACACGGCGGTAGTCGCCGCCCTCACCAAGCTCACCTCGCGCTCTCCCGCCATGATGGCCGAACTCCGTCGCCTATGGTACCTCCTCGACAGCAACGACATCAACATCCGACCGCGCTACATCCGCTCGGCGGCGAATATATGGGCCGACAAGCTCAGCCGCGAGCTGGACTACGAGGACTGGCAGCTCAACCCTCGTGTATTCTCCCACCTGCAACGCCGGTGGGGGCCGCACACTATCGACCGTTTCGCGTCTATGCTCAACGCGCAACTTCCCCGCTTCAACGCCCGCTGGCGCGACCCACTGTGCGAGGACGTCGACTCCCTACGCCTGTCCGACGACGCGTGGCGCCGAGAAAACAACTACTGCAACCCCCCCTGGTCTGCCCTCCCCGCCCTCGCGGCGAAACTCGCCCAAGCCCGAGCCTCTGCCACGGTCATCGCCCCCTTTTGGCCCAACAAACCGTGGTACCACGCGTTCACTCGATTGGCCACCGAAACACTACACTTCCCAGCGGCGCGGGACCTATTCTTTCCCGGCAGGCGCGGCAAGCCCGAGGGGGTCGGACCTCCCGCGTGGAGCATCGTGGCCTTTCGTCTCTAACCCCTTCGTGGCTCTACACCCGACGCGGCGCGATTGGGCGGGCGCTACGCCCGGTACAATTAAACGCCCCTGTACAGCGCGGGCCGGCTCTGCGTACAGGACAGCCCCGCTACGGCCTGCGCCTCGAAGCAGCACAGGCGCCCTGGTCCGCCTCTCTAGCTGAAACTTTCCATAACCTCCTAGGTTCGGACAAGCTAGGGGCTACGGCGGTTGCCCTACTCAGGAGTTCCCTAGCGCCCTCGACGTACTCCAGCTACGGGAGCGCGCTGCGGCAATTTTTTATTTTTTGCACAGAGGAAAATATCGCCCCCCTACAGGCCACTCCCGCTACCATGGTCCGCTACACCGCGTGGCTAGCCCTTCTCGGCACGGTCGCCGCAAGCTCCCTGCAGCCCTACTTCTCGGCCGTAAACAAGTTCTTTCGAGACCACCAACGCCAGCCCATTGCTGTGGGCGACCTCCTGGCGGACGCCCGGCGTGGCTTCGAAATCCTGCAACACCGCCTCATCCCCGCCACCACGCGCCTTCCGTTACCCGCGCCCGTCGCCCTCACCATCCTAGAGGCCGCCGACACGCTACACCTCACCCTCCCGTGGACACCTGCAGCGTTCTCCCAACTGCAACGTTTTCGAGCCTGCCTCGCGGTGTGCGTCAATTACACCTTTTTCTGCCGGGCCGAAACTGGCGCCCGTTGTCAGACAGGCGACCTAGTGGTTGACCGACCCTCGCAGCAAATCTGCCTCTTCGTTAGGAAATCTAAAGGCGACCAACGCCGCGACGCCAGCGACAAACTGGTTATCGCTATCCCTATCTCCGCTAACCCTGTCCTAGCGGACCTGCTCGACTACTACACAGAGCAGCGCGCGGCTTTCTGCAACAAGTTCTACAAAAAACCACCCCCGCTCGCCTTCTGGAGCTTCTCACCTACAGAACCCTCCGCTGATTGGGGTGCCTCGTCCACCGTCTCCACCTGGCTCTCCCTCGCCCTCCTCACAGTCCGCTCGTCCGCGCCCGCCGGCTTTCAATGGACGTCGCACAGCCTACGGAAAGGCGCGGCGTCCGCTGCCAGCAGCATCGGCGCGCCCCTCCCCGTAATCAAATTTATGGGTGGCTGGGCCAAGAACAGCTCTGTGACAGAAGGCAAATATATTGACCCAACCATGACCCCATCACCTGCTGCTTGGCGGTTCTTCGGCTGGCTCACTCCGTCCCCCCCACAACACTAATTCTGGCTGTGCAAGCCTTTGGCTTTAGGTTACTGGCAAACGTGCCCTAGGGTAAATGGTCAGATTGATTTGAATCTAGAGGTTTGCATATCCAATATCATGTGTACGGGACAGTAACTCTAGCGGTTACTGTTACCGTTAATTAACGGCGCGTCCCACCTGCAGGGCAACCACCTTGCCCGAGCAGTTAGACGCAGCCAACGACCAACGACTTCCCCAACGGTCAGCTCTAGCTAGCCCGTGCCTTATAAGCCGTAGCTAGCCACGAGCCTAGGCACTCTCTGCTTTCGCGCTCAGCCAATCTAGGCTTCGCGCGAACCCACCCACCCATCCCTATAATCCTGCGCTAATTGACCCCCAGACCCTGTCTGTGGGCGTCTGTTAGCCAAATTGTAAGCAAGCTGACATCTTTGGCAAACGTGCCCTAGGGTAAACTTGGAATAATATGGGAGATTTAGCTTGGAATAGAGGGAGATTTTCCCAGATATGGCGCCAGGCCCTCCCTGCTCACATTGTTTTCTTTGGACGCCCGCCGGCGGCACAGCGGCGGCGGCCCCGGAGTGGGGTGCGCTCGCAGGCCCGTCGGCACCTACCTCTACCTCCACGCGGTGGGCGCTAGTAACCTTGTCGCCGTGCTAGGCTTGGCACGGTGGGGGCTTAACGAGGTACCGGCTGCGATCCGTGGGATCAACAACTGTCGGGAAGCCTTATACGGAGGGTTTTGGAAAATCATAACATCCGTACTTCAATACATGGATATCCCGCTCGGGCAATTCGATATGTTTTTTCGTGACTAAATACTCGGAAATACTCTCCCGACAAAGGGGCGGGGGCGGCGTCTCCGAAATGTTTTTTGGCGAAGAAGGGTACGGACAAATCAGCAGTGGGACGAGGGTGTTGGAGCTGGCGGCGGAAAGCCGGGAAGTAGCGCTAAGGCACGGCGCTCGCTAGAAGTCACCAACCATGTGAGTTTTAAGTCTCCCTTCGAGGCGAGGCTAGAAGCTACGCATGATGGAGGAGGGTCGCAACCGGAGGAGCGGCACGGTCAGGCGGCGAAGGTCCTAATGATCATTTGCCGCCGGAAAAACCCGCTACGGGGGGTTTTGGGGAAAAACATTCCCGTACACACCATCTTTTGAGGAGCGGCGAATCTATTATCCTTGTGTTCTACCAACTCCTCACCTAGTCGGTACCCGGTTATCGATAGGATGCCTCATGAAGGGTTATCGTAACGGCACACTGCTAGTAAAGGCGGCCCCCTAACAACCTAAACCACTGGGGGAGGGTACGGACGGCCACAGCGCGATCTTACACGTGTTGGAAACAGACGGAGAAAGGACAAGAGACTTGAGAAACTTTTGCACGGGAGTAGGAGAGCCAGCCGGACCACGTCCGAGGCCTAGTTATTTTCTATTCCTTACCCCCGATGGAAGAGAGAAGACTAGGCTAGGAGGCGAGATGCAACGGGAGGAGCAACCAATATCTCGGACGAGGATGTGCATGGATCGAGTAGGGACCGACGATGACCTAAGCGAGTGGGTTTTTCCCTGCCATTTCCCCCAAGCTCCGGCACGATCGGAGTCGCACAAGAGTAGAGGCCACGCATGTCCGACTCGACAAGCACAAACTAACAAGCCTAGCTGATCATTGTCCCCGCCGCGGTTGGAGCATGCCGCGTATCGTGGAGAATAGCGATAGTTTTGATGCTTAATGTATGCGAAATAATAGCATATCGAATAAGAAAATTCTAAATACACGTTAACGTGTATGTTTTAGACGGTATCGCTACTGCCAATGGAGAGGTCGGAATAAGTGGCTCACGGTCTAGCGCCTGCCAAATAAGACCTACGTGGCAAGGCATGCATGGCCTAGAGACAGCAACCGGTTTCACCCGGTACATGTTGTAAACAATTTCAGTTACAATTTGTTTGCTTTGTAGTTCATGTATCGCACTTCCGCTCCCGCCGGCGGCGCAGCGTCTGCCCCGGAGGGAGGTGCGCTCGCATGCCCGTTGGCACTCACCCCCCCACCTCCTCCTCGTGAAACGATCATAATCGGTCGGGAATCCATGTACGGAGGGCTTTTCAAAATATATTTTTATACCATTATTCCAATATCAAGATCTCCCGCTTGGAGGCCAGTTTTCAATTTTGTTTTGCGACTGAAAACTCTCAAATACTCTCCCATTAAGGAGGCGGCGGGGAGGTAAGTTTGATATACGTTTTGGCGAGGAGGGTACGGACATATGAGTGGTGGGACGCGGGTGTTGGAGCTGGCTGCGGACAACATGGAAGCGGCGCCATGGCACGGTGCTCACTCGACGTTGATCATCGCTCGTGAGGCCGAGCCGTCACAATCGGGTCATTGGTGACCCTAGTCTCTACAGCCGGACACAACCGACTAATTTTAGTCGGTTGTGCACCTTGTGTAGTTAACGCTATTACTTGCTCTAGATTTTGAAAAATTGAAAATGCTATCAACATATTGCTCCCAACACTCCAAACTATCTGTGGCACGAATTTCATGCCCAAAGAAGCACATAACAATGGACTTTTATTGACCTGAATAAAACCCACGTGACAGAAAATTGACCGCCCGCAAAGGCAAAATCTGAAATTCCAATTTGCTCTACTTCCAACAATAACTATCACCATGTACACAATGATCTGATGCAATGGCGCGTTTCTCCGATCTCAACAGTGGGTTGAGTGTGCATCTTGAGCACATTGGGACTTTTTGAGTAGATGTTGTATGTTTAATGACGAGAAAGCACAACCGACTAAAATTAGTCGATTGTGCTAAACAGGGAATTTCAAACAACATTTCAGACTATTAATTTCTGATTTTTACAGTGCATCGCCTCGCAGTCCGTTCTATTGCTCTCCAATTGCTGGCAAACTCATGAGGGCACATCTAGCTTCCACATTAGATCTGAAAATGAGCTATTCGACCTCATCGCAGTGAAATTTGTGCATGTGAAATGCTGCAACACATTACCAACCACTTGGTTGGAACCCAACCACATGCAACACCATGAATGATTTGTCCAGCATGAACCATGCGAATGCGCATGAGAGTCGTGTTGTAGCTGCGACATGACCATTGAAGGTTCATGATGCACCCGCTGCTTATGCATGCCCATAGACAGACGTCTCTCACTGTTTTCAGCTACACTTCAAATCTAGTTGGTTACCAACATGACTTACATTTCTCATGCGGGCGATATAAAACTACCTCTAGTTTTCGGCACATTCTGCTGCCCTTCCAGCCATAACACGCAGGTGCAGCATCACAACACCTTAACACCCTCTTAATGAGCGATACAATGCAAAGTCAACTCACCTTTTTGCGCGTTTGAGACTCCACCCTTTGCAATTGCATCGCATGCCAAACAGCGACGCGCTACTCGCATCCCAAACCCGCCGACGGCAAAACTCAACAAGCTCGTCCTCAGTATCAGTGCCCCCAACATCAATGGATTCCTCAGTGATGTCGGCTGCCGCAGCTTTGCTAAAGCGTGTGTGTGGTATTTCAGCGCGCGGAAAACTTTAGTATGGCCGGCGGTATGCGACGTTGCTCCCGGTGGTGAGAGCGTTTGTACTGCGCAAAAACAACGCAGCATGTGTACGCTGTCGGGTTTCAGCAACCTGCGAAAATGAAACGACTCGTTAAAAAGTGTTCACCGACGAAAGTGAGAGCTTTGGGCGGACGGACATGTGAATTTCTGATAGGTCTTGCTGGCCTCACCTCGTCGGCACGGTCGCATCGTCGACGGGTGCCGCTTAAGCCATTCCGTCATCCGGCAGCATTTTTCCTGCAACACCTTTTGCTGCGACTCCCTTCACCACGCTTCCCCAAACTCCCCCAGCTCCTTCAATGATTTCATGTAAGATGCTCAAGCTCTCAAAGAAGGAAATTGGGGCCGCTAGAGTTGCTGCTCTCCGCGCAATGTGAGGCGGGTCCTGACGCCGGTAATTTTTGAGCGAGTTTTTCGCGCCCACGTCCTCGCTGAAAACTGGACAGTCCAACTCGCGCCCGGCCAATTAGCCGCCAATGACTTCGGAACCAAGGTCAGTACTCCCTAAGCTGTGTTCGTGCTTGTTTTTGGGACGTGAGCTAGCCTTACGGCGCAGGTCCTGAGGTGAAAGTCAGCCAGTATAACCGGCGACCGGGAAGTGACGTACCGCGAATCCCCAACCGACTCCGTGCGGAACACACCATCACCCGTGCTGTACTCCACTTCCCCTCATACTGCCGCCGAGAGTACCTAGGAGTCCCCTCTACATCAAAGTGGGTGCCTTTGGGTAGAAAGTCGAGCTCCGACGAAGTAGTGAAGCCGTTCCGGGAACTTCTTCATGTTAGAATCGGGAGAACGGTTTACACAATCAGCGTTTCACAGCGCCCATGTTGCCCGCAAACAGCACGCTCCCCCAGTGTCGCAAGTCCACCAATCCAAGAATAGTAAATTTTCCCGAACTACGTTTTGTCTTAGGTACCTGTGGCTATTCTTTGGTAAGAAATTGAAGTTTCCTACCTATGGAAAAAGACCAAAAGCACAACCGACTAATTTTAGTCGTTTGTGCCACAAACGACTAAAATTAGTCGGTTCTGGCTGTAGAGACTAGATACATCATCGCTCGCGATCGCATCGCTAATCATGTACACCATTGTACTTAACAAAATATTGCATCGCAGCCGCGTCAATCGTATTGTGTGCAAAGGAATAGTCACAATGCATACATAAACCGCGCACCGTCATGGATCACGGCCACTTGGAACCAATAACATGATCCAAGTCCGCGTCACCAAGTCCCCCAGTTCTCCCATACTCTAATCTAGCTCGTGCAGGGCGCAAACCCCTTTCACGCTCAGCAAGCTGCGTCCTCAAGAATTATATGGTCTGCATTAGTCTTGTAATGTCAGGCAATGCTCTAGCTCATCAAGTTTGCTTTCTATATACCTTCACTATATGGCATCAATTCATATGCGACTATACATATCACTACCACACTAATCATCACATCTTCAGTATCACCACCGTCCTATTTTTTTTGGTGGCATTCAAGATGTTGGAAGCGTCGGCAATCACTTGCACCCGCAAACCCTCCCCATGATGAATCATGAATCCATTATGAGTCAGCCCTTCTTTCAACAATCTCGGTGCACCTTGCTGCAACACAATTGATAGATCTAGTGTTGCGGACGTCATGTATGCGGATGATTGCAACCCTACACTGCTCAGCTCTCGCGCTTGTTTGTCTAGCATTGCAGCTAGTGCTTGCCACTTGCACATATGAGCCCTTCCAAGCAACACCAATATCACCATCTCCTCCATGTACTCGTTCCACCTATGCGTCGTGAGGGCGGTCAGTCGTTAAAATGCATCTTTTGACAACTTCAGGTCGGTGTAGACTTGCAAGCCATTTTGTTCCATCAATTATTTGATTGCATGAATTGTACGTTCCTCTGCTGCATTGAATACATGTTTGAATTGCATGAAATGCAATATAGCACTTAGGATCTCTAGGTAGTTCGCTAGAAAGACAGCCAATATAAGTCGGGGTGTGTGCGTTGGTCAAATTTCAGCATGCCGCGCCCAACGAGGTCCTCCTCCTCACGTAACTCGACGCATCCGTGCCCTCCCTCGCCACTACTATCGCCTGCTTCCTCCTCACCGTCTTACAATACACGCTGCCAAATGTCGTCGTTGCCGACAACACGAGTCAGCTAACGCTCTAGATGATTAGCTTTGCGTCCTATATACCTTCGCATTGTCGCGCGTGAAGCTGCATGTCGGAGTTTGCACGCCAACCCGCTGGGTCTTTCTCGTTGCTGCAACGTCTCCTCTGCGTCATCTTCGCCGCCAATGTTCTCCCCGTCACCGCTACCACCTTCGTTGTTGTCAACACCTCCCGTTGCGTCTTCGCGATTAGCTTAAAAGCATTGCATGTATTTCAGTTTTTAGCCGTGACACTTCATGTATAATCTTCCGACGCTTATGCATATCTCCCTCGACGCGCTCCCGATTCGCCGGCGTCAATCGTGACCGCAGATCTTCTTAAGTGACCTTTTGGTTGTTGACCATCCCCCGCCAACATCTCTCCGATTTCTCCACACTAGCTACCTCTTTGCGGAGCTGGCTGTTTGGCGTCTGCATATTCTGCATCCTTTTGCGTCTGCAAATTCTGCATCATTCTGCATCTTTTCTTTTCTTCCCACCCATCCCTTCCCAAAAACTTGTAAGCATATCTTCCCCTCAGGCTTTCACGGAGAGGAACTCCGCCCCCCCCCCCCCCACCCCCCCATCGTCCCGCGCGTGTAAACGCGCGCACTACAGTATAATAATTCTTACAAGAAAAAGCAGTGGAGGCCGGCAAGCAAAAAGAAGAAAACAGGGAAAAACATGCACTAAACTACACTAAAGTAATTATCAGTGCCGGCCTACTGGACCGTACGGGTAGTTCGGGCGGCACAATGCCCCCATCATGCACAGTCTGTCGAGCTGATGTCGCGACTTGCCGGCAAGCGCACGAAGGACGGGAACGTTCTACAGAAATAATCGCTACCGGTGTATCGATTCTCTGTTGCTGGCAGGACGAAAGAAAATTTACTGAGGAGGTGGCAGTAGAGGCTCTCAAGGCCGTAATAAAACAGACAAAAGCTTCTGATACATACACTACCGAGAAAGCCAAATAATAGCAACGTGTGGGGGGGGGGCGTCAGATATGGCCAGTGTCACAGGACGGAGGTTGGGCTCCGTTGCGGTTGCTAGATGGTTCACTGAGGGGCTGTACCGACCAGGTGTCACTGGCACTGGAGTGCTGACGCAAGGTAGACACTTCTCCGTGCGCTTTGACGCCGATCAGGACGAAGTGAGCGACACAATCGACTCGCACCTGGTGAGCCTTCTCGCCCCGCCCTCTTGTCGCGCGATACCCACCCAGTTTCCATTTACCGCCTAGAGGCTAGTGGCGCACAGAGGAAGTAAGGTGTTTCGTCAGAATGTGCGGAGCTGATAATTCACTGCCGCTACTTGTCAGGACAAGAGCAAAGACGCGCCAGTACAGACACAGCCGCTGACGCTACGGAGAGAGGCACTCTCCCTGTGAGACCGCCCACTCAGTGCAACTAGCTTAAATATACGCCTAACCAGTTTGCTTTTGTCTTGAAGTTGACGATTGCCCACGTTTGTGTGCGCCGCCTTATGCCCTGGCGCTCAGATATCGCGACGTGCTACGCTACTCGCGCCTCTTTGTGTGGAAGGACGAGAAAGGAAACGAATGGTACGATGTCGCCCTGCTTGTCCCCTCGCTTTCGCTCACTCTTGGTTTTCTACAAAATCTCCGTGACCGTCTTTTTCGTGGGGCGCGCCTGATTTGTAAGCGGCCCCGGACCCTCAATCCAGGGGTGAAACAATCCGCAAGAGCGCGCGACAGGAGTTTGAGGCGTCCGTGTTTGAGAAGGACCCGGAGCTGGTGCGGTGCTGACGGAGGGAAGGGCGTGTGGAATACGTTGTGACACGATGCATTATTGTGCATTTCAAAGTGTATGAAAGAGGGTGTGACACTGGTGAACGACAAGAGAGAGTTTTTGGATAAGTAGGGACGCAATGTAAGCAGACAGAATGAGAGATCGCGCTTCGTGAACGACAGGGCAGCCGTACGGACAGCGTTGGACACTCAGATTCAGATGCGCATGATAATAACGACCCGAGGAGATAGTCTTTGGTCGTTTTAGCGTTGGTTCTTTTTCGGCAGCTACGAAACATATATTTGTTTCGGTTTTTATGTTTATATGCGCGCGCGTGTGTGGGAGGGGGGCTCCAGCACTGACGAGGGCCCGGTGCCCGTATATGTGTATCGGTGGACTGAGAGGGGCTGCCTGCCGCTGCGCAGCTCAACCGGATGCTACTGATGGGGCGGGAGAGCGTGGAGGAGGTGAAGCGGAAGTTTCTGAACAAACGGCAACAGATCATAGAGGAGGAGTCCAACACTCCGCCAGAGCACCGTGGCGGGCCGCCCCGGGTTTAAAATCTTCTGTCCTCCCCCCCGTGTCTCGTTCCACTCACCCTCAGAGGGTTGCATCCTGTGTGAAACCTGAACCGATATCAATACGACACGCTGGACGGGAACCGGAGCAGTGGTTGGGTAGGAAGTCGGTTGCTGGAGATGGAAACACACGAGGGGACTAGTGGAGTCGACCGTAATCCAAAACGGGACGGGGGAGGAAAGGGGACGGGCGTCAACAGCCGTGATTGGGGCTTATCAACTCACGAAACCCTTTTGCCTACCAAACATGTTTGTAAATGAAAGAGCAGCGTATATGGCTCTTGCCCCCTCCTCCCTCCCACGCACATGCGCGCTCTCAGAAATACGAATGAGCTGGCGCGCGGATATATTTTCCTGTGAGAATTGTTTCGGCACGGACTCGAATGCTGTGCGAGAGGACAGGTGTGAGGGAGGGGGGCGTAGCCTCTGGCATCTAATGGCACCGCCTCATGCGCGAACTCAAAGCAACGCAACAGTGTTGGGACTGATAACCTGTTGACGCCATTTGCCAGATGTAAGAGGCAAGGTGATGGATGGTGAAGGAGAGAGAGATATGGAAGAGCGCTCCAGCTCTCACTCTCCCCTTCTACATTTACCACAAACACATCCCCACACACTCCCACCCGCCCTCCTATTTCCCCTCATTTCCCCTCCATGTTCTCCGCATACAAACAGTCATATATGATATATACTCCCCACACACACACACACACACGAATGCATCCCAGCATATAAACCCCATGAACAAATGTTATGCAATGAAGAATGTCATTGTGCAGAGCCTCGAGCGCATATATGAGGAGGATGGGGGCTGCATACACGGGAAAAGTGCTGGTTACAGGCCCGGCAGAGCCCTGGGGGAAGATAAAGAAAGGACGGGAGGGGGAAGAGTGGATGCTTAAGCGCCCCACTTGTCATTGAGGATGTCATCGTCGATCTCTTTGGCGATCTCGGGGTTCTTGGCGAGCTCCGAGTCCAGAGTGACGGTGCCCTTCTGGATGCGGTCGATCTCGGCGTTGATAGCCGCCAGGCGATCCTGCAGTTTCTTGAGCTCCACCGCGTCTGTATCCGCCTCCTTCGCCACTGCATCTGCCAGCGCTACCATCTCCTCTTCCGCCTGCGTGACCGCCTGCAGCAAGGGGCTGGGGTTGGACACCTGAGGCAGCGACTTGAACTCGGGGGCAGCCATAGTCTTGTCAAGAGCCTCTTTGAAACTGTCCACCAGCGCTGCATCGCCCAGCTCCGACTTGTACTTCTCCCAGTCAATCTCCCTGAAAGCGGGTAGGATGGCGGCCTCCTGCTTCCTGAACGAGTCCCGAATTTTGGAGCGCAGAGCCGACGCCTCCTTCATCCTCTCCTCCGGCAGCTCCAGCTCCGTCATGAACGCGTCGTTAACCACGTCCATCAAGTCACCCACCGGCCTGTCCTGCGCCAGCGCATCCGGCAGCGGCATCTTCAGGTCCGCAAAAATCTTCTTCATCTCCTCGCGCGCAGCGTTGCCTGCGGTGTTCTCAAACTCTACAACCGCGGGCCAAGTCGCAGCCATGGAGCGGGTCTGCGGAAAAAATAGACAGCATCAGAGGTATCAGTGACACACCATAACCATGACCCGCCCCAATCGAGGTGCAGTTCAGAACTGCCTCTTATCAGAATGCGTTGTTCCCTCACATCAGCGAGCCCTTCCCTAATCATTCCAGTCACATTACCGAGCCCTTCCCTAATCATCAGCCCACGCCAGGTCCACAGACCCACCACACCACAATTTTCCCGAAGAAGAGAGGAAATAAAGCTAGATTAGGGGACCAAGGAGGAAGGAAGATAAGAAAGGTTGGGGGAGAAATGCAACAAAAGCAGTTCATCAATCTCTCCATGTGGATGTGGACCGACCGCAGTCCAAAGAATAGGGCATCAAGAGAACGTTTGCATCCATGTAGACACATAGCTAGCTAAGCTCTAGACTCATATCCTAAAATGGCGTTCATTGATGGATATATGGCAAAAGAACCAGCCGTTGAGGAAAACACTAACCAAGAGAAAAATGTATGCGCTCTGCCACTCTCGCTGCAACACTGCCAAGTAAAGCGCCCCCATGGACTAGCAAGGGTGCATGTCTGATAAATATGCCGCCAACACAGGCCACAGCCAGCAACTTGACGTTCCTGCTTAATGTTGCAGCGCTTCGCCCACGCGCCAACAGCGGCAGCAGCACCTGTCATCTTGTTTTACCCTAATTTTGAGGCTGACCCTCGGCAACCCGCCGCGTACCGAGTTTTCCGCCAAGAAAGACACTTTCAAGGCGCTTACGATTCACGCGTAGCTGGGAATGCGACGCGTGTTGCATGGTGGCAAGGGGTGAGGCAGCTGCGGGGTGTTGAAGTTTGTAAGCGCGGTGACGGGGAGTCGCGCGGGAGACAGAGACATAGCGGCGAATGGGGGAAAGCGGTACCTGCAGGACGGCCGCGGCCGGTCGGGCGGCGCCCGCCGCGCGGGCCAGCACGGTGCGGAGCATGTTTCTCTGTCTCTGGTGGAGTGCAGGAGCAGTGTTTCCGAGTGATCGCGGGGGAAGCTGGCCAGGTGGGTGGAGCTCGTCGGTGGCACTGGCCGCCTGCCGAATCTGACGGTAGGCTCGAGAGGAGATGATGGCGCCGTGAATAAACCGCTTTATTTCAGCACATCAGGGCTACAGTACTTTGCAGATATGTTACACCTACCCTAGCCGTACCCTGACAGAAATACGGCTCGTCCAGCATATATGAGCCGGTAAGTAGACTCAAATATCATATTGTATCCGTACCTGTACACATCTCGTCTGCTTTATATTATAGGCGGTGAAATCCACATGAAAAGAATATTAGGGTTTGGCAAAGGCCTTTTCTAATTGGGCTGTCTCTGCCGCCAGCACCTACATCATCGCCATACACGTCTACTCCCACTCTCAAGACCTACTACACGTAGGGTAGAAATAACAGACCGTTTAAAATATACAAATTACCTGTACTTGCTACTGTACTTCCCGGAATTCCAACCATGATACTATGTACTGAATCACAAACCTAAAACTGCCCTACCACGGCTCCGCGCTGCTTTGCTGTGGCGGGACTCGTCCCCGTTTCCCTATTGCCAGTCTGGCAGCACCGCCAAGCTAAATAAACCTTGGCGGGATTCAACGACGCACGGACCCGCACCGCCTGACATCAAAGACAACATACAGGTCTTCCTGGACGCAGTTTCTGAGGAAAACTTGCCCATCGCACGTACGATCACTGTTCACCGTAGGCGCTGAGCTTCTTTTGTAGACTTGCCTGTCTGCCCCATCGCCTGCCCCATCGCGACGTCGCCGACAGCCGCCGCCGCCCTGCACTTGCACCCGCCATCGCTTCACCTCCTCGTCGGATACTAACCCCACCCCTTGTCTAATGCAAGCCCACGTCTTCTCATCTTTAGTGGCTGGGTTTTATTGTCTGATTTCGAGGCTGCTTGCCGTGTCTGTGAGGGGTTAGCCCCCACCTTCGTTGTGCGTAAATAACAAAATAATTCGTGTTCCGTTGTTATTATTTGTGATATTATTATTATTATTTCTGCTTTCATCAGCCACTCCCGTCACGTTACGCCAGCTGATGGCGTCCACCTTTGTGGTTAACCAACCCCCCCCCCCCCCCCCCCCCCCCCCCCCCCCCCGCAGCTGTGAATACTCCAGAGTAGATATTTCTAACAGGAAAGCCAGCGTGAGGCTAAGTATCTCACATTGCAAGCGTTCTATTTGGGGTGGCACTGCGGTTTTAAGAGAGTGTGTGAAGCTGGTTTATTACAAATTCACTAATGGTTGGGAACCAAAATGTATATGACTGTGTTTTTGGAGCGGTCTACGCTGACAGATGCTTCGCTGTGCATGTTTTGAGCACAGGTTGTGGCTCGAAGCACACTTGTGGCACTAGGAACATATTTGCAGCGGACTATAATGGGAAGCGAGGGCGCGAGCAGTGGTGGACGTGTGCAGCTGCCTCCACCTCTGCAGGCTGCCGCGGCAGGGATGAGCGCATTGGCGGCACAGGGTGATAGAAGCCTTGCGGAGCTCCGCTCTCATGTGGCGGGTGGGCTGGCTGGCCTACGGGCAAGCGTGGATGGGCTACGAAGTGGGGTGGGGCAAGCAGTCGGGCGTGCGGTCGCTGAGATGCAGACGCGACAGGCGGCGGCGCAGATTGAGCAACTGCTGAAGCAAAGCGAGGCGCCCAGGCTACCTAACCCAGGCTTTGCGGTGAGTAGCGGCGCCAGCAAACCTCCATCTTTTTACTCCCTCGAACGACTAGAAACTTCTGTTTAAGCCCCCCCCCCCCCCCCCCCCCCCCCAAACATAGACACACACACACACACACACACACACACACACACGCGCGCGCGCGCGCGTGCG
Source organism: Tetraselmis chui (assembly GCA_026401115.1). Taxonomy (NCBI): domain Eukaryota; kingdom Viridiplantae; phylum Chlorophyta; class Chlorodendrophyceae; order Chlorodendrales; family Chlorodendraceae; genus Tetraselmis; species Tetraselmis chui. The sequence continues at coordinate 190,665 of JAPMLY010000512.1, forward strand.
CGCGAAGCGTCACACTCAAACAGGTCATTTACATACGTCCACACAGTGTGAGCTTATGTATGTATTTAGACATCCACACACACGCACACGCACACGCACACACGCACACACACGGAGAGACTCATTCTAACAGCTCATCTACATACGTCCATACAGTGTGAGCTTAAGTATGTATTTAGACATCCACACACACACACACACACACACACACACACACACACACACTCACTCACTCGCAGTCTATGAACTAAGTCATCAAAATACAGGCATGCAAATTTAGCTAATGTACACGCACAGAAACGCGGACTCGCTCTGTCATTCACATATCCAGTCACCGCCAATGAGCGATCAGCAAAGAGTTGAGCAACAATGATATCACGACTGAAGTATCCATACGAGAACTTGATGCATGTCATATGTTGGTTGTGAAATGAAGAGAGTTGATTAGCCAAATGTATTCAGAGAGGGGACGACGATTTATGTAATCGATTTGCAAACACACACACACATACACACACACACACACACACACACACACACACACACACACACACACACACACACACACACACGCACGCACGCACGCGCCCGCGCGCGCACTGCGGGTGGCCGCACTGACGATATCTCTTTGCCACGCAGTCGCTGTCAGTCTCGTCCTTCTCCCGACGTGCACCTCAGCCCATCGCGGACGTGGCGATGCACCCGGGGGAGGTTTCTGCCCGGCTGCGCGGTCTGATTGTGTATACGGTGGTCAACACAAAGAATGAGTTTGTGTTGGTGTCTGGCGAGGTGCGCACCCCGCGTGGTTCCCCAACCCGTTATGCATAAATTAATCTTAGCCATGTGGCACATACTGCTGCGAAGTGGCAGCCCCTCTATTTGCCCGCCCGCCTGTCTGACTGCTTGCTTGTCTATCCGCCCATGTGAGTCGGGGGTCCTTTGGTTTTGGTGTGAAGTAATGTTTCGTAACCGCATACCGCTAAGACGAGAAGCTGGTCAGACCGGCAGCTCATCCCTTGAGAGGGTCATACATTATGCACATGCACATACTCCGCGGCCCTAGATGCTCATATCGTAAAGCTTGTCGATACGACAAATGAGAATACCCGTCTATACTATTTCGATCCTGTAACTGTTTATTCATAACTCCTGCTTCACACATCAAGCAGTATTGCACACATTTTGGTATGAAGTTAGGTGTTTGGGTATCCCCATAGATGGTGCAACCTTAAGTGTGCATATTAGATTTTAATAGGTAGCCAGCAGCACTTCAGCCTCAGCTGCTCTACATCGTGAGCATTGCTATGGTTTTATAATTTGTTGGAATGAATCGCTGCACTATGTTTCAAGTGTGATTGCTTTCACTGCCGCCTCGGTCGCCAGTACTGTCAATCTTGCTATCATGGTTGATTTCATTTGGCACTGTTTGGGGGGATGCCAGCGGTGATGTTTCGGCGTTTCGGGTTTTATTCCCATATTATTAATTTCTACTGTTTGTCGGATATTTCGTATTTGTGTTGTTCTGGAAATAAGAGGAGGGCGGCAGAAGACTGTGGGAAGTGCATGGGCTGCGGCTGCGACTGCATCGTCTCGACTGCTGTGTCTTGCACCAGTGATGGGTGGGACAGTCGAGTGAGCTGCTTTGTGGAACACTCAGGGAAGCGGGGCGCCGCGCCAGCTAGGGCTGTTCTTCTTCTCCGAGGAGGACGCCAAGTCGCTGATCGGCAAGATCAAGGAGCAAAACCCTAAACTGGGCCGGCAGGCGCAAATCCTACCGGTCGGCATGGACCAGGTGTACAAGTTTGCCATCTCACCGCGCCAGAAGGGTCTGGAGGGAGCCACCTTCCGTTTCATGCCGGACATGAACCAAGTGAAATCGGCGGTCGAGGTGCGCGCCCTGATACCAGCACCCCTTAGAAAAGTCCTGCTGTCTCAACCTTCGCCTCTTTCTCGCACCCCTGCTGATGCACATCACCCCTTCTCCCCCATGACGCAGCTTTACCAGGAAGCTGGGCTGGATGTGGACAGCTTTGTCGGCGTTCCTGTCTTTCAGGTGTGCCACGCTGATCTGCGATCACTACAGTTTGGGAATGAGGGCTGTGCGGATTTGTGTTTACGCATGCGTCTGGGCTAATTTTTGCATGTTTGTGAATGAATTGTGCTGCGCATGGTGTACTGGTGGGAACGGGTTACGTTTCGTATTGCAGGGTGTAGGTAAATAAGTACAGATGTCTATGAGCCTGTGTGCGTGTGTGCCTCACGTACACTGGTATCATTTTGTAGGTCGGGGGGATTCATTCGTAAGTATACATGTGAGTAGGTGCATACCCTCTTTGGCCCACGTACAAACACGCGCACGCATAAACACACACACACACACACACACACACACACATACACACACATGAGCCAAAGTGGGTGTGCACCTCCTCACATCCATATTTATGGATGAATACTGACCCCCACTCTAAACAGTTACACCACACCAGTAGGCGAGAGTCGCACACACAGACACACAGAAATACGTGCTTGTTCGCCTATTCAAGTGTATTCCATATCCCCTGTATACCATTCGCGCGCGCGCGCGCGTGTGTGTGTGTGTGTGTGTGTGCGAGCATGCTCGGAAAGGGGGAGCTACTGTCTGTGAATGTTTATGTTTCCATTTCTGTAAATGTGCGTCTATATTTTGTGATGCTTGGGAACGGAGCCTCTCAAGCTGACCGCTCTGGCGGGTCTTAACGTCCGCAGGTAGAGGGTCTGAACGTGAAGACGGAGAAAGCACGCTACACGCCGCTGTTCCTCTCGAAGGTATTTCTGCACCCCCCCGCCCCCCCCAACCCACCCGGGAACCGTCTTCGTAAGATTTGACCGTATATACACTCTCACCAATGTTGGGCGTCCACAGACGGACCTTGACACTGCGGTTGGTAATGCTGCCGAGGAGCGTGAGGTGAAAGCCACGGCATCGGCTTCCGAAAAGGTATGGCGTTGCTGCCGTCTTCCGTACGTCGTACTGTGCGTAGTGTGAGGCAGATACCTGTGTGTGTGGTTGTCTTGGGATGGCGTGTCTGAATTACGGAGGGTTGTGTTTGGGGTTGGCGCGTGCAGCATCAGAAGGCAGAGGAGGAGGTGCAGAGGCGGAAGGAGGAGTTGGCGTCGTTGGACGACGAGAGCGGCGACCGCGCGCGGCGCAGGGCTGAGGGCGCGGTGAGGAAGGCAGAGGAGAAGTCGGCCAAGGCGCTGGCCAAGCTGCAGGCGCTGCGCGACAAGTCCAAGCCCAAGGTGGAGGTGGGGTCGCTGGAGGAGGTGCTGGCCAACATGGAGGGCGACAAGAAGAACTCGTGGGGCGACGTCATGTTTGTCCCAGCCGGATCCATTTCATCCAATGAACCCGCACAGGCCTGAGCAAGTGAGGTCAACAAGAAGCTCATTCTCCCTGGCCTCCCCTCCCTTTTCAGATGAGTTCCATGTTTCATAGCCGTGTGCACATGACTCCCTGTGTAACCGCCCCCTCCTACCTCAACGACCCCCCCCCCCCCCCCCCCCCCCCAGAGAGAAATCCATTTTATCATCTGTGCCCAACTCTGTATATGTGATCCCTTGAGTCAGACTTCATGCACACTCCCAATTTCGTTACCCAATGACATCAGTATCAACACTGTCCTGTTGTTACTGACATCCGGAGTGCACAATATGAAGGTGCCACTAGCGATTCTGCGTCCACCCAGAGCTTTGTGTGTGCCCCTATATTATGATACCTCGCACCAAAGATGAGTTACTGCTGGTGGTGGGTAGCTGAGGCGATGCCGGTTACTCTCCTCCCGCGCTGCTCTTCCGGTTTGTCTTCTTTTTCTTCTGCGCTCCCACGTCGCGGCTCCCCTTCCCACTGATCAGCCGCAGCGTCTTGTCGGACAGCACCGTACCTGCGTCCTCCACCGGGTCCGGCTTGGCCTGCCGCTGATAGAAGTTCCGCCGCACTCGCTCCGGACTCTTGTCACCTCCGCTTGGTGCATCCGCCTCGCCCCTCTGCCCGATTAACAACGAAATGTTCATTACCCAACCAGACGCAAACATGTGCACACACACACACACACACACACACACACACACACACACACACACACACGATACACCCATGGACATCAGACACCAACACAGAACCACGAGCACACACACACACACACACACACACACGAATCCGCACTTCTACCTTAACAGCCACACTTCCATCCCTTGCTTTACTAGCGAACAACTACATGCCATCCCCCACCGCCCCTCCAAAAAAACAGGAAAACCACCCAAGGTCCGCCGCACTCGCTCTCATATGGTAGACGATGCTTTGCACTCTTTCGTCATCGTGCACCTACCTTCCGTTTCCGCTCCTGCATCGCAGCGATTGCTTTTCCCTACACAAGTGGCACGTCAAACGCATGCGATGAGAATGCCACAGCGCAAAAGCGAAGAAGCCAATCAACATGGTAGAGCTCCAGGCAGAGCTGGGAGCCACCCACCTGCCCGACTTGTTTGAGGTAGAAGTCACGCTCTCTCTTGGCGGTGGAAATCTCAAAGGCCATTTTCTGTTCCCGGATCGCATTTTGGTAGGCTGGAAACAAAAATAAATTGGCGGTTTCAGGAAGAACATAGTTGTGCATATGTGTGTGTGTGTGTGTGTGTGTGTGTGTGTGTGTGTCTGTGCGTGCGTGTGTGTGTGTGTGTCTTTATGCGTGTGTACATGGGTGAGTGGGGGTATACTATGTTTGTGTGTGTGTGTGTGTGGGTGGGTGGGTGGGTGTGTGTGTGTGTGCTCGAGTGAGCGGGGAGGGGAGGGGAAGTGATTCACCTATGTCCTCTGTCAGGTGGTGCCACTTGAACTTGGGAAGATACTTGATGCACCACAGGTCGTAGTGGAACGCGGAGCGGCGCTTGCCACCTTAACCGCCACAAACAAGCCCAAGCGTCAGACAGATCGCCATTATGTGAGAATTATACTTATTTACTACACCACACACACACATACACACGCACACACTAATACACACACTAACTACTGCTTACCCATCTGCTGCCCATTCAACATCTGCGCAACACGCTTCGCAATGCGTTTGTCACCAAACTCGATCCACCCCTCCGTGAACTCCTTGCCCGTGTTGCCGCCCTTCTTCTTACGGGACTTCCGCATCGAGGGATCTAACGCCAACCAGTGCACCAGTCAGTCCTCCTCCCCTCCTCTTTCGTTCCCCTCCCGTCCCAGCACGCAGCCTGCAGCAGTTAGCAGCATCGCAAGATGGTTCCATGATCTTGCTGCGCACCTTCCGGTGCAAGGTACAGACGCGTCACTTCCCCAAACTGATTCAGCAGCTGCTTCACCTTTGCAGGTTTCTGAACGCACAGCGACAAACTGACTGCTTAGCACTCCTCCCGCCATCCCACAGCTTCGAATACTTCTTGTGGTAACGCCAATACAACTGACCAGTCACTCTGGGTGGTTGCTACGACATTAGGATGATGAGTGGATTATAGCCAAAAAAGTGGTATGCAAGGGATGCATGACACACACATTGCATGCAATACATGTTTGCTGGC
>JAPMLY010000513.1:0-57500 GCA_026401115.1 Tetraselmis chui
GCACACACCTACAGCACAAAACACACACACACTCCTCTCTCGCAAACAACCAAACACGGAGCCCTCCTCGCCCGCGCCGCGAAGGACGGCGCCGATTTTTCTTACCACAAAAAACACTCAACCCTCACAAACATCCAGTTCACACACAAACAAGAATTCATGTGGGGCGTCCACAACACCCGCCTACTTACTCACAACCCCACCCTGCGCTGCCCCCTATGTGGTCAATTCACCAGCAACGGCCACATGGCCGGTAACTGCCCCTCTATGTCTGGTCTAAGACAGGACCGACACAACAGCGCTCTGCAACTCCTACTCTCCCTACTGGAACGCCACAACGGAGGACGTTGGGAAACCATCACCGCAGACTTCGGTAACAAACCCATAAAATCGTTTGCTTCCCCCACCCCTGCCCTCACTCCACTTGACTGCCACCCACCTCACCCCACCCACATGCCCACCCGACTTGTTGCTGCTGACGAAGGTCTCTCGCCAGACTCCCTCACCTCATGCCCCGCCGTCCTCCCCCCTGAGATTCTCCCCCCCCTGCTTCGTCCCCCTGCACACAAACCTGACTTCATCCGCATCCTCGAACCCCGATTCGTTGGTCACTCCAACGGTCGCCGTCGCTACGCGTCCATAAAAAAGATTCAGATAGGGGAATGGAAGTACTGCACAGACAACAACCTCTCCCACACAGCCGACCTCATACGTGACAAATACACACCCCTTGCGAACGCCATCAGAAACCACTGGCCAGGCACAGTGGTCGACATCCTCCCCATAGTCATGAGCCGCACAGGTACACCGCACTCCTCCACCATCACGAGTCTCACCTCCCTTCTCACCGCCCGCACCGACCCTCCAGATAAACTCGTCTCCAAAGCACATCTCGACACATCTCGCATTCTTGCACAACTCCATACGCATACTGTCCAATGGCTGCATCACCTCCTACGCATATACCGCATCAAGTCCCGCACGACCTCCCGCCGCGCATCCGCACATTGCCCCCTCGCACGACCCTGAATGCACACAACCTTCGCCTCTAATTGCACCCTCCCCGGGGGGGAGTAAAACCCCCGAACACCCTTGGAGAGGTTGGATTAGGTGGTTAACGGTCTAGCCCTGACTTGTAAGTTCCCTGTATGGCATAGTTGGGAGGGCCCAGAGACAGCAGCCGACGCATCCGGCTTTTGGTGAAAAACCGGCGCATACGGTACATGTTGTAAACAATTTCAATTTCAATTTCAATTTCAATGGTGGTGGCTGTGACGGTAACCCTATACTTAGGCTGTGTTTGACGGCCGGACTGGCGGTGTGGGATCCTTGGCTCACTGGGTATTCCCGTAAATAGTGCTAACGTAGCACTGACCGCTCCTCTTCGCAAGTAGAGCCAAGCCGGAAGGGAACGCGGAATATTGTCAAAGGCTAGTGTGGACTGCATGTTGTACCGCGTAGCGCCCGCCGCCCTCGTTGGAACAAGTATCGACGGGGAGCGATGATAATTTCCTCGGAAGCCATCTCGGTAAGCACATGATGCCATACCTTTCATGTCCAGCGAAGGGCGACTACGGTAGCTACTGCGCTGCTCTGTCGCAGTTTTTGGACGAGGTTGGGTAGGAGGGGCCAGGGAGGGTTGCACCAATTGTTTTCTCCGCGTCAGTCGTTGTCTGGGAGGTGGAGGGCGTCCACGGCTTCGCACGTGGGGTCTTTCCAACCTGCGTTGTAGCGGGGTAGGAGGGTGTTGAGGGCCGAGGCGAAGCGGTTGATCGAATGTTTTCCGAACCTCATGTCGAGTTCTCCAAATAGTACCGTCTACCTTTAGGAGCAGATGTTTAACAAGATTATACAATTTTTCAAACTGCGCTGCAGATGGTGGCGCCATGATGTCTCCGTTGTCGTCCCCCGTTGGGTACACGTGTTCTGGTAGATTGTCTGCCATAGTTGCCGTGTGAATGTTTTCGATAGTAGCTACACCGTGTGCTAGTAGAGATCAGTCACCTTGCTAGACTGCGAGAGTCTAGATGCCGTTGCGTGAGATGTGCTCGCGCAAAGGCCGAAGGTGGACGACCCATGAGTGTCGGCGCGTCATATAGGGGTAACGCATGTATGTGTTTTCACCACAATGATATGCGTACTCTAGCGGTTAGAATTTGTAACGTCGTGGCAACGCCCGACTATTCTCGCCCCCATTGTAATTTAAACTTCTATAATTTCAATATGACCATATATGAAATGATATGACATTTTTTCTTAATAATGGTGTGGTGGCTTTTATTAGCGACATTGAAAACAAGTTGTTGTATCGATTACGAAATGGCGACTAGATCAATTTTGTAATTAGCACAAGAAAAGTTTATGTACCCTTTGCTGACAAACCGCATAATCATAAGATAATTGCCTTTTATTTATACTGGAATTTCTGGTACTAGGACAGTAAATGTTTATTCTTGCAAGACGAAGCGCTACAAGAACGGGAACATGGAAAGGGGGGGGGGGGGGGAACCAAGAGGGCAAGAGTGACAAGAGGGTCACGGAATCCAAGGCACGGCAAAGGGGAAGCACTACAATGAGCAAATATCCACAAGAGAGAACACAAGATACTCCCACGCAACGTCGCAAACGCGACACGTGGAGTCGACAAGCGGCAGCGCCTCACGCCCCGCGCGAGGGAGCACGGGGACGCTTGTGGTCCATGGCGCTTGCGAAGATCGCCGTAGTGGGAGGAGGCATCCCAGCCGAGGAAGAAGCGGCCTCCACACCGTCCGCGGCAGCGGACAGCCCGCGCAAGACGTTGTGTGACGAGTACTGTCTTGCAACAATACATTGCTATACATTGTACGTGTACTCGTTATTAAATTCAATTCGTGGCGCCCGCCGGCGGCGCAGCGGCGGCAGCCCCGGAGGGGGTTGCGCTCGCAGGCCCGTCGGCATCCCCTTACCTCCCCGTGGTGGGCGCTTGAAACCCCATAGCCGTGCCAGGCCTGGCACGGTAGGGGGCTAAGAGAGCCGACAGCTCGATCCGTGGGATCAGCAGCTGTCGGGAAAGCCCTGTACAGAGGGCTTTTGAAAAATTATTTCTGTGCACTACCGGCGCCAAGATCTCCCGCTCGGCCCGTCCGATATGTTTTTTCGCTAACAGATACTCCTAGATACATGCTTACTTTTAGGAGTGGGGCTTGTACTACGGCAGCGTTTGATGGCGAGGAGGGTACGGCCGGATCAGCTGTGGGAGGCGGGTGTTGGAGCTGGTGGTGGCCAGCCGGGAAGCAGCGCCCGGAAAGGGCGCTCGCTAGCTGTCGACCAGCCATGTGCCGGTCGAACCTTACCGAGGGGTGAGGCAAGACATGACACATGACGGTGGCGAGTCGCAGACGGAGGAGCGGCTTCAGGAGGCGGCGGCGATCCTCATGATCAGCCGCCGCCGGAAAGCCCTGTACGGAGGGCTTTTTTGGATACTAAAAATAATGTCCGTACCCGGCGTCGAGCTAGTTGGGGAGCAGCACCATGGTAGGGCGCTCACTAGCGCGTCGCTACGTCGTCCACTGTCATCTCCCGGGGGGAGGAGTCAGCTGGGACGGCAAGGAGGACAGTCGCGATGGGAGGAGCGACACGATCTGGCGGCGACGACCCTTTGGGTCGGCGCCGCCGGAAAACCCGGCACGGAGAGTTTTGTTTAATTCCGGGCGCCCGCGGCCCGCCGGATCCGGCTACGGTGACCTGCCCCCCCCCCCCCCCCCCTCTTCGACACCCACTACCCCGACAGACCTTCATACTCCTAGGGGTCCTTGAGCGTGGGCCCGGGTGAGCGCGGAGGCCCCCGCTCAAGAAAAGGCTGCTCGGTGGACGCGCGATCAGAGGGGGGAGGGTACGGCCACATGCCGGAAAACCGACAGGTACCCGGGTACCATACAGAGAAAAAACCGGGGAAATGAGCGGGGAAAATCCAGGCGCGGAGGCAGGAGCGCTAGTTTTTTCTATGTCTGTGTGTCTCGGTCCCCCCCACCTGTCCTCGAGGTGATGGGGGACCTCGACGCGGAGGACCGCCGCGTCGGTGGACGCGGCAAGACCTTGGGGCGGGGTTTACGGGATGGAGCGGCGGGATCGACGAGCGACCGCGAGAGGAGGGGTAGATGTCAACCATCCAGCGTGTGCCGAATGGGGTGGGGGTGGGGTTGCCTGTGTGTTGGTTGGGGGGTAGGAAGGTGTTTGCGTCGTTGGGAAGGGTGTAGAGGTGGTGGGTGTATGGAGAGGTGATGTATTTGGAATGTCGGTATGGTGTATGTTCCCATCGGGAGAGTATGAGGATGGTGGAGCTATGAGTGTGTGGGGCTGTGGAGTGGGCGCTGGTAATTTCGTGTTCCATGGCTCGGCGCATGCATTCGTGATCGTATTCCGGGTTGGCGATGTTAGTGCCGTGCCAAGTGCGTGGGGCGTTGCTTCCGCTGGATGAAAAGACTAAGTCTTCGGGGTATAGTGAGTGGTATGTGTGGGAGTGGAGTGATTTGTTAAGGGGGTATGAGTGAAGTTCTGTCTGGATGTGGAAAGTGGTGCGTAGTGCTGTGAGTAGGTCCTCTCGAGTGGCCCATATGTTGCGTGTGGTGGTGGCGGGTGTGGATGAGTGGATTTCTGAACGGGAGCCTAGGCTGGTGATGGGGTGGTAGACCTCCTCTTCGAACGAGCACTGAGAGAGGTCGGGGCGGAAGACTTGGAATAGGTGTCGGGTGCGGGGGCCGGAGAGGGTAGTGACCGCTCGGCCGTCGGGGGTGCAAAGGAAGGTGGTGTCATGTAGTGTTGGGTGGGAGTTAATGGTGAATTTGGGGAATATGGAGAAGTGAGCGCCTGGACGGAGGCTGCCGCATGTATATCTATCTAGACCGCACGTCTATACGCATCATGATGCATGCACAGGTGTGCGGGCAGTGATGTCCTATGCTACGCGTGATGGCTTGGATTCGAAAAATGATAACTTGCTTACACTTTGTAAAAAACATGCACTAAAACACATGTTCAAAGGTGTTACTTTTATTCATCGCTTGATCATGGAAAGATGGGTGGGCTGCGCGAGCCGATTGGGCGAGTGCATAGGCAAAAGGTGGTTGCTGTCAACTCAAGGAGCAACTTTAGAGGTAAAGCAGGTGGGTGTCCGCGGCGGACAATTTGTTGTGCATATGACGCTTTGTCTCCTTGTGCTACCTCTGGTGGACTCAACATGGTACGTTAGATAACCCATAAACCCCAGTATTTACCAATATAAGAATTTAGCGTCCGGGAGTCAAATTATGCCATCTAATAGCGGCCGAATGTCGGCGTAGGCTACTGAACCGGGGATGTGGCGACTAGTCATCCGAAGAATAGCCACGCATCATGTGTTACGCTTTTGGTAGGGTTGTTGTACTTGCCGGTGACGACGTCGCTGGTTTTCGACCAACCTCCCATGCAGCGAATCTTGGTGAGGGGTGCGCCGATGCATGCAATAGAGGACGCCGCGCCTTTCCGTAGGCTATGCGGTGTCGATTTGAATTGCGGGGGGGTGAAGCGCCAATGTCGTTACAAGCCTCTAGAGTCCACTCGGTGATGGTCCATGCAGTCCCCGCGTGCAGTGTCTCGTCGCATATGATGGCCCACAAGGTTGTAGGCTCATGTCCATTGTCGAGTTGGTTACAATAATTGGTGCGTCAAGCGATAAACGCTTCTAGCAGTTGGGAACGGATAGTTACACCTAGGTCGTGCCGGCCCCACAAGGGGGCCGGTTGTGGTGCCTAGAGAAGTGGGAAGAGAGAGATGGCGGCCGGCGAAGGCACCGGCAGGGCCGGCCGACCGCCACTAATAGGGAATAGAGTACCGCTAATAGCATAACCCTAAGTACTAGGATGACAAATAACCCTAAGCACTAGGCAACGGGATGCTAGTGCTAACACCCCCCCTCAAGGTAGCCGAGGTCTTGACGTCGTCCTAGCTTGCGTTGAGGAAGGGGCTATCTTGGTCGAAGGTGTAGTCCTTTTAGCGTGTGTCTCAAGCCGGGTAGATGTAGCGACATGCGCTCACATGAACGTGCCGCTACCGGCCAGTTGCCGATATGAAGCGGTTCCAAATATACTGCGTAATGTATTATTCTGACATGCAGCGGGAATAACTGTCCACGGGCGAATTAGCCGACGCATGAGAGCGACCGGCGAGGAAGAAGCAAAGCCAACAGGGCTGTTAGGAGCGTGTAGACACGCAAACGTATAGACGGGCGTTGCTCGTGTTGACTCCCCCCTTTTCGCCGTGGGAAAAGTAAGCTCCCCGCTAAGTTAGGTGAGTGTTGCGGCGTTGCCTCGGGGAAAAACAATAATAGTATTAATTAAAGTACGCACATGCCGAGTTTTCGCGGGTCGGTTTTAAACAACCAGATCCGGTCGAGAGCATCGGTAAGCTGAACTAGGTGAGACTGGAAGCTGGGTGGGGCGAGCGTGGCGCCGGGCGCTTTACACACGCTCTTCTCCTTTTCACGTGGGAGATGGTAGGATAGTCGCGGACAACCAGCTCGAAGGCGAAGCGTGGTGTCGATTGGACGATGAACTACTAACGTGGCGCCGAGCGCTTTACACACGCTCTACTATTTTCTATGTGGGAGTAGGTAGGACTAGCGTGGCGCCGAGCACTTTACACACGATCTTCTTTAGTGTAACTTGGTGGAGGGCCCATAACCTGTCGGAATCGGGAACGGATAGTTACACGTAGGTCGTGCCGGCCCCACAAGGGGTCCGGCTATGGTGATTAGAGGAGTGGGAAGAGAGAGATGGCGGCCGGCGAAGGCACCGGCAGGGCCGGCCGACCACCACCAATAGGAATTGGAGTACCGCTAATATCATAACACTAAGTACTAGGATGACAAATAACTACCTTGTACATAAGCACTAGGCAACGGGATGCTAGTGCTAACAAGCGGGGGTAGAATCTATGAAATAATTTTGACTCACAGGGTACGGGTGGATCAACACCATTCAGCAGTAGGTGGAGGGTGTTGAAGCTAGCGGCGGACAGCCGAGAAGCGGCGCCTAGGAAGGGCGCTCGCTGCTTGCCGACTAGCGTGTTGCGGTCGAGCCGGCCCAAGGGGGGGTAACACAACACCAACAGAGAGGAGGACTGTTGCGACGGAAGGAGCGGTATGGTCCGGCGGTATGGTGAACCCGATCCTCATTATCACTTGCCGCCAGAAAACATGTACGGAGGGTTTTGCGATAATGTTCGTACCCCCGCGGTCTTAAGCATTTAGCAACAATATCTAGCCATGGCTTAGAAGCTTCCCACATGGAATAGTTTGGAGGGCTTAAAGACAGCAACCGATTTCACCCGGTACATGTTGTAAACAATTTCAATTTCAATTTCTAGCAACGGTGACTATGCCCTACCCCACTATTGCTACCCACTATCGACATGCACGCCTAATATTAGAGAGTGCAAGCCCGGGTCAGCGCGGAGGCTCGCACTCGAAACAAGGGTGCTCGACGGACGTGAGATCGGTGGGTGGAGGGTACGGCCGCTGGCTGATTTTCCAGACAATTACTTGGGTACCAAACAAAAAACTTTTCAGCGCGGCGGAAGGAGCGATAATTTTTTGCGTGTGGCAGTCTTGCTCTCCCCACCTTCCCTCGAGTTGACGGGGGACCACGATCAGGAGGAAAGTCGCGACGGGAGGAGTGGCTACGACCTTAGGGCGGGGCTTACGGGATACGACGGCGGGATCTACGAGCGACTTCGTGAGGAGGTTTTTTTCGCTAGCCTCTCCCCTCCTTTCTTTGGCAAGACCGAAGACCACGCGGGAGCTAAATTGGGCATGCCCGTCGCCACTCTCGAACGTCGACCGGCCTAGGCCGGTCAACACCCCGGTTCGGTGGGAGCGGGCCGTGCATCGTGAAGGTCAAGCAACTGTTTCATTTTGCATTTCTTGATAATTGGCTCTAATTTGTTAGATGTGCTTTTTGTTGATAAGACAATTATTTCTTTTGTTACTCCTTAGGCGAGGGGAGTGTGGCAATTACTGCGGTTGCTTACAGTTTTTAGCTTCCGAGGAACGTCGGCACACATTGCACATAGGTGTGTCGATATGTGTACATGGTCGAGGAGTACCCGGCCCAGTCTTTGGTAGAAAGTGCCGTAAATGGTTGAGCGACTGATGGCCTTTAGACAACATTCGGTCCACTTAAATGGTATTGTGGCAAACCATTTTTATGTTTTACCAATTTTTGGCGGGCCAATATGGAGCGACGACAGTTGCGTCGGCGCCTGATTGGCGTAATTTTTGGACGAGGTCGGGAAAGAGCGTCCAAGGTGGGTTGCATGAGCTGGTGTCCGAGGTCAAGAGCATGTCGGGAGGATGGAGGCGGTCAACGGCTTCGGAGGTTGGGTCTCGCTAGCGAGCATTGTAGCACGGAAGCTGCGTGTTGCTTCGTTTGGCAAACTTGTCTATGGAGTGGGGGTCCCAAAGCGAGTACATGTAAGTGAAGATGCGGGGGTTGATCTGCTAGTCGTCCATGTCTATTTCGCAGCTGAGCTTGATAGCCCAAACGTTCGCCGCAAATTGAATATAGCGCGCGCGAATGCTAATGTTGTTCGCGTCGATGAGTTCCCATAGTTTTTGAAGCTCGTGCATCATGGTTGGCGACCGGGACATGAGGTGACTAAGCATATTCGTCACTGCTTGATTATCCTCGTGCATGAGTACTTTTCGTTCGCGCAGTAGCGGTAGGAACGAAAGGACTGTGAGTCACATGGCTTTCAACTCCTTACAAGCGATGTGTTGTTGTTGCTCTCCATGTGACTAGACATTTCGTGCTTCCAATTGCTGGTTTAGAACTGCTCCCCAACCGTAACATGAGTTTTCGCAGTGCACGTAGGCGGTCACGATTAGGGAGAAGATAAACCGGCCGCTGTTGGCGGAAGGGACTTGCGTTCACCACTGGAGGTCTCGTTTTAGGTGGTAGGTGAGCTTCGCCTGCCTTTCCCATCCCGCTCGTGTAGCGAGGACGTCGTGTTGTTCGCGGAGGAAGAAGTGTGCTGCCGGGATGGCGAGGTGGAGGTACTCTGCTTTTCCGGCGAGATCCGCGAGTTGTCGGGCTGGTAGCCATCGGGCGTCTCGTGTAGAGCGTTGCGGTAGAGTCCGGGAGAGGGTTACAATGGCGCGTAGTTTCGAAGTCGGGCGGGCTCTGAAGGTAGAGGTGGTAGTGTTGATATGGAGGCCGAAGTGCTCGAAAATTTGTGTAGGCTCCCAATGGCCACTCTTAGGGGTGTGTCCAAGCCCGAGGCGGATGAGCAAGGACGCGACGCGGTCGCGGAGCTGTAGGGCTGCGTATCTTTGTCGGCAAAAAGTAAGAAGTCGTCTATGTACGGGAGTAATCGGGCTCCTCTCCATCGCGAGTTGCGCACGTAGCGCCGAGAGGTCTTGGTCACGTGGGCTGTTGGTGCGTAGACATGCGGGGGTTGTGCTCCGTGGGGCTGGGCAGTGGTTCGCGAAGGTGTCGGATGAAAACTTCGGTAAGACGGCAAAAATAGTACTTATTGCACTTCTAGCCCATCGGCAGGCCGGCTAGTCGGTACAACGTTCCGCCATAATTTCCCGTAAAAAATTCTCTGTCCTCCTCCCGTATGCAAAGTGTGTAGTAGCCGTCCGTGAGATCGAAAGAGACCATCCAATCGCCGGTGCGCGTCAGGTTCTTGAGGTGCTTGAGTGTCTCGTGAGTGAGTTTGTGCTCCTTGCAATACTTGTTCATGAGGCGTAGGTCGATAATGAATCGCCATTTGTTTTCGCCTTGTTCCGGGACTAAAAACATTTTAGTAACCCACTTGCTGCGCCGTCCCGGCCCCCACGCGCATGACTGCTTGAATCTTGGAAGTTTGGAGTCCATGAAGTCGAGCTGTTGTTGTGTTGCGTCGAGCATGGAGGTGCCGCTATTGAAAGGTGGGGCCGTCGGCCGCCGATGAATGGTATGCGAACGACTCCGTGACGAATCCACCCTAGAAATTGCCCGCTCGCGCCTAAGCGTTTCCAGTCGGACGCGCTATTCCGCACGCGGCGACGCATGAAGTTCGAACGGTAGTTGCATAACGGTGTGCGACGGGCCACACCATAAGGTGATCTCATTGGGGTTCTTGGGCTTCGAGTCTTTGGTGTCGGTAGAGTCTCTCGGTGACTTGGGCTTGGGCTTAGGCTGGATCTTGGGGCTAGGCTATGGCGTTCCGGGGTAACACGGTCGGTGGCATATCGGTATGGTGTCTTGCGTGCGAAGGTCGCTTCGGCGGCGGCTTTGGCGCTGACGAGTAGGGAGCACTCGAGCATCTTGTCGATAAAGGCTCGGTGTAGGCAGGAGGAAGCAACGTCCGGTCGCGGTATGAGGAAACGCTCGTAGGCAAGTTCCGCGAAAACGCGGTCCGAATCGTTGGTCTCCCCTCCACTCTTAGTGTGTCGGACGTGGAATAACAGCACATGGGCGGCCTCCTTGAGCGCGGTGTGGGTTTGGTTGCTTTGACGCATGGTGCCGGCCGGTGCTTAAAATTCCGGAGATTCCTTGGGGTAATTCTGAATGTCTTAAAGAGCTGATATGCTCGCCGTGCTAGCGCAAGCGACGTAAGTAGCGTGACAGCATGTGGTGCGGCATTCCTCGAGCGTGGCGTTATGCCGGCGGGCGGAGAGGTGGCGGTACGTGTCGTATGTAAGCTTCCATATTTGTGGGCCGTTGAGATGCCAAGAAGGGGGGGTAGCTCACGGCAAGGGGCAATGTAGGGTCCCAAAGGTATGTGTTGATGTGGTAGTCCTCACATTTTAGTGTTGTTGGGGTTACCGTCGTCGTTGAGGCCGGGACCATGGATCGCATGGTAGGGGTGATCGAGGGATCGCTCGGTCGATTGTTGTGCGCTACGGGCGTCGTACTCCATAATTTCACCCTCTAGCGTGTCATCTACGCCGACGGGAATGGCTGGCTGTGTGATGACTAGCCTTACTGCTCTTAATTGAGGGATGAGGGTCGAGCTAAGCGTAGCCGTTAGTTCGGTAAGGTCTTGATGAAACCAGCCATTTAGACGCTCTTCCGATGTTGATGCGAAATTTAGCGAGTAAGCGTTGTTCATGTTGTTTGAACTCGAAAGATGTAAGAAGTTCCGGCGCGTCGCGAATTTCGACTACAACTTGCATGTATGTAGCCACCGTGTTAGAGCAAGTTAAAGAGTCTCGGCTATGTACGCAATCGAGTATAAGCCGTCACTTTGCGCAACTACGAGAGCTACGATGCTTGTGGCGTGAGCCGATTGGACGAGCGCAAAGGCAGAAAATGGCTGCTACCACCTAGAGTAGATGCTTTAGAGGTAAAGCGGGTGGGCGTCCGCCGTGGACAATTTACTGCGCATGTGGCGTTTTGTCTCGGCGCGTTGCCTTTGGCGGACTCAACATGGTACGTTAACTAACCGTTCAACCCCAATACTTACCAATATAAGAGTAAAGGATAACATACGGGTGCGGGTGAAAAATAAATCTAGGTTGCAAGAAGAACAATATGAGCACGGACAAGAAAAATGGGAGGGGAAACAAAAGGGCAAGAGTGACAAGAGGATCACGGAATCTAATGCACGGAAGCACTACATTGTGTACAAACCTAGCAAATTACACTAAGGAAACTCCAAGGCCACGCCGAGAATGCAACACGTGGAGGCGACAAGCGGCGCCTCACGCGCCGCTCGAGGAAGTATGGGGACGCTTGCGGCCCATGGCGCGGGTGAGGAGTGTGACGAGTACAGTCCTGCAACAGTACATTGCAGGACATTGTACAGGTACTCGTTACGGATACCAATTCGTGCTTTTCCACAGGATGGACGTATACTCGTGGGTACGTCGCTACTGCAATATTGTAATAGTGCTGATGCTACAGTACGACCAGTACCTCCCGGTACGTACAGAAATGCATAATTAATCTAACCAGCCAGATGACGCGCCAGAACGAGCTCTTCAATGCAGAAGGAGCCGCGTCGTGAAACCCAATGCTAGGCAGGCCGTGTCTCGAGGACAGATGACGACGGTTGAGCAGCACTAACGCCTGACACGTAAGCGAAGCTTGCAGGCGTAACTAGTCTGGGCTGAAACCTATTTAAGCCCAGTGCAGTAGAGGGAGGTGACAGAACCTTTTAACAATTCCTTTGTTCACTTACAATATCTACTTCCTAAGTACAGGAGTAAAACATCTCTCATCAATTGCCTCTCGACAACATAATTAGCCATCTTGCAACAACAGAACTAGACAGACTAGAACAGATTTGTGCTAGCGTTTAGCTTTCAGAGGCTAACCGCCACACTGGTTTCGGAGCACTTTGGTCGACGCACGCTTTCATTGCTCGTTGATCTGCTCGACGTTGTTTGATTGAGTTGAGATGGCTTCTCTAGGAGCTGGACATTACGTGCTTTTGGTAATTCACGTCGGAGGAACTAAACCGTCGAACTTGAAGTTGGTGTTTCAGCGTGAGCCTCGTTATGGTAAAACTTGGTTCCCAGCTGGCTCTGTCTTACCTAACGAAGAGCATGTCGACGCTGCTATTCGCGAGTTACACGAGGAGACCGGTCTTGTTTTGACATCGGATGATTTGACGCTGTTGAGTGGTGAACCTGTTAACGTTACACTACCTCAAGGACGACAGCTTGTTTACGTGTACTCGGCATCTATTCCTGTCCTGTTTGCTACGAACAACTTACGTACACATGCTCAGGTCGAGCATGCTGTTTTGGGACAGTTGACAGTTAATCTGGATGGCACTTACGTCGTCCCGGAAACCATCAACATTGACGGTCTGACACTTACGCCCTCACAGAAGGGGTTACTTCGTGTTGAGAAGCACAAGAGTGAATTACTTCACTTTGGTTACGTGACTCAGTGGGAATCTTTTTATCGAGCAATCACACAACATGTTCCAGTCATGCAGGACGACACGTCTATCCCGAGACAGTTCCACATGTACACCCGATTTACGACGGTCGACTCTGGTTCTGTATGGCTACTGATTCGCGGACACATTAATCGACTGACTGGTGAAGGACCTACAGATTTACGAGTGGGAATGCCGATGCCCACCCACAACTTGGCTGGACTATCTGTGACCCTCACGGAGACTCAGCGTAAGGCTGCTATTACTTCACCGTACCAGGATGGTCGGATACCTCATGTACTGGAGGATTGGCTTGAAGCACAGCCTCAGCGTTTTATAATGCTTGGGATTACGGCTGACTCGTACGATGCAGTGTTCTGGGTTACTTCACAGTTTTCTGGACACCTAGGTGGGTGGTGGTTGAACCGGAAAAATCAGCCTCCAATTCCATCTACGTACAACGAGCTTGTTACGGAGTTACGCAAGTCTACGTTTCTTCCGAACATTCAGGACGACGCAATTAACGCTTTGCTAAGCTTTACGCAGAGCAACACGATGAGTTACGCGGTTTTCACTAAACAGTACAACGACTACTTTCGTCGGTCTCGTCAACAACTGACAGCTGAGGTACAATGTGTACGCTTCATTAATGGCCTGGCGAACGATGCACTCAAGAAACTGGCTAAGTCACACCGAGCTCAGCAAGGATACCAGACTACGCTAGTGGAGCTGCAAAACTTTTTGAATGACGTCGTGACAGATTCGCCGGAACTAGGCAATGCAAAGTGTGCTGTTGGACCATCTGCCCAGCCCTCACGCAAGCGCAACCTTGATGACCGTTTCGAGGAAGCCTCAAACGTCTGGAAACGTAACAAATGTGGCCGTGGACGTGGCCGCGGACGTGGACGTGGAGGTGGCAACAATGGTGGACGTGGTCAGACATCTGGCCGCGAAGATTTTAATTCACTCGCAAATGCAATGACAGCTGAGGAACGTAAGCGACACATGGACGAAGGACTCTGCTTCAAGTGCCACAAGAAGGGACACCGTTTGTTCCAATGTCCGGAGTTCAAAGGCAAGGCACCGATGCAACCTAAGAAGCAATGATGGTGGCAAGGCTGTTCTGCAAATGAACTGGAGCAGCCGGCTACATCTACTGTTCATTCTGAGACACTGTTAGCGACAGAGGTCGTCGACACACCTTCGACATCTCCATCGACTACAGTTGCGACACCTGTAACGCAAGTAGCAGGTCGTCGTCGTCAGACTAAGCAGAGACAGAGTCGTAAACCTGTAACCAGACGTTCAGTTGATTGGAAACTGGTTGACTCAGTCTTTGACCCTCTGCATGCACGATTCAACTTCACGTTGGAGGGATGTGCTGATGATGAAGGTCTTAACTCGCACGGTGACTTACCTCACTGTTCGCCGAGTGACTCGATTCTAGACAGAGATTTAACAGGAGAACGGGTGTTCATCAACCCACCCTGGGAGTTAGCTGAGCAGATTGCGCAGCATTTTGAGGATTGTCGTCGAACATCTCCGACATCTACGATGGCTGTATTTGTACTACCGAAGTGGGCGAAATTTACTCAGGTGACTAAGCACTGGAAACTCTATCAAGAATTCCCAGCAAGGACACAGCTTTTTACACGTCAGTCACTGGAGAACCCAGCGCAACAGGAGGTGGTTGCTCCAGCCCCTTGGCTTGTACAGCTGTGGTTAGTCGACGCAGATTGTGCGTTTAACGACTCACCAGAACCTACAGCACCTGATCAACCCGACTCGGTACCTGTACCAACAGACGACTCGGAACAGTCCATCGCTACGCTGCGACAATTTTCTTCGCCAGCTACAGCACTACTGACTGACCTCACGGAAGCTCGCCCGTTAATTCGAACTGAGCTGACTGTGAAAACTCCTGATGGCGGACACCAAATTTCTGGATTAGTGGACTGCGCTGCGACACTTGATTTTGTGTCAGAGGACTTTGTACGACGCTTTGCTTTACAGACTCGGAAGTCTGCAAGTAAGACTCCAGTTCGACTCGCTAACGGACAACGAGTGACTTCTACGACAGTCTGTGACGTCACTTTTGAGCTGGCTCGACACGAGTTTCAACGGACTTTCAACGTCTTACGTGATTTACGCACAACTGATTTAATCCTGGGTTTACCATGGCTTGATGACGAACATGCCTCTTTACAATTTGGTACAACCAGAATTTTTACACTAATGGACGGCACAGCAGTGGAGACTACACTTGAGGAACGACGCCCTGAGTGTCTACTCCTGTCGTCTACGAAAGTTCAGAAGCTTATGCGCAAGACGCGCCGCAGCAGGGGACGTCATGCTGATTTTTACGTCATTGAACTTACGTCAGCCGCCGAACAATCGACAGACTTCCACACTGGAGAGGAACTAACAGCAGAACAACGTGACAACTTCCGGTCTTTACTCTTCGATGACTTCCCGGAGTTACTGCAACCTGTCAACTCTCCACCTGTAAGCCGACAGTGGGATCATCCCATTGAAACAATTGGCCCAATGCGACGTCAACGTCTGAACAGATTGTCACCCGCAGAGCGCGCTGAGCTTAATCGACAGCTCAAAGACGCAGTGGAAGCTGGTTTGATACGCCCCAGCTACAGTGAGTTCGGCTCGCCAATTCTTTTTGTGCGAAAAGCTGATGGCTCGCTACGTCTGTGCATTGACTACCGTGGCCTTAACGAGGTTACGCGTAAAGATGCTTACCCGCTACCGCGTGTGGATGACACTCTGGACGAACTTAAGGACGCGAATTTTTACACACACCTCGACCTCGCTTCTGGATTCTGGCAAGTTCGAGTGCGTGATCAGGACGTTCACAAGACGGCTTTTCAGACCCCTGATGGCTTAATGGAATGGGTCGCCATGCCGTTTGGGCTGTGCAACGCACCAGCTACATTTCAGAGGATGATGAACGACATTCTTCGCGACTTTTTACATAAGTTCGTGACAGTCTACCTGGATGACGTCTGTATCTACAGTCGAACTCTGGAAGAGCACCTGGAGCACCTACGTCTAGTGCTACAGCGATTCAAGGAGGAAGGGCTGAAATTACGCCTTAAGAAATGCTTCTTCGGATTGCAAGAAATGGAGTATCTGGGCTACACTGTGTCAGCCGGGAAAATTTCGGTTTCCACAAAGAAAGTCGAGGCCGTTGCAGACTGGCCAGTGCCCAAGACGCAGAAGGAGGTTCGCAGTTTCGTACAGTTCTGCAACTTCTATGCGAGATTTATACACCATTTTAGCGACCTTACGGCTCCATTGACGGACTTACTGCGGAAGTCCCAACCACAGAAGGTTACGCTGACGCCTGCCTGTTTGGAAGCCTTCGAGACTCTCAAGTTACGGCTCATTTCCGCGCCATGCCTGATCCTTCCGGAGGTCGGCTCGGACGCGACGTTCACCGTGGCTACAGATGCTTCAACAGTGGGGATTGCAGCAGTCCTGTTGCAAGACCAAGGAGGCGGTCTTCAACCAGTCTCTTACTGGGCGCGTAAGCTGAATCCAGCTGAGCGTGGTAACACTTACTCTGCGTACGACTTAGAAGCTTTGGCCGTATGCGAAGCTGTCAAGCATTGGAGGTGCTATCTTGAAGGCTGTTCTAAGTTCCTTGTCGTAACAGACCACGACACACTGCGACATCTGCTCAGGCAACCGAACAACAGGCTGAACAAGCGGCAAGCAAGATACCTGCGGGATTTGCAACCGTTTGTGGGCTCGATGACACTTGCATATCGCAAGGGAGCTCTGAACGAAGCCGACCCGTTAAGCCGGCGTCCAGACTTCGTACCTCAGGCCACAGTACCCTTATTTTGGGATGGCGAGGTTCCGTCAGATCGAGAATTACGACGGAAGTCCCAGCTGCTGTTTGAAGACGCACAGTTAAATTCACTGACTGTTGAAGCGTTGCAGCTGAGCCCTGAGTTCGCTGATCTCATTCGCGAGGGGTTCTCACGAGTTTCTCAGGTTCGTTTTATGGGGACGAT
Source organism: Tetraselmis chui (assembly GCA_026401115.1). Lineage (NCBI taxonomy): Eukaryota > Viridiplantae > Chlorophyta > Chlorodendrophyceae > Chlorodendrales > Chlorodendraceae > Tetraselmis > Tetraselmis chui. The sequence continues at coordinate 16,926 of JAPMLY010000513.1, forward strand.
GGTGAGTGGACAAGAGACAGCCGGATAGAAGCCAGAGACGGGTACTTTTGGCGTCTCAATCGCCTCTGTATTCCACAGAACTCTGAGCTCCGACTGAGATTGATCACAGAGCTGCACGAAAGTTCGTCAGCTGGTCACAGAGGAGTTGCTAGCACTCTTGCTAAAGCACTCGACAGATTCTGGTGGAAACGAATCCGCCAAGACGTGAAAGATTTTTGTGAACGCTGCGTCGTGTGCCGACGAGCAAAGATTCGACCGCAGATGGCTGCGACTCTTTACCCATTACCTGTTCCACCCAGACCGTGGCACACAGTTGGTCTTGACTACCTGACACACTTGCCTGAGAGCAACGGCTTTAACAGTGTGCTGATTGTAGTAGACCATCTAACTCGAATGGCCCATTTTCTGCCATGTACAGAGTCGATTACTGCCGAAGAAACTGCCACTTTGTTTTTACAGGGAGTCTACCGTTTACATGGACTGCCCCGTGTGCTGATCAGCGACCGCGACCCAAAATTTGTCAGCGCTTTCTGGCAGACACTCTGGAGACGCCTTGGAACTCTGAACATGTCTTCCAGCCGACACCCAGAAACAGACGGACTGACAGAGCGCGTGAACAGCACGTTTCAGCAGCTTCTTCGTTGCTTCTGTTGCTATGATGGCTCTGACTGGTCGACATTTTTACCGCAAGTGGAGTTTGCGTACAACGCTTCACGTGCACTCGGAATTGAGCACACACCGTTCGGGGCTAACTTTGGTTTTTCTCCTGAGGAGCCTCCTGACCTGCTCTTTAGCATGCGACCATCGATTCCAATTTCGCAAGACGCAACAGAACGGTTGAGATTATTACAGGAAGTGCACACCCTGGTACGCTCTGTGTTACAGCTACATAAGGACGAGATGCAAGCACGCACAGAACCGTCTACAGCGCCACACTTCGCTAAGGGAGACAAGGTGTCTGTCGTCACAGCAAATCTTTTTCTGCGAGGACAGTCGAACAGGAAACTCAGAGACAGACAGCTTGGCCCTTTTTCAGTGGAGGAGCAGATTGGAAAACACAGTTACAGATTGAAACTACCAGCGACAGTACGCTTACATCCTGTGTTCCATGTTAACAACTTACGACCCTGCTCTACCGCTCCGCTACGACCAGCTGTTCCGGTGACTGTACCTGAAGGAGACGATGAAGAGTTTGACGTGTCGCACATCTCTGCTGTGTGCATCAAGTCGCTACCTGGACGACGAGGCAAATATTTGCTCTTCATGACGCACTTCAGTGATGACGACATTCCACCTGTCTGGCACCGTTTGAACGAGGTGCATCGAACAATTGCGTTACAAGAATTCTTGGAGACACCCCAATGGCGCAAGTTCGCCAAGACTCAGGCGTACATTGACTTCATGCACGCTCACCCAGCGCGCATTCCTGAGTCCCAGTAATTGCTTCAGTAAAGGAGCCAAGAACCACGGAGGTCTGCCTCGCGGCGGCCTCATTGATCTGTCAAGAGGGGGAGGGTACGAGTGTGACGAGTACAGTCCTGCAACAGTACATTGCAGGACATTGTACAGGTACTCGTTACGGATACCAATTCGTGCTTTTCCACAGGATGGACGTATACTCGTGGGTACGTCGCTACTGCAATATTGTAATGGTGCTGATGCTACAGTACGACCAGTACCTCCCGGTACGTACAGATATGCATAATTAATCTAACCAGCCAGATGACGCGCCAGAACGAGCTCTTCAATGCAGAAGGAGCCGCGTCGTGAAACCCAATGCTAGGCAGGCCGTGTCTCGAGGACAGATGACGACGGTTGAGCAGCACTAACGCCTGACACGTAAGCAAAGCTTGCAGGCGTAACTAGTCTGGGCTGAAACCTATTTAAGCCCAGTGCAGTAGAGGGAGGTGACAGAACCTTTTAACAATTCCTTTGTTCACTTACAATATCTACTTCCTAAGTACAGGAGTAAAACATCTCTCATCAGCTGGCGTTTAGCTTTCAGAGGCTAACCGCCACCGGAGCGCCGTGGCGGGAGAAGGCATCCTAGCCGAGGAAGAAGCGGCATCCACGCCGTCTGCGACGGCGAACAAACCGAGCAAGACATTGTCCGCGTGAGCAGCATGGACGGCGAGAGAGACCTTTCGACGCCAGGAGGCCAACAACTTGCCCACATGCGTCCCTTAAGACGCGGCCGCCTGCTTGGCTAGCTCTGTCAAGAAAGCCGTGGTGCAAAATTAATTATAAATAATAAGAATTATTGTGTGTATCATTACTTTTCTACCGGTATACGCGTACCCTACCTGTACTCTGCTTCTATAGAGCACGACAGTTGTATAGCAAAATTTATTTGATATTGCATCGATACAAGGTACCCGTACAATTAGCGACAGTATCGCTATGTACAGTTTGATATACACGCTGTGCATAAATAAATAGGGGCTTCGGCCTTTTTGGGTTTTTTTCTTATATTGGTAAAATATTGGGGTTTAACGGTTAGTAAACGTACCATGTTGAGTCCGCCTAAGGCAACGCGCGGAGACAAAGCGTCACAAGCGCAGTAAATTGTCCGCGGCGGACGCCCACCTGCTTTACCTATAAAGCAGCTCCTCTAGCTGGTAGCAGCCACCTTCTGCCTTTGCGCTCGCCCATTCGGCTCGCGCAACAGGCATCGTAGCTCTCGTAGCTGCGCAAGGTGACAGCTTACCCTCGACCGCGTCTACCACGGCCGAGACTCTTTACCCTGCTCGAATATACGATGGCTACAGACAGACAAGTCGACGACGAAATTCGCGACGCGCCGGAATTTGTTACATCATTAGAATTCAAAGAACAGGAGCAACGCTTACTCGCTAACGCGGCCGCTTCAGAGGAGCGACTAAATGGCCGTTTTCAGCAAGCCTTTACCGAACTAACGGCTACGCTTAGCTCGACCATCATCACTCAACTAGCAGCAGCTAAGCAAGTCAGCACACAGCTAGCCAGTCCCGTCGGCGTATTCGACACGCCGAAGGGTGGAATTGCGGAGCACGACGCCCGCAGCGCCCAGCTGCCGACCGAGCTACCCTCGATCGACCCCACCGTGCGACCCCTGGCCCCAGCCCCAGCGACGACGGTAACCCCAGCAGCCCTGCCAGATGAGGACTACCACATCGACACAGAGCTATGGGGACCCTACATTGCCCCCGGCCTCGAGCTACCCCCCCGACATCTCAACGGCCCACAAATCTGGAAGCTCACCTGTGACACCTACCGCCACCTCTCCGCCCGCCGGCACAACGCCACGCTCGAAGAATACCGCGCCACGGCCTGTCACGCCGCCTACGCCGCCTGCGCTAACACGGCGAGCTTATCAGCTCTGGAAGACATTCAAAATTATCCCAAGGACTCACCGGAATTCGCGGCGGCGGTCGTCACCCTGCGTCAAAGCAACCACACCCACAGCGCGCTCGAGGAGGCCGCCCGTGTGCGGATATCCCACATCCGACACACCAAGGGCGGAGGGGAGACGAGCGATTCGGACCGCGTTTTCGCGGAACTCGCCTACGAGCGGTTCCTCAAACCGCGACCGGACGTTGCCTCCTCCGAGTACGACAACCTACACCGAGCGTTCATCGACAAGACCCTCGAGTGTTCATTACTCGCTAGCGCCAAAGCCGCCGCGGGAGCTACCTTCGCGCGCAAGACTCCCGACCGACCCCCCCCCGACCGGCCTACACCGACACCGAACCCCCGACCCCAACCCAAGCCCAAGCCGCCACCGAGAGACAACGCCGACCCCAAAGACACGAAGACCAAGAACCCGGACAAGAACGCCTGACGGTGTGACCCGCCGCGCCACGTCCTGCAACGACCGTTCCAACTTCATGCGACACCGCGTGCGGAAAAGAGCGTCCGAGTGGAAGCGATTAGGCGCGAGCGAACAAGTTCTGGGTTGGATTCGTCACGGGGTTCGCATACCTTTCATTGGCGGCCGGCGACCCCCACCTTTCAACAGCGGCACCTCCATGCTGAACGCAACAAAACAGCAACTCGACTTCATGGACTCCGAGCTTCCCCGATTCCTGCAGTCAGGCGCCTGGGAGCCAGGCCAGCGCAGCAGATGGGTTTCCAGAATGTTTTTAGTCCCGAAACCGGGCGAAAACAAATGGCGACTAATTATCGACTTACGCCCCCTGAACAAGTACTGCAAGGACCACAAGCTAACTTTCGAGACACTCAAGCACCTCAAGAATTTGACACGGGCCGGCGACTGGATGGTGTCTTTCGACCTAGCGGACGGCTACTACACCCTGGGCATACGGGAGGAGGACAGAGACTTCTTCACGGTAAATTATCGCGGAACACTGTACAGACTCGCCGGGCTTCCGATGGGCTGGAAATGCAGCAGTTACTATTTTTGCCGGCTTACCGAAGTTTTTATCCGGCACTTACGCGAACCACTGCTCAACCCCACCGTACGCAACCCCCGTCTAGCTACGCAACACCAGCCCACACGACCTACACCGTCCCGTCGCTATCTGCGCAACTCTCGATGGCGGGGTGTCCGATTACTCCCGTACATGGACGACTTCCTATTTTTTGCCGACAGCAGAGACGCAGCGTTACAACTCCGAGACCGCGTCGCGTGCCTACTCGACCGCCTCGGGCTAGGACGCAACCCCAAGAAAGGCCACTGGGAGCCGACGCAAATCTGCGAACACCTCGGCCTCCAAATCGACACCACAACCTCTACGTTCCGAGCCCCTGTTTCGAAACTACAGGCCATCGCTACCTTAGCCCGGACCCTCCTACAACGCTCTACGCGCGACGCACGATGGCTCCCTGCCCGGCAGCTCGCGGTGCTCGCCGGAAAAGCACAGTACCTGTACCTCGCCATTCCAGCAGCCCGATTCTACCTACGCGAACTACACGACGTCCTCGCTACGCGCACGGGATGGGGTGGCCGGGTGAAACTCACCTACCAGTTGCGACGAGACCTCCAATGGTGGACGCAAGTCCCCTCCGCCAACAACGGCCGCTCCATATTCGCCCCCATCGAGACCGCCTACCTGCACTGCGACAGCTCAGGTTACGGCTGGGGAGCTGTATTAAACGAACAGTTGGAAGCCCGTGGTTTCTGGGGAGCGACAGACCAGCAGCAGCACATCACCTGGAAGGAATTAAAGGCCGTGCGACTCGCCGTCCTGTCGTTCTTGCCCCTCCTGCGCGGCCGCAAAGTCCTCCTGCACGAGGACAACCAAGCAGTGGTGGCAGTCCTCAGTCATCTAACTTCGAGGTCCCCAGCTATGATGGACGAACTACGAAAACTGTGGGAACTCATCGACACCAACGACATCAGCATCCGCGCGCGGTATATTCGCTCCGCAGCCAACGTCTGGGCCGACCGACTGAGCCGCGAAACCGACAGGGACGACTGGCAACTCAACCCCCGCATATTCACTTACCTGAATTCCCTGTGGGGCCCCCACTCCATCGACAGGTTTGCCACGCAGGGCAATACGCAGCTTCCCCGCTACAACGCCCGCTGGCGAGACCCCACCTCCGAAGCCGTGGACTGCCTTCATCTACCCGACAACCGCTGGACAGCAGAGACGAACTGGTGCAACCCACCGTGGACGCTACTCCCAGACCTCGTCCAGAAGTTACGCCAATCAGGGGCCGAAGCAACAGTCATCGCGCCTTACTGGCCCGCCAAACAGTGGTACCAACTACTAAGCGAAATTTCCGACGAACAGATCCTGTACCCCCCCTCCCGAGATTTATTCTTTCCGGGCAAGCGCGGAGCGTACGAGGGCGTCGGACCGCCCGGCTGGAGCGTCACGGCTTTCCACGTACCGCCCCGTCCTGGCTCTACCGAACACGTGGTACACTCCACCCAACACCGACCACCCGGACGTCCTCGACAAGACCGCGGCACGACCGGACATCCGCGGACACCGACTGCCCAGCCGCACCCGTAAAGTACCGACTAGTCGAACCTGCGGCCCACGCACCGTGGCACGCCTCGATGCGCAACCATGTCGGCACACTCGTCGGCACGGACGACTTGGGCGACCTCGTGCTCGACCTTCTCACCGGCTCCCTCGCCCCCTCCACCTACAACAACTATGGCACCGGTATGCGCCGTTTTACTGTTTTCTGCAACGAGGAAGGAATCACACCCCTCGAGGCGACCGCGGCCGACATGCTTCGATTTACAGCGTGGCTCGCCCGATCCGGAACCATCGCAGCCAACAGCCTCCAGCCCTACTTCTCGGCCATAAATAAGTTCTTTCGCGACCACCTGAAGGAGCCCGTGGCGCTAGGACCCCTTCTCACGGACGCACGTCGGGGGCTCGCCATGCAGCAGCAGCCCATCACCGCCCCCGACATTCGCGTACCGCTCCCAGCCCCAATCGTACAACAGATGCTACTCTTCGCCCATCGACACTACCGCGCGCTCACCTGGCAGCCGGACAACCTCGTACATATCAAGACGTTCCGCGCGATGCTCGCAGTCTGCACCAACTACTGCTATTTTTGCCGCGCAGAAACCGGCGTACGTTGCCACATGGACGACATCGCGGTCGACCGAACGGGCGGTAACATACTGTTATTTGTACGAAAATCAAAGGGAGACCAGCGTAGGACCGCGGCCGATAAACCGCTCCTGCAACTCCCTATTACTGCAGTACCGCTACTCGCGGACCTCCTGGAGGCGTTTACCGCTGGACGCACCAGTTACTGCAACATCCTCGGCACTGGGTCCGGACCAACTGCTTTTTGGGCCGTCACGCCCGAGGAACAGCCACACACGTGGACGGCCGGGACCATCACCGAGTGGATTCGTGAGGCGTGCAACACCATCGACGCTGCCCCCCCCACGCAATTCAAGTGGACATCGCATAGCCTACGTAAAGGCGCGGCGTCCGCAGCCGCATGCATCGGCGCACCCCTTACCAAAATCCGCTACATGGGTGGTTGGTCGAAAACCAGCGACGTCGTCACCGGCAAGTACATCGACCCCACCATGAGCGAAACCCCGGCGGCCTGGCTATTTTTCGGCTGGCTCGTCGCCAAACCCCCGGATTAGTAGCCTATGCAGACCTTCAGTCTATCTCAATGGCATAATCTGACTCCCAGTCGCTAAATTCTTATATTGGTAAAATATTGGGGTTTAACGGTTAGTAAACGTACCATGTTGAGTCCGCCTAAGGCAACGCGCGGAGACAAAGCGTCACAAGCGCAGTAAATTGTCCGCGGCGGACGCCCACCTGCTTTACCTATAAAGCAGCTCCTCTAGCTGGTAGCAGCCACCTTCTGCCTTTGCGCTCGCCCATTCGGCTCGCGCAACCCACCCACCCTTCCCTGATCAAGCGCTGAATAGAAATAACACCTCTGAATAGGTGTTTTAGTGCCTGTTCATCCAAAATGTAAGCAAGCTGTCATCTTTGGCATAATCTGACTCCCAGTCGCTAAATCCTTCTTGCTTTATGGGCTTTTTTGCTAGGTGGTTTCCACTGCCTTCTCCTGAAAAAAATAATTAACGATGTGCAGGTCTCATTTTTACATAGTCTTATGGAATCCCATCGTTCCCTTTTTTTTTTTTTTCATTCCTCCGTGGTCTCCACTGCTTTTTTTGCAAGAATCTCTTTTTAAAAATCCCACTGTTCAGCATGTGATAAGGATTAGAGGTAGCTACGACCGATATCGCTGGTTCCCGCGAATTCTAGTATCGATACGGGTACAGGTAGGATAAGATACTCGTGTAGCTGGACGAGACTACTGAGAAAGGCATGTGTGCGCGGGAATATCAGCTTGCTCTTTTACATACTACCGGTAGCACTGCTCCCGTATCATCCCCACGGCGTTGTCGTAGATATATATCGCCCGTTGCTACAGGTACCTGTACTTGGCAGTCGTTCACAGCCGGTTGATAGTAGCAGCGCGGTACACATCAGCGCCGCGATGAAGTTCCTCATTTGGCGCTCGCGGTGCGCGTCATCCTCTGATGAACTTGCACAAATACGGCCAAGCCAAGGTACCCTCCCCATACCGCTGGAATGTACCATACACGCAATCCTTGCCTGAATCGTACATAATCGCTTCGATGGTCCCTATCCAAAGTCCCGTGGGGGATACCAGCGGGACGCGCCAGCAGTCGGAATCAGACCCCAAATCACGGGGTACTTCCTTTAAGTATTAATTTTGGGACACATTGCGGGGATTTCTATAAATCGAATTCAAATAGGTTTGATTCAGTCCTGTCGCTTCAAAATCGCTGTTTCTACAAGTACGGGTATCGGCATCAGTGCTCCTTCGATAACAATCGTCTGACTTGCGAGCCCATACAATGTAGCTTGAGGGGTTGGGGCTGTAGGTCAGTGCCGGGTAGTTAGGGTTTCCTCCCTGCTTGTCTCTTACCTGTGCACACTTCAATGAGGCCGGCTCTTCGTTGAACTATGGGATACAACAGTACTGCGATAATAGTAACAGTAATAGTAAGACATCTGACATTTTTCTTCTTTTTGCTTCGTGGTCGCCGCTGCTTTTCCTTATAAAAAAGAATAACGGTCGATATGCTCCTCGTGATCTTATTCAAAACAAAATTACTTGATACTACCCGCACATGAGAAATAATTACAAGACAGCAGTGGCGGAAAACCTCCAAGCAAGAGAAAGCAAGAAGAAAACAAAAAGCCCAACAAGCATAAGCCCGCGGGGCAGGAAGGCAATCAACCATGAAAACGAAAACGATTTATAACAACTACCACTCACATACCGGCTATTGTCAAAGGGCCTTCTTGCATATGCCATCAAGGAAGTTAGTATACAAAATTTGGGCCGGGGGTCCCCTTGTCCATGTTCTCCGAAGTTGTGGTGGGACTTTTCTCCCCCTTGGGAGGTTCTTGGTGAGGCATGGTTTAGGTGTGGGGTTGGTTGGGTGGGGAGGGGTGAAAGTTACGGCTAAGTTGTTTATAAGTGGTAAAGGATTCGATGCGGTAGATGCGGAGTAGGTGGTGGAGCCATTGGACATTGTGGATATATAGGCGGGAGATTATGCGGGTAGTGTTACGGGCTGGGGTTTGGGAGGTTTTGTCTTGTTAGTCAGTTCTAGGGTTGATGAGGGAAGAGATGTTGATGTGGGTGTGAGTATGTGGTGTCCATGTGCGACTCTTGGGGATGATGTCCACATGTGTGCGAGGCTAGTGTGAACGGAGTGCATTTGCAAAAAAGTGTAGTTTTTCTATGGTGTGGTGATGGTGTCGGTAAGGTTATTGTCCGTGCAGTATTTCCATTCACCTATCTGAATTTTACGAATGGATGAGTATCGACGACGGGGTAACCTATGGCCTACTAGGCGGGGTTAAAGTAGTCTAATAAAGTTAGATTTGGGTGCTTGGGGTCTAAATTGCGCGGGCATGTTATCTCCTAGCTGGACGGCGGGGCAATGAATTAGGGAGGAGTGGTCGAAACCATCATTTGCATCCAGTCTTCTAGCGGGCATTTGATTGTGATGGATCGAGGGTGTGCCAAGTTGAGAGAGACGTTCATGAAAGGTACCAATTGTGAATGTTTTAATGGATTTATTTCCTAAGTCGCTCGGCGGTGATGGTCTCCCACCGTCCCCCGTTCGTATGTTATCGTTGTCTAGGAACTACAATACACTATTGTGGCGGTCTTGCCGGAGACCCGACATAGAGGGACAGTTACCGGCAATGTGGCCATTACTTATAACTTGTCCGCACATTGAGCATTTGAAACTTTTTGTTCTAGGGGAGGAGGCCTGTGTCATTAGCGCCCCACATATATTCCATTTTCTGTGCGAATTGTGTGGATGTCAAGGAGGTGTGCCATCCTTGGAAGGTGAAATATGCGTAATTGCGTTGGGTTTGTAGCTAGTAGGTCGTCATGCTTGGTGGTGTGTTGGAGGGGGGTGATGTGGAGAACAGACTGTGTTTTCGTACATCCGTCTTGAGGTTGGTCTAGATTCGGGTTTCAGTTAGGTGGTAGGTTCGTCAGTTTGTGGGGTGTAATGCCATGTCCAATGTCCTAGATGTGTTTGGGCGCCTTTAAAGTAAACTGCATCAGAGGGCTGCCCATCCTCACTAGTAGTTGCTAAGAGGTCAGCTCGGTCATTACCTTGGAGTTGTTGTGTGTCTTTATGTTACCAATGTGTGTGGTGAGGGTTGCTGCGGTACGGGTTTGTAAAGCTGATGGAATGGAGGAGTGTATTTCTATGTGAGGGTGTTGTTGCATGGTGTGCGGACTGCGGATGTATTTATGAATGAGGCGGAGGGAGCATGCGCTATTGGACAAGTGGACATGGTGGCCTAGTTTGAGCCCAAATTTACGGTATGCGTTGGTGATGTAGAGTTGACTAGGATTTTGAGGGGGGGGGGTGAGGATGGGTGGGCGGTGACTGCGGCACGTAAGGGGACATAGACTTCTTTTTTGCCGTCTGCGTAGACAAAGGTTGTCATGCCGTGTGCGAGGGCACATGGCAGTGGAATAAGGTAGTGGTAGTTGTAGCGGGCTGCGTATACGAGGAGATATACGTTAGAGGGCGGGTAGTGGCAGATGCCAACCTTATGGAGGTTGCATTCAGAGATCTGGGCAAGGTGGGTGCGGGTGGTACGGGGAGAGGGGAGGGTGGTGTCGTACATGTGTTCAATGGTATGGTGTAGTGTTTCAATTGTTGTGAGGGAGGGAAGGAAGGGTTGGGCAGTGACGTTGCAAGGCATGTATATGCGCCCCATTAAGTGCCGAATGGGGTGGGGGTGGGGATGTATGTGTGTTGGTTGCGGAGAGGGATGTATTTTGTCGGTCGGGAGGTGGTAAAGGAGGTACGCGTGTAGGGCGAAGAGGTTTGCTTTTCCCTTTGATAGGGTGCATGATACCAGTATGGGAGAACAAGCATTGTGGCTGAGGGTGTGTGTAGTTCCATTATTAAGTGCGTTGGCTATAGCGTCTTCTATAGCCCATCGAATGGATGTGTGGTTGTTTTCGGGGTTCGCAATGTTGGTCCCCTACCATGCGAAGGGGACATTACTATTTCCAAAGGAGAAGACCTTTCGTCCGATGATAGGGAGTGATACGTGAGAAAGCCGATGAATGATTTATAACGGGGGTCGTAGTCGAGATCCGTGGTTGTGATGAAGGCTTTGCGTAAGGTCTCAGAGAGGTCCTCCCAAGTGGCTCAACTGCTTTTCGGTGTCTCGGTTGTGATTGGGATATCTATTTCGGAAGTTGTGCCGACGCGCGTGTCGAGACAGTGTAGGTTTCCTCGAAGGTGAGGGGCTAAGTTCGGATCGGAACAAACGGTAGAGGTGGGTGATGCGGTCGAGTGTATAAATTGCCCTCTATGTGGGGAGGCAGAGGATGGCTACGTCGGGTATGGAGGGGTGGTGATGGACGGCGGAGTGTCATGTGGGCTTCATGTCTATATCGGGGTTGATAGGTGTGTGGTAAATGGTGACCGCCGAGGCGCGCCAAGGTAGTTATTCAGGTTGTGGGAGGATGGAATGTGTTGCGGGGGTGAAGTGTTTTTTAAGTGTGGTGAGGGCCGCGATACCGGAGGGTGCGTTGATGACTGCGTCCCATAGTTATAAGCAAGGGGCTCGTTGAGCAATGTTGAGGGAGGTGGGGCTTAAGCGTCCTAAATGTTGGCACCACTTGCATGTCCATCTGGCCTAGCACTTGCGAGTAGCGCAATGGGGGTGGATATTAACAATATTGCATGTGTGGCATGGGAGGATGCCGTCTTGAAGGGATTCTTGATATGATACACAAATGGTGGGGTCTAGGGAGAGCCGCATGTTGGCCGTGGGGTGTACATGTTAGTTGTTCGAAACCTTGTTATACTTGTTATTGGACTTCCCAGTCGGTGAGGGGTTTGGGCGCCCATTCCAACATATGTTGTGTTTGGCACAACGTAATCAAACCCGCTAAGATCGCGCGTTTTTGGTACGCCGATGCACAAATTAAAACCCCCGACACGTCATCTCATCGCATACGCACAATGCAGCACTATTTTTGCTCCAACTTCACATCCTGCCCCCCGAAAGTCGTTTCATGCGTCGAGCACTTGTCGAGTGAGTCGGTCGGTGGGTTGAAGCAGCGTCGTGAGGTATAATGTGTTGGTGTGTGTCAAAATTGAGGGGGCGATAAGGAATGCTTACACTCAGTGAGTGACAATGCATGTCATCTCACCCTCACCAAGTGCCTAGTACTTGCCTATCACATGACACGCACTCACCTTGTGGTGAGCACACGCCAACGTATATTCTGAGCCTTTCGATGATAAATGGCGCTCAGCAACTTGCCACCATCGGCAGCATAATCCACTTTATTGATGATTGGCTTATCATCTTATAGTGCTGAGTTACAGCCGTACTATAACGATGCTACTCGACCAACATTGCTGTGTAGCAACTTGATTACAACACAAAACTATGTCTCTCAACACCCCCCCTTGCTACGCAAGCAAACTCATGATGGCATTGCACAACTTGCCGTGCCTTGTGTTAGCACTAGCATTGCATTACCTAGTGCTTATGTACAAGGTAGCTAGTCCTTGTCTTAGTACTTTGTATCCCCTAATAGCGGTACTCTATTTCCATTTAGAGGCGGTCGGCCGGCCCTGCCGGTGCCTTTCCCGGCCGCCACTCTCTCTTTCTACTCCCTTTGTCCCCACTGCTGCCCCCCTAGCGGGGCCGGCTAGACTATCCGTGTAACCATTATGCTTCCAAACTCCAACAAGTTATGGGCCCTCTACAACGTTACCCGGGATAGTCAAACCTCCGAAATAGGAGAAGAGCGTGCAACCTGATTTCTCGCTAATAAGTCAATACCGACGCTAGCCGCCCAAGGTCCCTCGTGGCCGCCCTAGGCTAGCAGTACCGCCTCCGCTACCCAAGGAGAAGAGCGTGCTACCTCGATACTCGCTTGAACTAGCACTACCGACACCAGCCGCCCATGGTCTCATATGGCCGCCCTAGGTTGGTTGTGTCTACACCACCCTGCTCACAGCTCACCGATGCTATCGACCGAATCTGGTTTCAAACCAAATTCAAACCGACTCGCCAAGACTCGGCCCGCGCGTACTTTGATAAATAGTAATGTTTTTGTTTTTTCCCGAGGCGACGCCGCAACGCTCATGTGACTTAGTGAGGTTCAAACCTTGCCCACGGCGAAGGGGGGGGGAGTCAACACGACAGCGCCCAACCATTACTTTTGAGTGCCTACACGTTGGTGGCAGCCATGTTGGCTTTTCCCCTTCCTCGCCGGTCGCTCTCATGCGATAGATAATTCGCCCGTGGACGGCTTTCCCCGCTACATGTTAGACTAGTACATTACGCAGTGCATTTGGACCAGTTTCTTGTCGGCAACTCGCTGATAGCATCCCGGTCATGTGAGCACTCGTAGCGTCACCTACCCGGCTTGAGATACCGCTACCGGAACAACGCCTACGACCAAGATGACTCCTTCCTCAAAGGCAAGTAAGGGCGACGACAAGACCTATGCTACCTTGAGGGGGAGTGTTAGCACTAGCATTGCATTGCCTAGTGCTTATGTACAAGGTAGCTAGTCCTTATCTTAGTACTTAGTATTGCCCTAATAGCGGTACTCTATTTCCCCGTTAGAGGCGGTCGGCCGGCCCTGCCGGTGCCTTTGCCGGCCGCCATCTCTCTCTGTCCACGCCCTTTGTCCCCACTGTTGGCCCCCTAGCGGGGCCGGCTAGACTTTCCGTGTAACCATTGTACTTCCAATCTCCAACATGTTATATGGGCTAGGGGGCCAGCAGTGGGGACAAAGGGAGTGGAAAGAGAGAGATGGCGGCCGCCAAAAGCACCGGCATGGCCGGCCGACCGCCTTTGACATGGAAATATAGTACCGCTATTAAGCGCCCGCCGGCGGCGCAGCGGCGGCGGCCCCAGAGGGGGGTGCGCTCGCAGGCCCGTCGGCACCTACCTCTACCTCCACGCGGCGGGCGCTGGTAACCCCGTAGCCATGCAAGGCCTGGCACGGTAGGGGGCTGAACGAGGTACCTACAGCTGCGATCCGTCGGGAAGTGCGTCGGGAGGAGCAACTACTACCTCGGGCGGGGAAGAGCACGGATCGAGACGGGACCGATGAAGATCTGAGCGAGGGTTTTTTTCACATGCCTTTCCCCCTAGCTCCGGCACGACCGGAGTCGCACGGTACCCGAGGTCAGGCACGTTCGCCTCGACTAGCTCACGCTGACGAGCCTCGCTGATCAGCATCCCGTAGCGGCTGGAGCATGCCGCGTATCGTGGAGACTAGCGACACTTTTTGTTTCATACTTTATCCAAAAAAATTACGTATAGATCAAAAAATAATAAATACCTAGTTACGTGTATGTTTTAGACGGTATCGTCACCGCTAATGGAGAGGTTGGGATTAGTGGTTCACGGTCTAGCCACTAGCTAAATAAGTCCACTAGGCACAAGCACGGGGGGGGGGGGGGGGGGGGGGGGGGGGGGCAGAGATAGCAGCCGGTTAATACCGGTTTGGTTGTAAACAATTTCATTATATTTCATACCGCTATTAGGACAATACTAAGTACTAAGATAAGGACTAGCTACCTTGTACATAGGCACTAGGTAATGCAATGCTAGTGCTAACACCTTGCACTCACTAATGGCTTGGTTAGCACATCAGCAAGCATGTTCTCCGTCGCACAATATTGCACCTCGATGTCTCCGCTCTCCACCTTCTCCCGACGGAAGTGGTACCTCACGTCCATGTGCTTGTTGCGTCCGGTCGTCATGCTATTCTTACTGAGTGCGATACAACTGATTGTCCTCGTGAAGAGTGATGGCAGTCCCGGAGTCTTGGTGAAACTCATGTTGCTTCAAAAACATCGCTTCATTGGCCGCAGTCAGCGCTATATACTCTGCCTCCGCTGTCGACAACGCCGCAGTTTGTTGCCGCTGACTCTTCTAACTTACCGCTGCACCGTTGAGCATAAACAATTAAACACATACCCCGTGCGAGAGCGCCGCTCGCCAATGTCACTCGCGTGGTCAAAATCTGACCAACCTACCACCTTTGATGAATGTGCGCCACGGTACATCAACATCGAATCTGCGGTTCCCTTGAGGTAGCGGAGCACCCTGTCAATTCATGTACACACGGAATGGCATGAAGGGAGTTAGAACGGCCGCTTCCCGAACCGGAGCTGTACGCCTTATCCAAGTACCGCCAAAAGTCGGTACCCGATAGGAACATGTTGTGTATATGAACCCATCGCATCGCATCGCGACTGAGCTGCGAACACCTATAGCGAATACTTGTAGGTGGAGGGCCAGGACTTCCCCGGAGTCTAGCGTACATATGTGTTCATTAGTAGTCCTACGGAGGGATATGTAAACATCCCAATCCCAATCTTAGCTTGCTCACAATGTGACCGAGAGGAGTCGGACATGTACCTACTACGGTCGCTAACAACCATGGTGATGTCAGGCCGTGTGCTTACGAAAGCGTACATCACGCTACCGATCAAGCTTTGGCACGGCACAAAACCGGGAGGCCACTTTGATGTCGACGTCTCCACGCAATTGCTCAAAGCATCGACCACCATAGGTGAGCCCACTAGCTTGCAATCCATCATATTGAGCCGCTCTAGCTTATTTGAGCCGTATTGTTGCTGTCCAATCATGATGATGCGGTTGCCACGATCACGCTCGACTGTCAAGCCAAGCAACCAAGACACTTGACCGACGTCTTGCACGTTGAACCTTTCGCCGAAAGCCGACTTGAACCCAACGATGAAGCTACCCGTTGGTCCGACGATGATGCTTTCGTCCACGTACACCGCCAAGACATAAAGCTCACCCTCCTTGATCAAGACGTAAATGCCGGGATCCACGTTGGATTGGCTGAAGCTATACTCCTCTAGCTATGCGGTGATTGTCTTGTTCCCATTCCTAGGAGCTTGCTTGAGGCCATACAATGATTTCTTCAACAAGCACACTCGCTCCACTCCATTGAATTCGGTGTGACGAAATCCTTCCGGCTACCTCATGTAGATTTACTCGTGGATATCGGCCTCCAAGAATGCCGTCACCACATCAATTTGCTCCACATCCCAATCATTATAAGCAGAAAGCGCGAGCAACGTCGGAATAGAAATCACCCTCGCTGTGGGAGCGAAGGTCTCGTGGTAGTCCACACCCTTCTTTGGAGTAAACCCGCGAGCCACAAGTCTTGCTTTGTACCTTGCAATTTGTCCATTGGCATTGCGCTTTAGCTTTAACACCCACTTGGAATCCACGAGTTTGCGGCCGGCAGGACGACAAGTGTGTAGGTTTTCCGAGATACAAGTGAGTCGTACTCGCTCTTGATAGCTGCCTCTCACTCCCCGATTGGGGACTCCTCAGCGCTTCCTTGTATGACGCAGGCTCTTGAAGAGTCGGGCTGCTGGTTGGCTTGATAGCTGCGGTACTTCGCCAAGTCCATCCATCTCCCGCAGCATTCGTTAAACGGAGATTATACCTTAGACTGGGTACGCATTGCCGTGCTGAGGCAGTGGATCGAAGATTATACCTTGGGCGTGGAGTCTCCCCCGAATGCATGTCCCGTTCATCTTCTATCGACCCGGAATGTTGCAGCGACCCCCGTGGCGACGACTCCCCCGAATTTGTATTCGGTTCTTCGCTACACATGGTGCGCATGATGCTGTCCTTTTCATCATCATTGCGTTGCTCCGCATTGCTGTCCCCCATGGAGAGGACAACAGCCTCGTCGAACACCACGTTACGGCGGCTCACCACCCGACGAGTAGCATGATTGAACACCAACCACGCCGGTGACTCCGAAGCGTACCCCACAAAGACACCCTTTCACGGGCGATCGTCACGTTTTCGGCGTTGAGACTTGTCAACGTGGACATAGGCCGGACAGCCGAAGACCCGCATGGAGCTCAAATCAGCTCGTCTACCGGTGGCCAAGGTGAAAGGTACACCTCAGGCTCCGCAACTATGCACACGACTGCGGACATGCACCGCAGCGGGCATCGCTAGAGCCCAATACGATTTAGGCAGCGCGGCTTGCCGAATCATTGACTGCGCCATCGGGACCAATGTCCCCCACTGCCGCTCAATCCGGCCATGTTGCCAATGCGCGTAAGGTGCAGTGATCTCCACGGCGATGTTGAACTCATCCAATAGGTTTCGGAAGGCAGCACCTAAGAGCACCGTGTCAATGTCCACCCGAAAACGACGAACCGCGTGCCCAAGAGAACGGATGGTAGTCAACATGCGACGGAACGAGGCGGGAGCCTCATCCTTGGAGCGGACCTCATCATGCACATGGAACGGCTGCAAAAATCAACCGCGCACAAGCTGTACCGCCGTCCTCCCAAGGATGGAACACTCATAGGACCGCAGAAGTCTAAGCCTAGGGCCTCAAAGACACCAACGTTCCGGTCAGCCGGCTCACGCGAGATACGGCGGACGTGCGACTTACACACGACATATGTCTCCCAGAAGCCCAACTTCTCCTCCATTGGAGTGGCCAAGAGCTCGTCCAATTGCGACTCGCCAAGGTGACCGAGTCGGGAATGCCGCAACCGTTTCTGCAATGGCGCAGTGGCGACCGAAGCGGTAGGATTCGACAAAGCAACCCGCGTTGGCAACCACACCAACAAATGCGCGCGCTCCAACGAAACCACCACGCCACCACCATGACCGGCATGAAGACGAAGGTGGTCCACGGGATCATCTAACACCACACAATGACCTTGTTGCCGAGCTTGGGTGAGGCTGAAAAGCCTATGGTGAGACCACGGCGCGCGACATGATAGCTAAGGAATGTGGAGCACATTCTTCAACATGGCAGGAATCTCCTCTCCATCGTCAGCCTTCACAATGATGCGGACCGCGCACACGCCAACAGCGCAGGCACTCATACCCTTCACCCACAGCCGGTCAGTGAGCGCTCGATACTCACAGAAGTCACGGCGCATGCTAGTCATGTGATGGCTGGCGCCGCTGTCGGCCAACCACATCCACGTTTCCCCATCGCGCTCGAACATGTGTCGAGCCTCGGAGAATGGCCTCGTATGGGTGACCGTCACGTCCATGACCGCCGGAAAAGTAACGGGGAAGTCCACCCTCGCAGAGTTACCTCCGGTGTCGTTGTCCGGGCACTCGGACCTGCGATGGCATTTCTTACCATAGCCATAGCAAACACCACGAAAACTCCTCGTTGCGCCTCTGCCATATGAGGCACGACGAGTAATCGTAGCTCCTTGAAGAGATTTCAGCTGGTCTTGGAGCTCGGAGACTTGCCGCTTCAAGAGTTCAGTCGTTGCGTCATCACGAGACGCCGTAAAAACCGTAGGCGTTAGGGGCTCCGTTGTATGCGATTGCGCACGACTCTCGATGCGCATGCACTTTTGACGAAGGTCACGCTTGACGGTATCCATACTGATGTTGTGTACGTCCCACGTGTCGGTCATGGAGTGGTATTCGCTGCGCATGCCCTTCACCAAGTACATTATGATACGCCGGTCGTGGACGATGTCCCCAACTCGGGCAAGCTGTTGTTGCAGTCGAACTAACCGGTTTAGGAATTGAATGCCGCTCTCGCCGTCCGCTTGCGGCGTTTCCAAGTCCTGCAATAGTTCGGTACACCGGTAGATACCATCGTCCTCATAATGATTGAACAACGCGGTCCACGCAGTGGTGCCGCAGGTCTAGTAATCCTCGCTAACATTCTCGATAATCGAGAGATCGTCCTACGGCAGCGCATGAATCAATGTGGAGTACATGTCGACTTGTTGTTGAGAGGAAGCGGCACCATCCGACGACAAAGCCGGAGCCCACTTTTGTATCATGCTAAATACACGGAAAAATTTCTTCCACACAACAAAATCTCGCCTCTCCCCACTGAACTTCGGTAGTATTACTGAGTCCATGGCAGGTGCGTCGGATGCGCTCTCAGGAGCACAAAAAAATCAGGAAAAATGCCACCAAGGAAAACACAAATAAAGTACCGGTCAAGAGGCGGGCAACACGGCTCAGAAAAGGAAACGACAAAGGGCTGACCGAAGACGGAGTTGTACTCCCGGAGCCTGTACAGCCAAGGCAATCAGAAACGAGTCTCAGAAGGTCGGTCAAGCGACGTCGTACAATAGTGCTAGTACACTTGTGGTAAGATGCCTTTCCAAATATTCAGCCGGACCACTGTAGGCTTTCACGAGAGAAGGAAGGTGGTAGGTGACAAGCTCCGGAAGCGAATAAAATTCCAGAAAGCGCCAAGCTAGAACAAAGGAAAGCAACCCGGTCTTCACGTCACACGAGTCGGTGTTCATGGGTTCAAGGCTCCAAGCCACACAAACAAGCCGCTACCAGCCGGGTATCGAGTACAAGTACAAGCAACAACCAGCCACTTTGTGAGCCTGCCGCACCTCACGTATCGTGCGACACGCAAAGGTCTGCCACTCTTCGAGAAGCAAGCTCTAGGTTCCAGTCAAGACAAATGACTCCAACAACTAGCAACTAGAGGGCCCATAACTTGTCAAAATTGAGGGGGGCGATAAGGAATACTTTCACTCAATGAGTGACAATGCATGTCATCTCACCTCAGCAAGTGCCTAGCACTTGCCTATCTCAGGACATGCACTCACCTTGTGGTGAGCACACGCCAACGTATATTCTGAGCCTTTAGATGATGTCTAACGCTCAACAGCTTGCCACCATAAGCAACATTATCCACTCTATTGGTGATTGGCTTATCATCGTATAGTGTTGAGTCACAGCCGTACTATAACGATGCTACTCGACCCACATCCGAGTAGCACGTGGTCCAAGACGCATTGTTGCCACCCGTTGTTGACAAGCCATGCACAAAGGAGCATGTTGAACTCGCGAGGGGAATGTTTCAGTCCGTAGAGGCAGCGTTTGAGATGATATACCTTAGACGTGCCATCTGAGAAGCCGAGGGGTTGGCGGATGTGCACGTCCTCCTTGATGGGAGCGTAGAGGAACGCAATGTCGATATCAAGCTGGCATAATTCAAGGTCGCGTGCGGCTGTGATGGTGAGGAATAGGCGAAGGCTGGCCATGCGGATGATTGGGGAGAACGTTTCCTTATAGTCGAGGCTAGCGCGTTGGCTGCAACCTTTGGCGACGAACCGTGATTTGAAGCGGGAGACGTCGCCCGTGGTGTCAGACTTGACTTTGTAGATCCACATGATGTTGACGACCACGCGGTCGGGGAGAAGGTCGACGAGCTCCCACGTGCCGTTGCCCATGAGGGAGGAGTACTCTTGCTGCATAGTGATTTGCCATTATGGTGCATGGGCGCTGAATAGAGCATCCCGGTACAATTTCCGTTCAACACACTCTCGGGCGGAAAGGAGAGCCATGGCGTCACGTGTCGCGCCGGCTGGGATGTGGTGTGGACCACTATTCAGGCTGGGCACGAAGGGTTGTGCGAAGATGTCCTCTTTGCCTTTGCCTTGTTCAGGGTCACAACATGCCGTGACAAGTACCGGCGGGTATTCGGACATGTGTGCCACAAGTTCTCCGTAGCGGAGGGGGTGAGACCTGAGGCGAGATGGGTGGGCGGCTGAATGAGGGGATGGAATGGGGGTCGGTGGGAAGGGTGTCGACAGGTTGGGATTTGGGCGAGGTATCCCGGGGTTCGTCGTCATCTGAAGCGTTTGCGATCACCGAGTCAACGGGGAGTAGTGCGCCGAAGCTCGGGGTGTTATCTTGAAAGACAACATGGACTGAGGTAGTGATGCGGCGAGTCTCTGGGTTGTAGATGCGGTACCCTAGGGCGTCAGGTGGGTAGCCAACCATGACCCCACGAAACGCTTTTTCGTTGAGTTTCCGACGCAACTTGTCGGGCATCTTGGCGAAAACGGTGCACCCGAAGACGCAAAACTTGGAGGCGTCGGGCGCCGCCGACGTAAGAAGAGTGAAGGGTACGCCATCGGTGAGGCCAACCGAGCGGTTGTAGGTACGATTGCGGAGGTACACAACCGTGCTCACAACGCACGACCGCATGAAATTTGGGACGGCCATGATGTGGAGCATCGCGGATGCGCTGTCCCGGATTGTGCGCCATAGCATTCGGCTTTGCCGAGCATGTGGTGGGCATAGAAGGTCGAGAATTGTACACCGACGCCCATGCGAGCACACATCTGACGGGTCGTAGCAGCTTCAAAGACAGAGTCCGAGTCAAACTTAATGACCGGGGCGAACGTGCCTGACGAAGATTGATGGCGTGCATGCAAGTGGCGGATCTCCAACACGTTGCATTCAAGTTCCGAGCATGTCCTTGGATTTCATATAAGTTGTGTGGTGATCGATGACGAGCATGCAGTAGCGGAGTCCATGTGGGGATGGGACATTCAATGGACCCCAAATGTCCGAGGATTGGTTCAACATGGGGAGAGATGGTTTCGTGCAAGAAGTGGTGTTGCGTTGTGCAAAAGTGGCGTTGCGGAGCAAGCATGAATCGCAAGAATCGTGTCTTAGATAGCTTGCTACTTCCGGGCTAGTTGGGACACCGTGAGTATGGTAAGTATGCAAGCTTTGCATGTGAAGGTGGCCGAACCGGCGGTTCCACAGTATTGAGTCGCACTAGGCAGCGAGGGCAACACGGGCACCGGCACCATGCGACCAATCCGCTATGGGGCTGGGGGGCAGCTCTAGTTGATGTGGCATGAGGTACATGCCGTTGCCGGACGGCTTTAGCACACCCATTCATGTGGGCACCACGAGTAGGCGAGTATCAGAGGCCGTAGGAAAAATGAATTCAAAGTTGATGTGCTTTTGCATCCAACTGACATTGCGGAGGCGACCGATGCGCCGAGCAGAGCGAGATGACGTGTCAAGATTGTACAACGCATGGAATGTGCTATGAATGGACTGACCAGGCACCAACATAATGGAAATCCGAATTGTGCCACTACCCTTACCGTCAACGCCGACCCCACCAACGCGAGAGGGAGTGGAGGGTGGGTCGAACGTCACGAAATCACTTCGAATTGTTGTTAAGTTGATCGAGCAAGCGGAGTCTATCACCCAAAGCTGGGAGAGGTCGCGACCATGGGCGAGGGAAGATGAGAACGCTATTGAGCTGAAGGGGACACTCGCCTCAGTGTCATCATATTCATCTGTGCAGTCTTCAAGAGTGGGCATGACTTCACGGCGCCCCCCGCGTCCACCATTACCCCCACGTTGGGCGTTTGAGAACAATTATCCACCATGTAAGGGTGGATGACCACTTGGGGTGTGGGGATGGCCAATTGGGGACTGTGGGCCGCCGTACGGGGGTTGCAAGGCGCTAGGGGAGCGTTACTGGTAAGGCTGGCCAAGAGGGAAGTATGGGACTAGTGGGGGCTCGTGAGGGTTAAAATGTGGGTGTGGTGGTGGGGGTGATAGCTGGAATGGAGGTTGGGTATAGACACAAGGTGCGTCGCGCTGAGCGTTGCTATGGCACAGAGCGGCGGTCTGTCGCCTGTGCGTCCAAACGGGCGTTATTCAGGGCCATCTCCTCAAGTACGAGCGATAGTGCATCCGGGGGGGTGGCGGTGAGCCCCGAATGTTGTGACGGGAGGACTGGTCCTCACGGTCGTCAAGGGTGTTAACATGTGGTTCCGCTGCGTGAGATTTCGGTGCCATCGTCAACGGCTGCGCAAAAAGGTTGCGACATGCAATGGTAAGAACCGTTAGCCGCACTCGCGCCTAACAACGGATCCAGAGAGACGGCTTGTTGCCCGACGGCCCCTCGGCGTGATGCCCCGGGGCGTCTCAAAGTACCTTTTCTGTGTCCTCCACCTAGTGTGGGACACGAGTTGTAGCGACGACCAAAATTTAATCGGAACTGTCTTATCGCCTCTATTAATGCATCGATATTTGTGAGGAAAATATACCGACATATCGGACACTAGCAATTGATGATATTTTCTGCAAATCGTGACGGTTGATGGTGTTGATGGTAGCACTTTTGCCATCATGTTGATTTCGACATCACCGGATGGAACATTGATGGCAACATCATCAAATGATGGTGATACTATTGACAATGTCAGAATGTATGGAAAGCTAATCCCTCGCCTTACTACGGCTCGAGGCTGCTTCATGCTCGAAGTCGTTGGTTAGCGACTTTGCGGTTGGGCTGGCAAAGGTCGAGGGTGTGTGTCGTGGGTGTTTCGATGAACGCGATTCGGAAGGAACGAGGGTCCAAACGGAGGCCGCGTGGGTATTGAGGTCGTTGATAAGGCCGGTGCACTGTTTAGCGAGGCATGTGGGGCATATGTGGGTGCCTAAGGGGTAGAGATGGGGGTGTTGATGATGTTGATATGGAGGTCGACGGTTTTACATATGAGTGCGGGGAGAGCTAATTTGTATGGATGGACATCTTTACCAAAAAGGGGGAGTTTGAATTTGTGTAGGCGGGTGAGGGCAGCGGTAGCCCGTTGCAAGACCGACGGAGGGGGGCAGGAGATAAATAGAGTGTCGGGGGGTATGCTAAGACGGTGGCACATTGTTGACCTTGATTTTCTGATCCCAATGCATGTAATGATCTTACCGAATGGGTTAAATTTGTCTATCACCATTATTCATTGAAAATGACTATGACCACATGCTCAATAAATACGATGGTTTATACATCTTGCCATTCACAAGCCCCCGATCCATACGATACAACTTTACGATCCGGGTCATTAAGGGTGGTTGAAATCCGCCCTCTCCGACGACAATGCGTGGGTTATTAACCTCCCCCTAGTTGTTACAACATTTCATGATGGGTCGGGGCTTGGGTCGGGGTTGGAATCCGATCTATACGATACAACTTTGCGATCCGGGTCATTAATGGTGGTTGAAACCCGCCCTCTCCGACCACAATGCGTGGGTAATTAACCTCCCCCGAGTTGTTACAACATTTCATGATGGGTCGGGGTTGGAATCCGATCTATACGATCCGGGTCATTAATGGTGGTTGAAACCCGCCCTCTCCGACGACAATGCGTGGGTAATTAACCTCCCCCGAGTTGTTACAACATTTCATGATGGGTCGGGGTTGGTGAGTTGTGTGGGCTTTGTTGGTGTATACGAAGAGGCGATGGAGCCACTGCACAAATAAGTGGGTATGCAGCTCGTCAGGATGGCATCATATAATCATGTTTTTTTTCGCGACAGATGCTTGTTCGTTTGTCCGGAGGGTCACTACGAGGCGAGCACGTCAGCACGGTGGCGATTTTGGCAATGGTCGAGGCTTACGCGCTCCGGTACGGCTCATGGCATGTAAATTGAACGAATGGCGCAAATCGGAACATGCGTCTTTCGTGTCAGCAGCCGAACATACCCTACATCAGAGGCGCTCGTGACGATTTGTAATAAATATAGTTTGAGCTTCGGAGTGATGGCACATGACAGAGGTCTTGCCACGGTACGACGGTGGTGGAGTAGGGTTGGCACTTTTTTGTCGGGGCGCCACAACATGCGGAAGTAGGATGACTCTCGCATACATAGATTACAATAAGAGTACATATGCATCGGCAGTATGGTCATTGGGAGTAGGCGCCGCGCCATTGGGAGTACAGCCAGCGCTCCTCGCTTCGCAAATCGAAACCCTACTTAACCTTCACTAAATAATGAAGTAAAAAAAAAAGCAAAGGGGGAGGGAGTGGGCTGCCCGGCATCTTTGCGCAGGGCAGCCGCTCGTCTAACTGTTTGAGATAATGGTACATGCGCACAATTTGCAGGGAAAGAGGGAGGAGAAGCCCCTGCGTAGGGCGTGAGCAGCCGTACACAATGCGGTTGCTCAGCTCTACGTCGCCTACGCTCTTGCGTGCCAAGCTACGGGAATCCTAGAATAGTGGCTACACGAAAGCTTCACGTCACCCTCACACGCTGGCGATCAGCTGCCCCACACCCTGTGCACCACCAAACATCTGCGCGGAAGGGCAGTAGGGGGGGGGGGGGGAATGCGTGAGGAGCGGGGTGTCAGCCTGTCAGACGAAGTAAGGTAGAAGAGGGGTGAACGTGGCAGCGCGGGCGCACCCGCACCATGAAATTCGTCCCAGACGAAGCTCCGTTGGCGGGGAGGTCCAGCTCGATTTCTTTGGAGGTGGAAGAGCGGGGTAACGACATGTCGTCGTCCGAGTGTGCACTAGGTGTGCAAGTATGTTCCTGCACCGCCATAAATAAACAAGGCCGCGACTTTCACAACGACAAGACAAATATGGTGTAACGTAATTTACATGCCCGCCAACCGCTTTACGCCGTGATTAGAAAGTGAGGAGATGAGAGAGGGGGGGGAGGTACAAGGTGAAGCAGCAAAGACAAAGATTGCCAAGCGATAGTTTTGAGGGATGTGCACTATCTGGTGGTGATATCTAAATGTTTTAAAAATGAAATGCATATAATTTTGTAAGAAAATACAGTAATGTGTTTGTTTGACTGCAAGTGTGACAGGTCCGACGTGGATGCTTTGCCCAAACCCAATAAAATACCATCGCGGGCGAGAAAATAAAACCCAGGACACCTGGAGCGACTCTGACTGCGATGGCGTATCTGACTGCGATGAATGTCATACAAACCCCAAACATCATACCCCGACATACCCCGACCTCAACATGAAGAGTCAAGCGACCATCACCTAACATTTGCAGACAAAAAATGTGTGGTTTGTATGTATGTGTGTGTGAGCGAGTGTGTATGTGTGTATGAAAGAGTGTGTGTGTGTGTGTGTGTGTGTGTGTGTGTGTGTGTGTGTGTGTGTGTGTGTGTGTGTGTGCATGTACGGAGGGAGGAGAACCTTTCGAGCCATCTCGTCCTGCGCCTCCAGCATGTCAGCCTCTTGGCTAAGGCGAGAGGCTACAAACGCTGCCTCTTCCGCTTCCAACACTGCCTTGGCAGCTACCGCCGCCAGTGCAGCTGAAACGGGACCCATCCGCGGTCCACTCTGCCCCACCACAACAAAGGGACAACTCAGCCGCTTTCCCGCTGCCTCAGCCACGAAGGCCTCTCCCTTCCTTCTTCCGTAGAAAATAACATTCATCGCAAGCAGCACAATCTGCTCATATGAAGTGCAGTGCTGACCTTTGACAATAGGTCCATTTCCTCCTCCTGTGCGTACTTTTCCACGTACCCTGACAGCCGGTACCGCCCACCCCCGTGCCCTAACCGCCGCTGTGCCACCAGCCTCGAGAGCACCGGCAGCAGCTCCTTCAGAGTGCCCCCTCTTCGGCTTGGGCAGTTCTCCTATCGCCCACCCAATGCAACGCAGCCCGTCAGGCCCGATTCCACGACATACTTACAAGACACCCGCAAGCATGCCCCCCACTCCTCCCCTGTCAGCACCTTCAGACATAGGAAGGGTCCCACAAGTGCCAGATGCGTTGAACGCCAAGCCCACACACACTACATACCAAAAAGGCGGAAGCCAGCTACGACGCAAGTGTTAAGTGTAGAAAACAGGCTTCGCAGTTACCCGTGCCCTCCCCGATCCGCAGCAAATGCTAAAATGCAATTGATAAACATAGCTGAAAAGAAAAGCGAAACGCCTTTGCAATGCAGCGTGATCGTAAGGATAGGTACAGTGCAACTGGTAGGAGCACACTGCAGGGAAATATGGTGTAACACTCCGACTCACTTCACTTAAGCCACGGCTCAGGATTGGCCGTGAGACTCGGTTCGGTGAGAATATAGGTCAATGAAGCACATAAGCGCATGCAGTGCCGCACCTCTACCCTCTTTCCCCTCACACAATATTCATTATGGAGACAGCTCACAGCAATGTGTGTGTGTGTGTGTGTGTGTGTGTGTGTGTGTGTGTGTTCATTGGAATGCACCAACCGACAGAGAGAAAGGAACACAGAGCTGAAGCGGGTTTGGAGAGGGAACACAGAGCTAAAGGGGGGTGTGAAATGAAACGCAGCATGGGTCACACCTGCAACCATCTTAATATTTCGGTCACCGTAGACCCGCCAGCGCAGTTGAGGCCTATAATTGCCGCCACCGCCGCGTCCTCCAGACGCGCAAGCACTCCGTCCACTCCGCCCGGGAGGCATATTTCGTCGGTGCAGGCGCGCGGCGGCGCTGCCTCCCTTCCCATGGGGGAGGGCGTCTCGCTGGGGCTGTGGACGCTGTAAAGCTTGGCTGCATACCCGTCCACAAAGCCCCCAGTGCCACTATAAGGGATCTTCCGACCCCGACCCGACGACACCTCGGGAACCTTGGCTCGCCCTCGCTGCAGCTCACCGAGTACACCAAGTTCAGCGGTGCGAAATGGGTGGAGGAGAAGAAGATAAGGTGAGGGAGAGGAGGGAGAGCGGTACCTTATCACCCACCACCTTCTTCCCAGGCGACAGCTGCGGGTCAAAAGTAAGGTTTCTCCATTTGTCCTGCAAACGCAACGTCGCGGGTAGCACGACTTAGGCCTTCAAGTGGACAGGACAGGGGCGGGAAGAGTGGGAGTGGGAGGGGCTGGTGGCGTGGTTTACCTTTAAATCCACGTTCGTTCTCGACGATAGAGCGGTCTGAAAGCACGGGTCCTTCTGAATCGCTCGCCACTTGCCCACCCCGTGCCTGCCCATCAGAGCAAGAGAACACAGCAGATATAAGACGAGTGGTGCTACTGCTTTAGCGCCGGGCCCGCTCGCTGTCCGGGAGTGGCACCAAGGCCGCAGTCAAGGAACTAAAACAGAAAGAGGGAGACATTAAGGCCGTTCGAGATGACTTGGGGATGAATGCGGATTTCTATCTTGCGTGCGCGGGGCTGTCTGAGTCAAGTCGCGGTGGCTCGGTTGTAGTAGCACAACAGAGTGGAGCGACGGAACAAGGAAGGGCCGAGACTGGTTACGGTGGGTGAGGGGAGGCGGGTGTGAAAGGGGAGGGGGCGCACTTCATCACCCCCGCTCGAAGAGCCACCTCCTCTTCTTCCGTCCACTTTTGCTTGGCGGATCCCATCGGCGGGCCCCCGGCCGCCCGCCGCTTGAAAGTCGGCGACTTGATGGCGGATCGTTAAGGCGGACGGACCGCCACGGGCTTGACTGGACACCGAGAGGCCGGGACCGAGGACGAGGAGGATAGCAAGCGTACCCGGTGGGCGGTGAGAATCAAGCACGCCGTGACTAGCCTATTAACTACAGGCCGTTGAGTGAATCTCTTATTGCGCCTGTGCAAGAGGACCTTTGAGGGGAAGATGGATGGTCGCAGTGGGGGGGGCGGGTGCGATGATGCGGCAGGATCGATGCGGCAGATGGCGAGCGAGGATGAGGCAAGCTCCTTCGACCACCCACGTTCACCGCAACGCACCACGCCACGCCGAGAAACACAGAACTCCTCCGCGACACAGGGAACTTGGCAGAGTGATCGGCCGGGGGTTCCGAGGTACTCCGCGAAGGCCTTCCACTATGGCTGCATGTGCTCGTGTATATATGTATGTGGGCGCAGCAGAGGTCCAGCGATGACAGATGGCGTTGCTGTACAGCGGCTATATACTAATCGTACATACGGCGACAGGTGGAACAGGCGCTGTACAACTGCGCCACTCGCTATAGGATGTTAACCCTCCAGCCACCAAAAATACGCGCCGTAGCACCGTCACGCATATGTATACTCTCACGGATCGGCCAGCAGGGAGTATCGACGGGAGACGGGACCGAGGGGCAGCCTGCCAGCTGCACGTCGTGCTGTTGATGTGTTCAGTTGAACAGGCGAGAGAAGCAAAGGCACTGTGCTGCTTTGACATAGGCGCGATGTATACTGCTGACGCAACCAAGCGCAATATACTCGACATATATTCCTTATAAGGATTATATTTATCTTTATTTGATTTTCATTTTTCTTTTTATTTGCACCCACGGGGTATGGGACTTTCAGGTAAGCCCGCACCTGCACCCTCTCTACAGATGCTGACGAGGGTATATTTTGATATATAGCTTTAGGCTTTAGGGCACGCCTTCGGTTCAGTCGGTCCATGACTACTCCCCTTCGCCATGGAGGATGGGGGCCGGTTGGCGCCGATGGCGGCTGAGTTGATCGATCGCTTGGCTATTTTGGTGGTTGTTCGTCGCTTCCCTGGCATGGGTGCCGCTGACTCTCGTTCCTTGCGCTCTGACAGTTATGTCCGTATGCAACATTTTTTTCGTCGATCTACTTCTCTTCCGTTTCGGCGTTTCTTGGAGGATGTGCGACGTGAATTCATGCAACGTCTTACTGCTGCTCTTCATGGCACTCTGGGTTCTTATCTCCGCGACACTTTTCAAGAGGGCAGTGCTGGTGCTGTGGCATGCCTTCCTGTTCCTCGGGCTTAGATTTTTTTTCCCTCCTTTCTTCATTTTTGCTTGGTGGCTTCCACTGTTTTTTCTTGTAAGCATTTTTGTATATTTAGCTTTAGGTCGTGTGTACAACGTACTAATAAGTACTTTTGCATTGTGCATGTATCCGTATATAGCAATAAATGGTCATCAGCACATACGATGATGCACAAATGATGCATCCATCAGCTATGATCATGTTAGAGTTGGGAACGGATAGTTACACGGAGGTCGTGCCGGACCCCACAAGGGGGGCCGGCTGTGGTGACTAGAGAAGTGAGAGGAGAGAGATGGCGGCCGGCGAAGGCACCGGCATGGCCGGCCGACCGCCACTAATAGGGAATAGAGTACCGCTAATAGCATAACACTAAGTACTAGAATGACAAATAGCTACCTTGTACATAAGTACTATGCAACGGGATGCTAGTGCTAACACCCCCCCTCAAGGTAGCCGAGGTCTTGACGTCGTCCTATCTTGCGTTGAGGAAGGTGTCATCTTGGTAGAAGGTGTAGTGCTTGTAGCGTGTGTCTCCGGCCGGGTAGGTGTAGCGACATGCGCTCACAAGAACGTGCCGCTACCGGCGAGTTGCCGATATGAAGCAGTTTCAAATGTACTGCGTAATGTACTATTTTCACATGTAGCGGGAAAAACTGTCCACGGGGGAATTAGCCGACGCATAAGAGCGACCGGCGAGGAAGAAGCACAGCCAACAAGGCCGTTAGGAGCGTGTAGGCACGCAAAAAAATAGACGGGCGCTCGTGTTGACTCCCCCTTTTCGCCGTGAGAAAGTTGGGCTCCTCGCTAAGTAAGGTGAGCGTTGCGGCATTACACACGCTCTTCTCCTTTTTACGTGGGAGATGGTAGGACAGTCGCGGACAACCAGCTCGAAGGCGAAGCGTGGGGTCGGTGGGATGATGAATTACTAGCGTGGCGCCGAGCGCTTTACACACGCTCTACTCTTTTTACGTGGGAGTAGGTAGGACTTGCGTGGCGCCGAGCGCTTTACACACGCTCTTCTTTAGTGTAACTTGGTGGAGGGCCCATAACCTGTTAGAGTTGGGAACGGATAGTTACACGGAGGTCGTGCCGGACCCCACAAGGGGAGCCGGCTGTGGTGACTAGAGAAGTGAGAGGAGAGAGATGGCGGCCGGCGAAGGCACCGGCAGGGCCGGCCGACCGCCACTAATAGGGAATAGAGTACCGCTAATAGCATAATACTAAGTACTAGAATGACAAATAGCTACCTTGTACATAAGGACTATGCAACGGGATGCTAGTGCTAACAGATCCGTCCACCATCCATTTTCGGATATGAACTAAAATGGGTATCTCAACATGTCAAATGGCACCAGATTCATCTGCACAATCCTTTTGACATATGTTCGCCACCAAAATAAACACGAAATGCATATGTAGATAAACCGATTATCTGAGCGGGGGATACAATTCCGCGAGTCGTGCGCGATAGTTCTCGTGTCGTTCGCGCTAGCGGGGTATTGCCCCTAAGGACCCCTTCCAAGTCAGCATGCGCGATATCACGCGCGAAGCCGCGCGGAGAGGAAATTTCGTACGGCTATTGGTACGCTCCGAGGGCTCGCAACGCGCATGTCGAATTGTCGATAGGGGAAGCGATCGCGGCGCGCCCTACGCCCCTACCCACCTCACTCATGCCAGTGTGGCCAAAATAGAGCTGCCATATATAAGCAACAATGCGAAGAGTAGCATATACAAAGCGATTGCCCATCGGCGGGCATGCATGCAATAAAGTCCGCTACAATTTATGGTATGCACCGTGCAAGGAGTGAGTGCGGCAACGTGCGTTGTAGCGAGCGCCGAAAGTTTAAGCAACGGGACATGTTGGAGATGGAAATGCAATAGATACACGGTTAGTCGAGCCGGTCCCGCTATGGGGGGGGGGGGGGGGGGGGGGGGGGGGGGGGGGGGGGGCAGTTGTTGGGACAAAGGAAGAGAAAAGCGAGAGCGTATGTATGTATGTATGTATGTATGTATGTATGTATGTATGTATGTATGTATGTATGTATGTATGTATGTATGTATGTATGTATGTATGTATGTATGTATGTATGTATGTATGTATGTATGTATGTATGTATGTATGTATGTATGTATGTATGTATGTATGTATGTATGTATGTATGTATGTATGTATGTATGTATGTATGTATGTATGTATGTATGTATGTATGTATGTACGTACGTATGTATGTATGTATGTATGTATGTATGTATGTATGTATGTATGTATGTATGTATGTATGTATGTATGTATGTATGTATGTATGTATGTATGTATGTATGTATGTATGTATGTATGTATGTATGTATGTATGTATGTATGTATGTATGTATGTATGTATGTATGTATGTATGTATGTATGTATGTATGTATGTATGTATGTATGTATGTATGTATGTATGTATGTATGTATGTATGTATGTATGTATGTATGTATGTATGTATGTATGTATGTATGTATGTATGTATGTATGTATGTATGTATGTATGTATGTATGTATGTATGTATGTATGTATGTATGTATGTATGTATGTATGTATGTATGTATGTATGTATGTATGTATACATGTATGTATGTGTATG
The DNA here is from genome assembly GCA_026401115.1 of Tetraselmis chui. Classification (NCBI taxonomy): domain Eukaryota; kingdom Viridiplantae; phylum Chlorophyta; class Chlorodendrophyceae; order Chlorodendrales; family Chlorodendraceae; genus Tetraselmis; species Tetraselmis chui. The sequence continues at coordinate 48,844 of JAPMLY010000513.1, forward strand.
TATGTGTGTGTATGTCTATATTTATGTATGCATGTATGTATGTATATATGCACAACTCACAGTCCGTCACCTACACAAAATCGTGAACACCCCGGGATACAAAGGCCACATGGAGAGAACACACATCCATACCATTTCCAGCACCTACAACCAATGGCCCACAAAGTCCATAACATCACGAGGTTCTTCCCCGCCCACACTTAAATGTGTAGTCCGGACCCAACGTGACACCGGCACCCTTGTCCACCATACCCCCTATCCCTCACCAACCCCATCGCTTCCACACTCCGCGCCCACTTCACCCGCCAAGACAACACTTTCCTCGCCTCACTCCGCGACAATGCCACTCACATCACCGACCCACACACCTACAAAGAAGGGCATGTCTACTGCCCCGCCGCATACACAAGTCCCTTCTCTCCCGCCTCACCCCCCTCTCGCATAACATTATCACCACATGGCCACAATTCCTTCTACGTGCCTCCAACTCCTCCGTCCTCAAACCATGCAAGTCCATATATACTTTCGAAGGGGCCTGAGACTCACTCGTCCCTATCCGTCTCCTAGCCGTTATCCTCACTCATCCCACCGACACCGTTCACAATCGCCTGCTCACCACACACCCAACCGTTAAACATACCACTCCACCCACCTCCATCCACGCATCTTAGATTCCTCTCTTAATACTCCACCTAAACCGCTCCCCCAACACCTTCACCCCCGGCATCCGACCGTCCCGTATCAACAGCACCCCTTCCTTCACCCTCACCACATACATTGAATTGGAATACCTCTCGCTCTCGGACAACCCCTACCCTCCCTGCGACGTCACACGCATCATCTCCAAACATAAGGACAATAAATACGATGAGACACATTAGATGGTCGAATGGGTCCCGGAACACCTCACGGAATGAGACATCCAACTTCCACTCGACGACGGCTTTCGCGTGATCTCCTCCACCCCCACCTCGGTATGTCTTCCCACCCCCTCCCCCTCCTATCGCTCTATTTGCCACAACCCCCTTCACTAAGACCCCACTTCATCATGCGGCACATGCCCGCAATTTGCCTTCCACTCTCACTGCCGCCCCGCTAAGGGGCCCGACACGTGGCAATAGACACGTCTTGATGTCTATTCATGTCTGTTTGCATTCCTGTCTAGTGAGCGTCCGTATTAGCCTCGAAAATAATAAAAAAGCATAAATTGCAATGCATTTCATTTGCATGTATAACCCGTTTCCTTTTCTCCTAATTATTCATCGATTGACTGGGACATTTTGCAATGGAAACGTCGCAATAACTTTTTTGAGAAGAAGTTGCTTAAAATACGGGCACAAAACACAAGGAGGTGATGTCATGTTGTACCGAAGTGCTAAAGTGAAAATATACGTTATACACAATTATAATATGTACATATATAAATAATGAAACAATAATTATGCTCGTCACCCGTGTCATGGGCCGCAAGCGTCGATGTGCTTCCTCGAGCGGCGCGTGAGGCGCCGCTTGTCGCCTCCACGTGTTGCAATCTGAGCGTTACTTGGTAGTTTCCTTAGTTTAATCTGCTAGGTTTATGCACAATGTAGTGCTTCCTTTTCCTTTTTCTTGTAATCCATGTTTATAAATTAGTATAGTAAAATATGGTCAGATTGATTTGAATCTAGAGGTTTGCATATCCAATATCATGTGTACGGGACAGTAACTCTAGCGGTTACTGTTACCGTTAATATCGGCGCGTCTCACCTGCAGGGCAACCACCTCGCCCGAAGCAGGTAGACGCAGCCAACGACCAACGACTTCCCCAACGGTCAGCTCTAGCTAGCCCGTGCCTTATAAGCCGTAGCTAGCCACGAGCCTAGGCACTCTCTGCTTTCGCGCTCAGCCAATCTAGGCTTCGCGCGAATGCAGTCTCGACTCTAGTAGTCGAGTAGGGTGTCAGTTTTACCTTTCGTCCCATGCGCACTCGAGCGTCACGCGACACTTCCCCTCGTTCAGCTACGCAGTTCCCCACTATGCAGCCTGAGCAGTCTACATCCGCAGCTGCGGCCGACCCTCACGCTACCACACTCGAACAACGCACAGCCGAACAGATTCGTACGGCGGTTTTGGCATCGGAACAACGCATTACTGAGCAGTTTTTGGCGGCTAACGCTGCCTTACTCGCTCAGCTTCGACAGCCGACAGCCACACCTGCTAGTACTGATCAACAGCAGTCCATTCCCACCGACGCGACCACAGCGACGGAGGGTGGTAAGGAGGCCCCTGAGCCACCTATCGACCTGCTTGACGACGAACCCGACCCCTCTGCGGCCGAATTCGTCGACTTCACCTACTACGGCGAAGTCATCCCAGCCGGCCTCGAACGTCCCCCTCGCGACGTCGACGAGCCACGTCTGTGGACACTCACGGACGACACCGCCCGCTCTCTAAGCGACAAACGCACCCAGGCAGCCTACGACGAGTACCTACACATCGGGTGCTATGCCTTCTTCGACAGCTGCGCCAACGCGGCAATTGGCGAGGCACTGGACACGCTGTCGCACGGCACACCTTTACCGGCAGAGCAGGCGGCAGCGATTACCCTCATCCGAGCGGGTCATCGCACCCACATGGCGACGGAGGAGGCCGCCCGTACTAGATTGGGCTTCCTCCGCCTCACCAAGGGCGGACAAACGAGCACAGATGCGGACCGCGTCTTTGCCGAACTGGCCCACGAGCGCTTCTGCCGACCGCGCCCTGCCGCGGTCTCCGGCACATTGGATGCGCTTCGCCAAGCGTTCGTCGACCGCACGCTGGAAGTCAGCTTACACGCCGCCAGCAAGGCCGCCGCCGGAGCTGCCTTCGCGAAAGTTACACCGGACAGGCCCCCCGGCCCCGATGCGCGGACCCGCAAAGCCGCCGCCGACAAACGCAAGGCCGCTGCAGCAGCAGCAGCCGCAGCACGCGCCACTTCCGCCCCCAAGCCGACCGACTCGGCTAAACCCCCGACCAAGAAATGACGGTGTGGCCCGCCGCTCCGATTCCTGCTCCCCGACGTCTTCCTTCATGCGCCACCGCGTGCGTCGAAGATGGCGGGAGTGGGAGCGCATCGGAGCGAGCGGCCAAGTCCTAAACTGGATCCGCCATGGCGTTCGCGTAAAATTCAAACAAGGTCTACGCCCCAAGCCCTTCAATCACGGCATCTCTATGCTCGACGCGACGCCGGCCCAACTCGAGTTTCTAAACTCGGAGCTCCCCCGCTTCGAGGCTTGCGGAGCTTGGGAGCGGGCGGACAACCCTCGCTACGTTTCCCGGATGTTTTTAGTTCCAAAACCCGGGTGCAACCAATGGCGTTTGATTATCGACCTTCGAGAACTCAACCGTTATTGCTCGACCTTCACTATGACGTGCGAGACGCTCAAACACCTACGTCACCTCTCGCGGCCGGGCGACTACTTCGTCTCCCTCGACCTTGCCGACGGGTACTACACCCTTGGCATCCGGGAGGAAGACCGAGACTTCTTCACGGTCAACTACCGCGGCACGCTATGGCGCCTAGCATGCCTCCCCATGGGCTGGTCGGGGTCGGCTTACTACTTTTGCAAGCTAACTCAAGTGTTCACGAACCACCTACGTCGCCCCCCGCAACCGGTGTCAACGGCTACTTCCCTTCACAGTCGCCGCCCCACCAAGCGCTTCCTCCGAAACGCGCGATGGCGGGGAATTCGACTCCTACCCTACATGGACGATTTCCTTTTCCTCGCCGACTCTTACGAGGACGCCCTCCTACTGCGAGAACGCGTTCAAGCCCTACTCGACAGCCTCGGCCTCGAACGCAACCCCAAGAAGGGCGTTTGGACACCTACCCAAGTAGGCGACCATTTGGGCTTAACGGTGGACCTCCGTCACGGCATGTTTCGTGCCCCCCCCGCAAAGCTCCAACAGCTCGCGCAACAAGCTTCATCCCTACTCGGCCGAGCAGCGTCAAACGCCCGATGGCTACCTACTCGACAGCTTGCGGCTTTCGCCGGAAAGGCGCAGTTCCTCTACCTCGCCATTGCCCCCGCGCGCTTCTTTTTACGCGAGCTCCACAACGTGTTAGCCACACGGGTTGGGTGGGGCGGACGCGTCCGTCTCACCCACCAACTACGCCGCGACCTCGAGTGGTGGCGCACGGTCCCCACTCAACACAACGGCCGGTCCATCTACAAGCCTATCGAGACCGCCTACCTCCACGCCGACTCGAGCGACTACGGTTGGGGAGCCGTGCTCAACGAAGACTCCAATTATCAAGCCCGGGGCTTTTGGAGCGCTACCGACCGCCAACAACACATCACGTGGAAGGAACTTCGAGCGGTGCGACACGCGGTGGAAACCTTTTTACCACAACTCAGAGACCGGCAAGTCCTCCTACACGAGGACAACACGGCGGTGGTTGCCGCCCTCACAAAGCTCACCTCGCGCTCGCCCGCCATGATGGCCGAACTCCGTCGCTTGTGGTACCTCCTCGACAGCAACGACATCAACATCCGGCCACGCTACATCCGCTCGGCGGCCAACATATGGGCCGACGCGCTAAGCCGGGAGTTGGACTACGAAGACTGGCAGCTCAACCCTCGTGTTTTCGCCTACCTTCAACGCCAGTGGGGGCCGCACACTATCGACCGTTTCGCCTCGATGCTCAACACGCAGCTACCACGCTTCAATGCCCGCTGGCGCGACCCCCTGTGCGAAGACATCGACTGCCTACACCTCCCCGACGCGGCGTGGAAGTGCGAAAACAACTACTGCAACCCCCCTTGGTCTGCCCTACCGGCGCTGGCAGCAAAACTCGAACAAGCTCAAGCACCGGCGACCGTCATCGCCCCCTACTGGCGAAACAAGACGTGGTACCACGCGTTCGCACGCTTGGCCACCGAGACCGTGCACTTCCCAGCGTCCCGCGACCTGTTCTTTCCAGGCAGGCTGGGCAAGCACGAAGGGGTCGGGCCGCCCGCGTGGAGCATCGTGGCCTTTCGGCTATCACCCCCTCTTGGCTCTACACTCGACGCGGTGCGATTGGCCGAGCGATACGCCCGGACCGATTAAAGACGCCTGTACAGCACGTCCCCCCTCTGCGTACAGGACCGCCGCGCTACGGGTTACGCCGTGAAGCAGCACAGTCGCCATGGTCCACCGATTTAGCTGAAACTTTCCAAGACCTCCTAGGATCGGACAGACTCGGGGTTACGGCGGTTGCCCTACTCAGCAACTCGCTAGCGCCCTCGACGTACACCAGCTACCAGAGCGCAATCAGACAATTTTTTATTTTTTGTGCAGAAGAGAACATCGCCCCGCTACAGGCCACACCAGCCACGATGGTCCGTTACACAGCCTGGCTGGCCCTACTCGGAACGGTCGCTGCGAGCTCGCTACAACCCTACTTCTCCGCCATAAACAAGTTCTTCCGTGACCACCGGCGCCAACCTGTCGCCGTGGGCGAACTTTTGGCGGACGCCCGCCGTGGCCTCGAAATGCTCCAACACCGCCTGATACCTACCACGGCTCGCCTCCCGCTACCCGCACAAGTCGCCCTGGACATCCTACACTACGCCAACACCCTTCACGGTACTTTCGCGTGGACCCCTGCTGCCCTCCCCCAAATGCAACGCTTCAGGGCCTGTTTAGCGGTGTGCGTTAATTACACGTTTTTCTGCCGCGCCGAAACCGGCGCCCGTTGCCAAACCGGCGACCTCGTGGTCGACAAGCCTTCACAGCAAATCTGCCTCTACGTACGGAAGTCTAAAGGCGACCAGCGCCGCGACACCAGCGATAAACTGGTCATCGCTATCCCTACAGCGGCTATCCCAATCCTGGCGAACCTGGTCGACTACTACACGGAACAACGCGCTATATTCTGCACAAAATTCTACAGCAAGCCACCCCCGCTCGCCTTCTGGAGTTTCTCACCTTCAGAACCCTCCGCCGATTGGGGTGCCGCGTCCACCATCTCCACCTGGCTCTCCCTCGCCCTCCTCACAGTCAACTCGTCCGCGCCCGCCGGCTTTAAATGGACATCGCACAGCCTGCGGAAAGGCGCGGCGTCCGCTGCCAGCTGCATCGGCGCGCCCCTCCCCGTAATCAAATTTATGGGTGGCTGGGCCAAAAACAGCTCTGTGACTGAAGGAAAGTATATTGACCCAACCATGACCCCAACACCTGGTGCTTGGCGGTTCTTCGGCTGGCTCACTCCGTCCCCCCCGCAACACTAATTCTGGCTGTGCAAGCCTTTGGCTTTAGGTTACTTGCAAAACGTGCCCTAGGGTAAATGGTCAGATTGATTTGAATCTAGAGGTTTGCATATCCAATATCATGTGTACGGGACAGTAACTCTAGCGGTTACTGTTACCGTTAATATCGGCGCGTCTCACCTGCAGGGCAACCACCTCGCCCGAAGCAGGTAGACGCAGCCAACGACCAACGACTTCCCCAACGGTCAGCTCTAGCTAGCCCGTGCCTTATAAGCCGTAGCTAGCCACGAGCCTAGGCACTCTCTGCTTTCGCGCTCAGCCAATCTAGGCTTCGCGCGAACCCACCCACCCATCCCTATAATCCTGCGCTAATCGACCCCCAGACCCTGTCTGTGGGTGTCTTTTGGCCAAATTGTAAGCAAGCTGACATCTTTGGCAAAACGTGCCCTAGGGTAAATGTTAGCTAACGAACGTTACGGAAACAGTACATTTCAAAATCTGAATAAATAAACAATTCATTTTCACACAAAAACATCTGAACAAAAAACAATGGGCAATACATAGTTTTTTGCTCTGGTATTGGTATAGTACCCGTACTGAAATTATATATTACATATTTTTCCGATGCTTTCTTGCTGTCTGTACTTGTTTTTACTATTAACACGTACCAACAGAACCGCGATTTCCAGACACGACGCGCCGAAGCCGTTTAACGGTCATCCGCGCCGCGACATGTCGCGCCACTGCGCTGATGCGTCGAATAAGGGTTGTTCACAGCGCGCGACCACCCAAGCAGCCCGCGGGCGCTGAGAAATGCTGATCGAAGGAGCCGGACGTGCTGTGCCTGGCAACTGGGTGCTGAGTGCATATACGTTACTTTGGTAGGAGCAGGTGCCAGACTGGCAGGCATTCGCGGCAGGTGCGAAGCCGAAGCATCACTGTCCATCACATTGGCCCCAACTCGGCACAGGCCTCCGGGTCTACGAACGTCGCGGCCTGGGGCTGTATGGGGTAGTCCTGCCGAGTCAAAGAAGGGGCATTTGACTTTCTGGCGGAGGGTTCCTCCCGGGAAAGCAGCAGAAAACCGAATAAATAGATAGCGGTATATCGAGAGGCGCTCGTGGGAGCCGAGAAAGGTCGCGGCGGATAGGGCAGCACAGGAATTTAGGAATTTGGGACGGAGTCCCGGGGTGAAGCAGCCCGAGGCATTTCGACGAATTTGCGAGCTACCACCCTGAAATTTTGAGTCGAGAAACAAACCGCTAGGTTTCCTTTGGCTAGAGCAAGCGAGGTTGCAGTCCAGAGCCCCGTCTTCCTCCTGCAGTTCGCCTTCCCTACTTCCCCCTTCCGGCCAGGCCCGATGTAGGTCTCACCCAACACGCCCCTTCAACCCGGAGTGAAATACAGCGGGTCCGGAACTTAGTTACGCGTTTCGTGGTTTCTTCCTTCCCCACCCCTCCCTCCTATACGCACACCCCTCTCGTTATGTTCGACTCGCTGGCGTCGTGTATAGATATGCAAATTCGTGGCATGGATTGGTGGAAGTACCCGGGTACTGGAAACGAAACATACGTCCTCCGGTACCATTTCATCCCATCCCAACGCTCTCAACTTCGCCACCCTCCAGTTTCTCACCTTTTCGCTTTCTCTCGCCCTCGCTGTACTGACAATGACCTGTGCAAACAAGCAGTCTTCAATGAGAGGGGAGGGCGAGGGCGGTGCCTTCGACACTGGGAGCAGCCCGGGGTCGTCGTCGCAGGCGTCGCCTCGCGGTGGTGCGTCGCGGGCGAGGGGACACTCGGAAGCGGAGATCACCTCCGCCGCGCTCGCGCTATCCTCCACCCGTTCCGCGCGCACGATGAGCGAGATGCAGCGGCCGCCAGCACCATCAGAAACCAAACTGCGCGCCTCCAGGTCGTTTCGGGCGCGGATGGCGACGGCGGAGCAGCAGCAGGAGCATCCGCTCGAGGGCGGGCCGTCGGGGGGATGGACGTTGTCGTCGGGGCGCAGCAGGCGGCCCAGCGACAGCGGCGGGCATTCGGAGTCAGGGAGCGCTCGTACGGGGGGCGACCTAATGGCACAGGTAGGTGGAGGGACGCTTGGCACTCCGCGTCACATTTTGGGAGATTAATTAAGAGGTGGAGAGATGAAAAGAAAAGGAAAACTTGGAGAAAATGGAGACAGGAGAGCATTCTGGAAATTTGAGAGCGGTCAGATTAGATATTGTTGAAAATAACACTACAATGCAATTTTAATTAATGGCGCATTAATCGCTAAACCTCCGATGTACACAATTACACTTCAAAATAATTGCATTAGTGACTGCTTTGGCAAATAAATGCGGCACCGTGTAATGCACAAACACATGATGATAACAGGTGCACCTCATCACGAACCCGGCTTACTACTACTGCACAGGGGCGTGGCTTGGGCAGGGGGTGATCT
>JAPMLY010000513.1:62500-182500 GCA_026401115.1 Tetraselmis chui
GGAATGCGATGCAGACTGTCTCGCATAGATCTTATCCTACAGCATATGCATAATGTTATGATCTATATAATTCCACGGTCAAGATAACACGATAATGTTTTACAACCGTAAGCACTAATACCGTTTTTATCAATGTTTAGTTCGATATGCTCTTGGTGACTGCGAATGTAGCTTTATTTGCCTTTTTTCTTCACCACGTTCGATTCATTGGGCATTGCACGGAGGAGTAATGCAATAGCAGTAATGACATTAAATAAAGCAGGCACTACCAAAGTTGAAGTTCGTGAATATACACCAGCGCCGCCCTCTGTTTTATGAGCCACGGAAGACGCGCATTGAGTTGTTTGAGAATGCGAAGCGGGAGACTGAGGGCAGTGTTGTTGCCCCCATAGGAAGAACTGCGGAATGTGCAGCGTCAAGCGGATTTAGAGAACGAGGGATTCAAGCGGCGTTTGGCAGACATTGAGGCGCAGCGGGATGCCAACGCGCGCAGCATCGTAGAGCTGCAGCAGGAAAAGCACCAGGTGGAATTGGAGGTGGGCAAAACACATCGCTTTTGCTCTATTGCTGCTTCATGAAGTTTCCTGTCACGAACAATGATATATAGGGGCGTCGTATTATAACCTGTTGTTTGATTTCACCGGTTTTTTAGATGTTTTGAGGTATCTAATATTTGGTTCATGTGATCACTGAGAATTGTGTTAAAAGTGATATTTGCTCAACTCTCTCTCTCGAGAGGGCTAGGCAACATCATTGGTGTAAATTTAGCGTGTTACGCACAAGCATGTGCACGTGCTGCCGGATATTTTAGTTAATTTATTTAGTTGCTGATAGTAATAATTGTATATGCAGCATAACTAAACCAGCGGATAATTTTAAGTGTTGGAAGTCTGTGTTTCCATAACGATTCGACATTGTCCCGAATTGTTTATGTAGGTAATCTTGATACATCGGGCACAGTCGCCCGCTGCTATTCCGACAATCCCCATCAGCAACTTAACTTGCAAATTGTGCGCCTAAATAATTTGACGAAAATCTCAAAAACGATATTACGTGTCCTTGTTCATTTTGGGACAAATGCACTTAATCTGCGCTGACATTTGAGAGTCCGATAGGTATCAACGTCGCCTTTGCAACAGTGGGTCCGAGCATGTACGTCCAGTCTCGGATTGGTTCATATTGGGGCGCGACTCCCTTTATCTGACCGTTTGCGCTTGGCTATCGCTTTGTGTGTCGTCGACAGCTTATTTCAGTCCGTCGCGAATACGAGTGTTGCCAAGAAACGTGCAAGTCGGAGCGGGAAAAGTCGACGAAAGCGCAGCGCAGCTTCGAAAAGCAAATGGCTGCTGCGGCTGAGGAGGCTTCCCAACACGCGCGAGAAGCGAGTGAAGAAGCGGAGGCCGCGGTCGCCCGCCTTAAAGAACAGCTGGCGGCCAAGGGGGCAGAGCTGTCGAAGGCTGGCAAAGACGCCGAAGCTGTGGCGCGACACCACGCCAAGGAGAAAGCGAAGTATGTTGTTCCCATGATAAGCGCGGCTCCCTTCATTATCGGTCGCAATGATGCAATTTTGTTAATGTGCACCTTACTTGATTTTACAAATGCTCAATGTGTTCTTGCCAACACCGATAGGGTACGGGCACCCACCGCAGTATGTTTATCGCATAATCATGGTGCGATTGGAATGTTGAATACCATGTAATGCGGGTAACTATCAGAAAATTGTACAATGTGGGTTTGTGTGTATCGTCACTGCTGAGGAAATACGAATCAATATATAAAGGCCGTTTTCAGAACTGGGGTCCCTAGGGTACGGCGCTCATTAACTAACAGTGAATTGGAAGGGACACATTACCGGCGTTCAGTTTTCATGGACTCGGTGCCTCCACATCCTGGCCAAGGGCAGGTTGGTAACTAAAAGCGGGGAACGCGATTATGGGTTATCTGGCGAATAAACTATTTCAATATCTCAGACAAACCGCTCCTGCCAAAAACAGTTTTGATGCTCTGTCGGCATTAGATTGAAAGGCAGTTCAGAAAAATCATAAGGCCTATTTTTGCGTAAATTGAATGGAGGACTTGAGCGGTTGCTTACAAAATCATCCGCGTGAACGGGTTCCAAGAATTATAAATTAAAACAAATTTGAGGGTTACATTTTCTTTCTGATTGCATTCGATCTAGATGACCTTGATATTGCTAGTTGCTGGCTGATGACGAGTCTTTGGGTTGTGTTTCCCTGAAAAGGTTGGAGGAGGACGTAGCACATGCGAAGGAGGGCACGCGGGCTGTGGAGCGGAGCCGCGTGGAGTTGGAGGAGCGCTTGGCCTGTCTATCGGACAAACTGGGACGCTGCCAGCGCGCAGCAACCGAAGATCTGCAGGCAGCGCAGGCGCAGCACGATGCCAAGGTGGAGAAAATCATGAAAGAGGTCAACCAGGTGGGCCACGACCCGCAACTTCGTAAAATCAACACCTGTCATATGTTGACCGTTTGATTCGGATATTTCATCCGTTGGCATAAACTCAATCATATTGGTTCACAATTAAATCCAAACAACGTTCCGCGGTTTCAGTAGACATATTCTGGTATTTACGTGGTAGCGATGTGAGAGATTATTGGAAGTCGAGGGTAATTATAATTGGCGTCATAGATTTGCTTCGTAGTAAGCAATGTGCAACGGCGATTTAACAACCGCCGCAGATAAAACAGAGGATGGAGGCGGCGATCCAGGAGGCGGACCGCGAGATACAGCGCGCGTACGCTGCTGCCAAACAGAGCGAATCGGAGGGACGGGCAGCGGCAGGACGACACGGTGGGGAGGTGAAAAAATTGACAGATGCCATTCACGCTGCCAAAAATCAGGCGCGTGCCCATTTTAACCTCGGAATCCCCCTTCTTGGCGAGCTTTTGAAACAATTTGCCTCACGAAAGATATCCGACCCGTGTTTGATTCCCCAATCATTTATTCGGCCTTGTTTTATTTCTCGTAGTTTTGTTGATGTATGTGCTGTTCCAATTGCATTACGTCAGATGTGAAGTAGAACTTGTTGCTGTATTGTTATTGTATTACCAATTTATGCGGATCATCATATCATAATGCATATTGGCATATTTGTTTGGTAGATCCGATCAATTTAAACTCGTGCTGAAAAATATTATTTGCTTGCACCACTTTTAGATTTCCGAGTGGGGCAGTAATATTTGTTTGGACAATCATTCACAAGGGTTTCGCGCCACCCGCAGGCACACGAAGCCGGCCTACGAGCCACGGCAGCGCAGGCAGAGGCGAAGGCATTGTCGTCCGCCGCAGCAGAGCAACGGAGTGCATTGGTTGCGTGCCAAAACGAGCGCCGCGCGTTGGAGGTGCAGACGGTGGAACTTGGCGCGCAGGTGGAGGCAGCGACTCGCCAGCTGGCCGAGGAGCGCGCAACGGCTGAAGAGCGGCTTCGAGTAGTCGAGGATGCCCGGGAGGCGGACCGGCAGAAGTGGGCAGCGAAGCTAGCGGAAGCGGAAGCTGCCAAGGCAGAGGCGGCCGCGCTAATGAAAGACGTGGTATGTTTGTGGAAAGATTATACATTATCATGACACCGCCAATAAGTACTGCTTTCACACTGATGCCATCGGCAAGTACTGATATCACGGCACTGATTACAAAATTGATGCCACCAAGCCGTATTAGCGAATCCGTTGACATTTAGTGAAACAAATCGCTTTTGCTCCAGAATATTCGGATGCTATTCTTAGATACTTTTTTTATAATGCAGCGACTCGACGTTTTGCAGTTCATCTTGCAAAAGCGTCATTGGATTTGATATGTAATACTCTTCCTCAGTCAGCAGTTTTTACTAACGACTCTTAGGTATTTGAAGTGGTTTACTTGCGTTATCGGGTGACACAGCTTCTAGAAGGTTAGACGTGACAATTTGCAGTTAACATGTTTATTTGCTGCCGGGATACAGGAGAGTCGGTTGCTGTCGGACCTTAGGGCGAAGGAGTCGGAATTCGGCTCTCTTGAAGCGTCAAGTAGAAAAGAGGCCGAGGCGCTACAAGCTAAACTGGAAGAGGCTTGGCGGGGCCGTTCCGAGGCAGAGAGCGGCCTTGTCGAAGCTCGAGCCGCTCTGAACGAGTCGCAGGGTCTTGCCGGGCGTGAGGCAGCAGCGCTGGCGGCGGAGGTGACGCGGCTTCGGGAAGTAGCGACAGCGGAAGGAAAGGCCGCGGCTGGGCAGATTGCCAACTTGCGGTCGGAGCTGGCTGCTGCCGAGGAGGACCGTCGGAGGGTCGAGCACAGCCTACAGGTATGTTTCCGGTAGTGCACGGAATGTTGCCGCCAAAGAATCGGCGACTGAAAATAATCACTGTGGGAAAAAACATAGTTTGTGCACATCTAATGTTTACACACCAACGTATTTTTTGACTGTTAACGAGCTCTACATTTTTGCACTTTATGGGAGTCAAAGTCGGATGTGTTTTTTGTAAATCAACTATGCCACATTGTTAAAATATACATTCGACATTTGTGCGCAGTACACATGCTGGTGTGCCAAAAGTACTGAGACTTCACTATGACACTATTTATACCAAAATTACCGTCCGTGATGTTTAGCCACACAAGGCAGACTCGAGGGGGAGCTGCGCATGTGGTGGATGGCCCATAATCATACATTTCATAATGAAATTAACCATATGTTTTGATTGTAGGGAATGTCGTGTGTAAAATAGATAGATTATATTCACACAAATTTGTCACTGAAGGGGGGGGGAGCTAAGGCATACCTGTACTGCTCGATAGACGAAGATTGATAAACTTACGGCAAAGGCGGCAGAAGAGCGAACCGCCTTTGAAGCGGCGGGGCGCAGCCACCGCGCGGAAGCGGAGCGCATGAGCAACGATCTAATCGACGCGCGTACCCGACTGGGAGAGCGGGAGCGGGAGTGTGCGTCACTGCGAACGGGACTTAAATCTCGTGAGGAAGCCGCTGGTCGGGAAGGAGAGGAGCTGCGGTCGGAGATGGCCAAACTCAAGGTAAAGAAATCAAGGATAGCGGTATCAAAATGATAAAATAATTGTGCAAGTATTGGAGCGGCAGAAAATTGAGCCTCTCATTATTGTATTTCTACAAATATAGATATCCGTACACTGCTTGCGTTCATGACAATTATTGGTCAAAGACCATTCTCACAAATGTTAGCAAAGCTAGCTTTTAGGGTTTTCCATCAGAAAGCTGCTTCTACATTGTATTCTTCATGAAATAAATTATTAGCCAACTGTCCAAGTTAAAAAGATTGTCGACATTGTGGCCTGTGTTTACTCGGAGGGATTTGAACCTCTTCGCGGGAGTATACACGGAGTGTGATTGGACCAAAGGGACGTGGCTTGCCGTACTTCTTATGTTAATGTTAATAGAGCTTATGTTATAAGCTCTTAATCTGAATTTACTTGCAGCGATAACTGTAGAAGTTGATTGGTTTGATAAGGATGATATTTCATTTATCTCGCCAACTAGCGACTACCGCCCGGTTCGCTTTCTGACCGTGAAATGTGACTTTATTTGGAGTTGCTAATTGTTTTTGAATCAAACGTTATTTCGGCCACATTTATGCGCCGTTGAAAGTTTTACTGTTGAGTATTTACAAGTTGCAGGGGAATGGAAAGACCAATCCTACTTGTTGACAAATGCTATGTAGCAAACATTTTTATCAAGTACTTACTCGAAATCTCAGTCCTAAGTTCCGTCAGCCCTAGTTTATGCCAACGACGGATCTACCGAGATTTGGGGTTTTAGGTTATCCGCTCCCTGTTAAGCCTTCCCAGAAAACCATGCCGAGAAATGGGGCCCAAATATTTTAAACACATAAATTGTGAGGCTTTTGTTACTAAATCATTGAAATACGTTCAACGCGAAAAAACACTATTACGTTTGTACATCGTCGCGATATCGCAGCCACTCATTGTTTAGATCGTTTACATTTTGCACTGCCTTTAAGAGGACTAAGGCGGCAAAGAAACTCTCATTCAAGTTACTGTTGTTGAAGTTTGAGCACTCAAATATATTGATTACAAGTTTTGCGAAATTTACAGGCATGCATTCATTTTGATTATTTCATTTGGATGAGAATAAGCCCTGCAATTATGACCTTCCAGGCTTGGGTGCGACAAAAAGATGGCGAGGCGGAGGATGCGAGGAAAGAGCACAACCGTGAGTTGGAGGCCGCCAAAGTGAAATTGGCAGCTGCCTCAGAGAAGGTAAAGGAGTTGCAGTCAGACGCCGAGGCGAAGCACACGCGGCACCAGGCGTGTGTGCTCCAATTGGAGGCGCAAGTGAAGCACGCGAGGGACGGCATGGAGGCGGAGCGGAGGAGTGCAAAGGCTGAAGTTGCTCGTCTAGAACAGCTGCTCAGTCAGACGGAGCAAAGAGCGAAAAACGAGTGGGAAACCAAGGCAAGCTATGATTTATTGATTGATATTGTTAGGGCTTCGGACTTACCACCCCACTTCTCAAAACATTGGCATTGAATCTGGGCCACTGCAAAAACACAATACTAATCACGATGTGCGTACAGAGCTAATAGATAAATGAACGCTTTGAAAGTCACACCCCTAGACAAAAGCTATCCATTTACTACATTCCTATAGTATATGATAGTCTATCTGCATTGATGTGTACACTGAATGTCAGGGTGCAGTTCGACAACATGATATTTTGTCTTCCTGCTTTACTACTTTTCAATAAAACTCACCTCCCACACAACGCAACTCATACTAAATCATAGTTTCGCGGCATGTGCTTGTAGAGTTTAGTGCTAGCATCGACTGAGCACACTAAATTAGTCAACCGTATTTTAGATAATTTTCTCCAATTTTCTGTATCATGACTTCGATTACAAGAAGCATTATAGGTACGTGGACAAGAAAGAAAAGGGGGAGAGGCAAGAGAGCAAGAGTGGCAAGAGGGTAATGGAATCCAAGGCACGGCAATGAAGGGAGGCACTACATTGTGCACAAAGCTTCCATATCAACATGACATAAATGTATGAATCGCTTCGTTTTTTACTCACCAAACCTCGCGTCCTAGTATTCCCTTGTTTGAGTTTTCAGGAAGAATTTAGGTGGTAGCAATAGTGCAAAAAATTGAGAGATAGTTCTGCTGAGGATCATAGGCCGACCCTCCCCAACACTTACTCCTAATCGACCATTGAATTCATAATGCAATTTCATATCGCGGAGTTGATAGTTTTATTGCTATGCATAATACATGAGTTAGCCGCCCCGCCACATCTCGACAGGTGTCAAGTCTGCAGGAAGCAATTCGCAGCCTCGAGAAACGCGCGGCCGACGAGCAAGCAGCTGCGGCAGCGTCAGCGGAGGAACATCTGACGCGACGGCTTGCGGAGGCAGCCGCCGAGTTGGATGAGGCGCGACGGACGGCGGCCGAGTCGAGTCGACGAGCAGCGCGGGAGTTGGAAACCGTGAAAGCGGCGGCAGCGGAGGAACGACGCGCGATACAGACGCGTTCCGATGCGGCGGTCGAGGCGGCTCGCGAGGCAGCCGAGTCGGAGGCCGCAGAATTACGGGCGTCAGCGGAGTCGACGGTTGCCGAGGGTCGAGTTGCTGCCGAGGCTGCGGTGGCTGAGGCGGAGAGGAGAGCAGCCGCACTGGTGGCGTCAGCTCGTCGAGATGCCGAGGTGGGTCGAGAGACGTTGGAGAAACGGCTGAGAGACGCTGAGTCGTCGTCGCAAACGGCTCTGGCACAGGCCGGGGAGGAATTGGCGGCGGCGCGGAAAGCGCACGCGGCGGTTATGGACGAAGCAGCTTCGGATTGGAAGAAGCAGGTGGACGAGGCTCGAGCGGCTGAAGGCCGTAAAATCGCTAAGATGAAGGTGAGCCGCGGACCCGTCGCCTTTGTCGAGTCACTAAAGAAAAATGCGGCAGCGAACGTTTCCTGCATTTGTGCTTGCGACTTATCTATTGTGTTACTTAAATTATCACAGAATTTTTTTAAGCAGTCAGTTTGGCATCATAAGTTTCGTAGTGTTGGGTGAATCATGGAAAACATGCATGTAGGAGATATTACCCATGCATGCGTCATTTGTGAGGTCGTCGAAAAGCCGCCAATGCGTGTAACAGTTATTCGGAAGGGTCAAAACGAATTGGCAGTATTTCAATCGCTCTGTGGGTGTAATGTTCAACTTGCCTAGTATTCATCCTCTAAAGATTCTATTTAACCATTTAAGGGCAGACTTGCGAAACTCGCATGTACCCGATAGCTAGATTGCGCTAAATGTCACTTTATACAATTATGATGTCAAATTTGTGGAGCCGAATACTATCAATGACGAGACAAACACACACACACACACACACACACACACACACACACACACACACACACACACACGCGCGCGCGCGCGCGCGCATCCACTAACATATGCACACACGCAAACACACGCACACACACTTGCACACGCACACTCACACACGCACACAGACACACATACGCACACACTTTATCCCGCACACCCACTGACAAAGACAGCCACACACATGCACACACACTCACACTCTCACACACGCACTAACACACACTCTCTCACACAATCTTTATCTAAGTCCATTTGCCCCCAGCCAACAGTCTCAGCGTTAATTAATTTATTCACCATGCTTCGAAAGCCGTGCTTGACCATAACTTTGGTCAGCGTTCGCTTTATTCTATCTCATGCTCTCAAAAGGCTTGAGATCACGCGGGCATGATTGGAGCTGCCCTTGTTTGGACGGCGTGTGCGGAGGCACTTATCTGCGCGACTGTCCGCCCTAACCCGTAAATTGTGATGATTGCGGCTCTAAATGACGAGAAACGGCGTAGAGTGCGTATCAGTGCGCCGAGTGTCAATGCTGAAGAATTAACTCAGTAGTATCTCCAAATGTATGTGTATCAGAAGTTCGTTTAATCGATACTGCCAATGCCTAATTGTCACGATTAAAAGCAGGCAATCATGCTGATGGGCCAGGTTTCGTTAGACGAAACGTTGTAAACAAGTATGTTTTATTTCGTATCGCTGATATTTGAATTTTCGTCGTCATTTTTATTATGTGATGTAAATGATAAATGTTACATTTTAAAAGTCAAAACGGTCGTCACCTCCCAGTCATCCGCTGCACCTTCATTTGTAACTACTTTTGGTTCTTTGCGTCTTCGTGATTGGACGTCGTTTGAATTGTGAATGCCTGCCGCAGGAGGAGGCGGCGGCGCTGTCGAACGAATTGGCACGTGTAAAACGGAAAGCTATGGAGACGGCGTCCCGACTGACGGAAGAGCGACAAACGGAGTGCGGCACGCTGCAACAGGCGCTGTCTAAGAGTCGGGCAGAGGTGCACGACCTCACCGCAGAGTTGTCCCGCCATAAGGCGGTGCAGATGGAGGTGGAACGCGCGCACGAAGCGGAGGTGGCGGAGCTTATGGAAAAGGTATAAATTTTGAGCCGGCAACAGAACGCGGCGCGGTGTACTGCCAGTCGGTTGGTCCAACAATGCTTAGTCGTCTTTGACACGGAAAGTTGTTGATTTGTTTTGACAGTCAATAGAAATCCGTCCCCGATACTGCAATATTGCAAAATATCATGAGCTTAAACCTCATTACATATTTTGCATATATTATGAAATTTATTGCAATTTCCGCCTGGGACACGATAGTGTCGCAACTCTCCTATTAAAAGTCGGGGGTTGCGCCATGCACGACAGTTAGCGAAGATGAATTGATAAAGCTTCAGCTGTGTAAGTTCTAGTGTTCGACTGTGGCCTTTCCTCAGGTGCACACCGCTACACAAGCATTAAACGAGAGCGTGTCGGAAGTCGGAACCCTCAAGGCGCATTCTCGCGCCTCCGCGGATGCTGCGGCCCGCGAGATGTCTCTCCTCCGAGAGACACTAGACGAAGCGAGGGCAACGCACCGGAAGGAGGCGGATGCGGCGCGCGCGGAACTCTTCGAGAGCCAGCGGAACGCAAAGCAGGCGGAAGAGGTGGCGCAGAGGCAGATATCGGAGCTCTTGAGAGCGGCGGAGAATGCTCAAAAGGTGGCGTCGGCTATTCTCACGCTTTGGTCGATTTTCATACACGCAATCATCCTCAAAGATAAATTAACGGCGTATGTTGTTGTGCAATTTACAGTAAAGAAACCGACTCGCATTATGTAAATTACGGGGTCCAGGGTTTTCACATAGTTTCCGAGTATTCATGTATAGATACATTAAAGTGAGGTGACATGAAATCGCGTTTCTGCCTCGCGTGGTATTTATCCCAATGTTGTATGTTCCACCAAATGATTGGTTGTATCAAAGTCGGCTTTAAAGTCCGTCGGCTGTAAAGTCCGCTGACAGGAGAGCCGCTCCTTTCCGATTGTTGTACCCTATCAGACCATGCAGGCGTCGGCGGCGTCGCACCGCACGAACTGCGATGAGTTGGTGGCCAAGATTGTGGCAGCCCAGGACGCAGCCCACGACGCCAAGGCTAGGGCCACCCTCTTGGAGTCGCAGAAATCGTCAGTCGAGATCCAGGTAAGAATGCTAACGCCACATTAGCAGTCGTAACAATTTATATGGCATCCATCCCCGTCAATGATAATCAACTTGTATGATTCAAGTCCGCACACGTCGACAAATATACGTCGTTACATGTTCGTTTATGTTCTTCTTGTGATGCGTCATTTTTATTTTAGTTTTTTTGTTTACTTTTTTATTTGTGAAATCAAAAAGCGAGTGAAATCTCTCTCTTTCTCTCTCTTTGTTTTGACTTTCGACTCGCAACTGCGGTATCCGTCTTCAGCTTTGCAATATGAAGACTATCTGGGAGGAGGAGAGGGCATCGATGGAAGGGAAGATGGCAGCGACGGGAGCCGAAGCCAAAGCGGCTATAAAGCAGTTGCACAAAGACGCGAGCGAAGCCGGCATCCGCCACGCCGGCGAGGTCGACGATCTCAAGGCGCAGCTGGCGGAATTGGAGAACCGATTTGAGTCTCAGCGGGAGGCACACGACCGGGCTTACGAGGCCCTCGCTGCTCAAGCCAGGCGGGGGGCTGATGCGTTGAATCAGGCCAGGTGTCAGGCCGCTAGGCTGACGTCTGAAAAAACGTACGAGCGACGCCCTCGCTCCGTACATGTGCACCAATGTGGCTTGTTCTACCGGACATTTTGAGGCCAATTCAACAATTTGATGTCAATCATATCGGCAATATTTTCTATTCCATGGATGAATCGAATTGTTTTTGTCTTCAATTATTTTTTAGTTAAAATCGTCTACAGGTATGTGGTAAAGGGCTAATCTTGTGTAAAACTTGTGCATACCGTTTTCTATCATGCTGTCTAATATTATAACGTTCAACAGAGGGCGCCTTTGGTCCTCCCCCTGTATGTAGGGTTTGTTTTGCTTTATATGATAAATGCGGTGAATCCTTATTGTATTCGAATTGATAGCACTGCTGCATTACTATTGTAATTATTCACTGTGTGTCAAAAGCTATATACAATACATATGTACGATACATATTAATTGCGACTCACCCCCCGTAATACCATGCCCTCTCTCCCTTGCTCGTCCTTGTATAGCGCCGCCGAGTCTCAACTGGAGCAAATGCAAGCGGCGATGGAGAGCCGAGCGAAACAAGCGGAGGAGCGAGCGCTCGAGGTGTCGACGCAGGCGTCGAATGCGATATGCACTCTCGAGGGACACCTGAAGGCCGCGGAACGACGGGGTCGTGAGAGGGTGGCCGAGTTGGAGGCGGAGGTGGAGGCGCTGCGGTCAGAGCGCGGTCGTATGCGGGAGCTGCACGCTAGCAGCTCGGCGCAGATGGAGCAAGATCTCGGTACCGCTCGAAAAGCGTTGCGCGAATCGAAGACGGCAGCGGAGGATTTGGAGCATAAACTGAAGACATTATCAAAGGCGAAGCGAAAGCTGGAGGTGGAGCTATCGCAGCGGAGTGGGAGCGCAGTCGAAGCGGAAAAATCGCTAGCGAGTCGCGCTGCCCGGTCGAGGGAGATACGACTTGCGGCGTTATCGGCCCATCCGAGAGCGAGGCTCCTCGCCGCCGCGTTTCGAGCCTGGCAGTAAGTAGCCCCACGTGCCACCTCCGGCCTCTCATCGACCTCACCACTGCCAGCCCCAAAAATCATAAATAAAAAGCTAAGCAAGCTATGGTATTCATCAGACGCTCAGTAACACCCGTTGCATCGCCGGCTATCGACCATTCAGCTGCATCGATATGTTTTTTCTATTGTATTGTACTCATAATAGTGTGCTGGCAAAATAACTCAGCTTATTGTAAATTGTTTTAGAAAGAAATCCTAAAAACAAGTCCTGTATTGAGCTTATAAAGCGCCGTCGTTGTCATGTGAATCCGTCAACTTTACTTGATACGGATTTATTATTCGGACTTTCTATTTGTATCATTAACGTTGAACATCTAACGCAACATAATATCATGCCTGCATATTGCGGATATTTACTTCCATTAATAATCAGTTTGGCTTAAAACTATTTACGAACTTGTATTTAAGATTGGACCCGTTAATAACTTTTGTCATGATTATTGTGCCTGGTTGTGTGCGCTCGTGGTGTGCGGATGTGTCAGGGAGTGTGAGGGGCAGAAGCGCGACGCTCTCGACGCTGTGAATCGCTACCATGCGTATCATCGACGTGCATCGAAGCGACGCGTCATGGCAGCATGGCTTGCGGCTGTCGACGCCCGTCGGGAGGAAGAGCGGGAGATGGCGCAGCATGAATTGCAAGTACTCGCAGATAGCGCTCGCTCGGAAGTTGAGAGACTGTCGAGCATGGTAGCCGGAATGGAAGCCCGAAGAACGGCAGCATCAAACAACCACGTGCAAGAGCTCAAAAGGTTAGTTGCTTGCATCCATATTCACCATTGTCAATTGCCCATTTTTATAATGTGGAGAATCAATATCATTTCATGTACTCAAATTTGGACCGAGTATTGAAATATTTATCATCAGATTACAGTATATATTTCCTTCATAGCCTATTTAATGAAAAATTGTAAATGATCATTTGATGAAGTTTTTGGCATCCAAATCTGAAGTTGTCATTTTATTGGGGTGAGTTCTGTCTCAGAAAACGGCGGGGGGGGGGGGGGGGGGGGGGGGGGGGGGGGGGGGCAGATGGGGAGGGGGGGGGACAAAATTCCACACCGGAAAAATATCCTGAACCGCCAATTCCTTCCGATCTTGTTGCTCTGATTTTATTTGTAATTATCATGATTTCAGTCAGTGTCTCCTATCCGTTAATTAGAAATCTTAGGGATGGCTACTAAGGTGTATTTTTATTACAAGAATTGCATCACCGTGAGTGAACAGTCATATTTAGAACTACGCGCACATCAAAGTATGACTTTATTACCTTGTTGTGTTGTATGACACAGCTTGCAAGACAAGCTGGCCACTCTGAGCGGTAAAGCGGCTGAGTTGGAAACCACCGTTGCGCGTCTCCAAGCCGAGCGCGACCACCTCGCGAGCCAATTGAAACGCGCCGAGGTTGCCTCCACCGCGGATTTGGAATCGACGGCCGCGCGGTATAAGGCCGAGACGGAGAGTGCCACCAAGACGGCCGCTGCGCGACTGGCAGCATCACAAAAGGCGGAACGCGATATGCGCGACCACGCCGACGACCTGGAGGTGCGATGCTTGACTCTCTTAGTCTTGCGTGTATATCATACGACGTTGTAAACGTAACTGTTACGTTGCCCCATTTTTAAATTGTTGTTATAATGTTTGGTTTACCGTTCAGCACACGCTAAGCGGTATTTACCCCTCTTGCATTCCAAATATCGCAGGCGAAGACGCAGTCGCTTCAGCTCGAGATCCAATCAATGAAGCAGCGACATGAAGAGGTAAGGCGCGGGCAGCACAGCCGCATGGGTATGAATTTGTGCATGGCTATCATTAAGTGGCTGAGTCGAATTGATTTTGAGTAGTCGTTGCGTTGCCATCTCAGACTTTCTGTCTTTTTGCGTATCCGATACAAATATAGCGATAAGCGGTGATTTGATCATCGGCTTTAAGAATGATTAGGGCAAATCCGAGTATGATACTAAATTCTCTAAGGCGATTGGGTTGTTTTAGGTGGCGGTCCCCCCTGTTTGAAAAAGACCGCCACCTAAAATGGACAAATACAATTTGATCGCTTTATATATTGTACCAAAAACAAACCGTACACCTTAATTTGAACACGGCATGTATACTTGGAGCTACTTGTCAGCTCTTGACACTCCACGGCGCATTGTTGATTCCCCACGACCCCATCCCCTTCCCCGCCCCATTTCCCTTACGTGCGAAGGAGGTGCAATCGCTGCGCAAATGCGTGAATGAGCAGCGAGGGTTGCGGTCTTCCGCGGAAAAGGGACGTAGCGAAGTCGACGCGCAGCTTCGACAAGAAGCAGCGGCGCGTCAAAGTGAAGTTTCGGAACTCAATGAGCGAATGGAAATGTTCAAGGTGCTCGTCGTCATTCCCCCCTTCGGCCCTTCTCCACGCACGAGCTATGTCATGGTCATTTATTAGTGACGCGGACGAGAAATGATTAGAAAATGTTGGCTTATATGTCGAGATTGTTTCAATCACACCGCACGTCTTCATAATACTAGCCCCGGCTCCACTGATACCAGTTTGCCCATCAAAATGTGCAGAGTCGATTGGCAGAAATATTGGAGAGGGTTCAGCTGGAGCGGTCGACTTTGGAAGCGGAGTACGACGAAACTGTGGCGCAGCTTCGTCGGGAGCTCCAAAACACGCGGACGGACGCGAACGAGACCATTTCGGTGCGTGACGCGGAGCTCCGACTGCGAGAGCAGACGATCGACCGGCTCACATCCGAACGCGACCTTGCGCTCACCGCCGCGCGGAATGACAGCCAGGTGCGACCAAACCACTGCCACCCTTGATACGTCGCTTGGGTCAACTCTGCATCGTGTTTTTTTACCAAAATCAGATTTACTTGCAGTGCTCGTTTCATTTGATTTGGCTTGAATTCACGTGCGCTACGTTGCTTACCGATCGAAAATTATTAGGGCGATGGAACAAATGGGCGATAACGATAGACTTTCGGTTTCGAAGCGGCGATCTTACGATCGCATTGCTGCTTATTGAGAATGTGTCGTGCTCTGTGTTATTGTGCACCTTGCCACGGGTCCCGTATGACTACAGTACGAGTACCGTGTCGGTGGCTCGGCGAGGAGGAAAGCAATGCACGACAGAATTCGCAAGGCTGAGAGCGACCTGGCTGAACAGGTACCCGTCCAAACGCTCCTCTTCGTTCATTCCCACCCTCCACCCCAAAAACAAAATCAAGTGTAAACACTAAATATAAGTATTTTCCAATCACTGTTTACAACGACTGTGACGGTATCTTGAGTGGGAGAAAGAGAAGTAGTTAGAGTGATGGTAATCAGATATAGGAGTAAAGGGGCATCGACTGATATGTCAGTCGACTACATGGCTTGGATTGGCTGACATTCGATGCGGATTTAATCACGAATTCACTCGTTGCCGTGGCTATTTCGCGCAGATTGAGTATTTGGAGGGCAGCTGGGAGAGGAGCATTGAGATTGAGCACGTTATGGATGGATCGCTTGACTGAACACTAGCAATAGAGCGTAGGAACTTTGCTGAGACTGCCGCTCGACGCAATTGAAAGAGTGGTGCAGCGACTGAATCCCAATTGCCGGAAGCTTTCAACAATTGTTAAGCGGGGCTGCGAAGTTGCATGACTGGGACATTAGTCTTGATTTCATGTTGACTTCTGTAACGTTGGTCAATCTCTTTCACCGCTGAGAAATGCCTCCGTATATCATGACAGCATTCACAAGAAAATGAAGATAAGAATCGGAAAAGAGTTAGAGAAATGACGAATTTCTCCGCTTTCTATTTCACTTGTCAAGTCCGTTTAAAACGCCTGACTCGGTTTCGAGGAAAACGTTTCATATGGCACACTCAAATTCTGTGCGTAGTTGCGCTGCTATCTATCGTCTGGATTCATGGTACCCCTTATCATTACGTGCATTGTCTGAAACTGCCATGCAGGGATGTTTGTCAATTTGTATGCCGGTACGTGCATTCAGTTTCTACGTCGTGGGCCACCGGCAATAGTGTAAAAACTTATCCAATTCGCAAAAGGGCCATTTGGGCTGCAACGCCGGATAGCATGAAGCGAGATGGGGCATGGATGTTATTGTAAGTATCGATATTTTGAAGCAATGATATGGATGGTACATCTGCTGACCGGAATGATAGTATTGAGACGATATTAGCCGTTATTGAATGTCGGTGTTCATGGCCCATGTACCTCCTCACATCGTTGCCAATACAGCGATATTTGGAATGGCGATATATGAACCCGCCGAAGCTACACATCCAATGTGTTGTTTCAAAATGCTTATTGTATGGTTTTGCTATCTATGATGATATTTATGCAATCGTGATGGCATCAATGTCGTCACAAGTAGGTAAATCGATGGCACCATGCGATGGTAATATTAGAGATTACATGTCCATGGCTGATACTAAAATTATCATTCCATGTTTATGTTTATCATAATAGACCCCGGCTAACAAACATAGCGTATAAGTAACAATATTCCGATTTCATCCGGCTCTTCGAACCTAGATTCGTCGGACATTCGAACGGCCGTCGACGTTACTCATCAATTAAAAATATTCAGATAGGGGAACGGAAATACTGCACATACCACAACCTCTCCCACACTACACAACTAATTCGCGATAAATACACCCCCCTAGCTAATGCCATCTGACAACACTTTCCGGGTACCGAGGTTGACATTCTACCCATAGTAATGAACCGCACGGAGCCACCTCACACATCCACAATACACAGTCTCACCTCCCTTCTCACCCTCCGCACTGACCCTCTTGACAAACTCATTTCGAGAACACAAATCGACACCACACGCATCCTAACAGAATTCCACTTGCACACCCTCCAATGGCTGCATTATCTACTTCTCTTCTATGGCATGAAAAAAACGTATCCTACCGTCACTAAAGACCGTAAAAAGATCCGAAGTACTACTAAAGTACTACTGAACCACACAACGGGGATGGGTCGGCAGTTTGAATGAGCTACACCGACCGTCTTCGCTCCGGGCCTGGCCTCCCGATGAGCGACAGACTGGTGGACATAGGGCCCGTTGGACAACAGGCACCGTCCACCTCTCCCCACCGGAGCATAGCTCACCCAGGTCAGTGGATCCGTAGCGACACCATACGGTACACACAGCAAGGCGCAGCTTCCAGAGTTTCGAATTTTGTCTCCCCGACAGCTCTCGCGCCACCCACTTTGAAATCGAAACGTGTACCCACTCCAGTACTACCACCGGCCAAAAACAGCCATCGCTTACAAAAACCTCCCCCTCCCGGGGACGGCGCGCCACACCGCGCCCCTCCGAGCGTCCGGACGTTCACGTCCGCCGCCGACATCCTCCAAACCTAGGCCCCATTTGGCCTGGTCGTGTGCCGCCAACACACGCAACCCACTCGAAAGCAGAATACGACCCAACTAAACTCAACCCCACTACTCGAACCCCACTCGACCACCATGTCCTCGTCCCCTGACCTCCTCCCCACTTACAAACAGGTGCTCCTTCGGCCCCGCCCGGAGCACGCGACCTCCGGCGACCTCTACAACCCCAGGACCCGCCTCGCACGACATCCTCTCGCGCCGCTCCTCACCGTGCCTCAACATACCCCGATAAGGCACCACTTGGGCACCGCCCTGGACCCCTCCCCCGGTCGAGGACTCCAGTCACCTCTGGTCCTGGCGCCCCCCCGGCCAACTAAAGACCTCGGGCCGGCCGACGACCTGCCTTCCCGTATGATTGACTCCTACCTCCTCACATGCCAGTACTCCACCTCCTCCCCCCACATCGCCTGGTTCTGGTTACACGGTATGTTCCTCCCGGATCCGACCCAACCCACCGATACAATGACCTCGACTTGCTCGGCTGCCCGTCGCTGGCTTCTCGAAAGTATCAACCGGATCACCGACCTCCCTCTCCGGGCAAGGAACTCGATAGGCCGGGACCTCGCCCACCACTCGCGATGGACGGCGCGAACCACCAGAACCCCCCACCCCTCCTCCCGCCCGTGTCACGATGTCACTCCCCTACCTGCAGAACTCACGTCGGGCTTTCAAGAGATCATGCTGGAAATCCCCACCTCCTTTATCGCGACCGGCTTTTTATACCAGCTCACTTCACAACAGCGTGAACTCCACTCGATCGGTCCAACACCGCCCAACGCATCCCTCCCCCCCCATATACAAACAAAACTGGAACTGCAGAAAGTCCAGTTCCTTCGCGCAGCTACGACTCCCCCAACCTCAGCTCACCGGATCAAACTCCGCTCCCCCATGTTCACTGACATATCCGGCCGAGAAGCGATCGCCCTCCTACAGGACCTCCTCACCTCACACCTCTCGACCGAGCTCGCCCCCGCCGGCGCCGCACACACAACACCACCCCTCTGCCAGATGGAAGACCTTCCGGAATCGGTTCAATTCCTCCTCCAATTCGCGGACGCAATACAACCCGTGGACGACCCCACCCGGATCGAAAGTGACCCCTCCTCCCTTTGGATAAATATCCTCCACCTGCCCAATAACCCCATATTTTCACAGTCAGCCCCTGTTCCCCTGAACATATGTCCTACTTCCCTTCACGACCAAGTACCCCCCAACCCCCATCTTCACAAAATTACAATCACACCCCCCCCCCCGTCACTGGACACGTCCCGGGCACATCATGGGCACACACCTCCCTCACCACAGTCCTCGTTCAGTCCCGCCAGACCCTCTCCCTGCCATGCCCCGACGCCGACGGCGTCATTCCCAACACGCACTGGTTATACACACTCCTTCACCAAACGGCGCAGGAATTCTCAACGCATCACACCACCTTCCCACTCACCCCACACACCCCTCTCAATCTCACACACCACACCTCCCTTCAAAAATTCCCGGACGGCTCCTACTTTCGCTCCCACCCCTCACCCTCACCCATCATCAACACTAGCATCCAAATATCACTCACCACAGAAATGTACTGCATTCTCATCTCCACCAACGACACAGCCACAATCCCCCTCCGTCACACCTTCATCCACAGAGGCACACACGCCTAATCCTCCTGCACCCTCACCATCAACCCCCATCACTACTCCACCTTCGGCCGCGCCCGCCTCTCGGACCCCGCTTTCACTACTACCCCTTCCCCCCAGCCCCTCAACCTCACAAAACACAACATCCTCTTCCGCAACTCCCCCACCCTCCTCCTCCAATGGGCTCACCACCTCCACTCCAACGACGTCTCCAACCCATGGCAAGCCGAGACGGCCGACATTTCCATGATGGACGACGATGACGACGCCCCCCTCGACCTCACCTCCCTCCCCGTCATTCAGCTCTCTTCCACCACACACACTCCAACCCCCACCCAATCGAACTCCTACCACCCCTCCCACTCCACTCGCCCCGCTCCCCCCCCCCACCACGCCACCCCCTCACACTCCTCTCCCGCCCCTCACCCCATCCCCCACACCAAAACCCCCTCCAGCCCCCTCCCACCCATCACAGAGAACTCCACCGACCCCATGGACTCCTCCTCCTCCCCCCTCCTCCCCCCCAACCCCACCCCCTCCCACACTTGCTCCGCCGCTCCCCCGCCCTCTCCTCCCGCTCACAGCTTCAAGCCTCCGACTCAACAGCCCTCCCTCCCGCCACTCCCCCCCACTTCCCCCACGTCCTTCCGTGCGACCTCCCCCCACCCCAATCGCACCCCCACGGACCCCTCCCTCAAACCCGCATCCCCGGCCGGCATCACCAAAACCTCCCGCCCCTCCCGCAAGAAAGCCTCCCCACCCCCCCCCCCCCCCCCCCCCCCCACGCGCCCCCCCCCACCCCCCCTCCACCCCATACAACTCCACACTGACCCCTCCCACCTCCCAACGCCGTCCCCCACACCGGCTTCACCTCTCGATCCCCACTGCCCCCTGGACCCCTCCCTCCTTCCCCTTCCCACCTCCTCCCCGGACGGAGAAGACTACGACCTGGACGAATTCGATGACCTACAGGAGAATGACCTAGAGGAGACCCGACCCCTCCCGGATGCCCCCCCCCCCGCCTCCCAGGGCACCAACAGCCCTCACAGGTCACCCCCGGCCGGCAAGGCCGCTTATCATCATTAGTCCCCCATAGGACACCCCCGAGGTTAAACCCCACACCCAACCCCTCCCCCCTCAACCCGATATCCGACCTCATATTGTTAACACCGCGTTACAATCAACTCTCCCGGCTCATTTTACCCCCCGCACCTGCTGCACAACCTTACATAACTACCTCTTCGACCTCAATCTCGAATGCGGCCTTCCTACAACCATCGGCCACCTCGACTCCTCCGCGGTCCTCTCCTTTCAGTGGGGGCGATACCATGACCTCTCCAACCTCTACTGCCTTGCCACCACATTAACCAAGCTCCACTCCATCCCCTCCACTTCCTACACAGTCATCACTAATAACGAAGTCGACAATCACCACCACGACTCCCAATACCCCTGCCCTTGGACTAACCTCTCTAACCGAGGCTTCCTCCCCCGCCCGGGCACGCCTAGCCACTCTCTCCTCGTCCTCACATGGCAAAACTCTCACTTCGGCCTCCTACACCTAACTCACTCCTCCGCTACCTAGATTGACTGTCCACCACCCCCCCTCCGTCCGACCTCCTCGCCCGCTCTCTCAACCTCCTCTCTGACTGGAACTCCTCCCCCCCCCCTCCTGTCGGAGTCCTACGCTCACTCAACCCACCTCGCCAAAATGACTCCGGACGTCCTTGGTCGTGTGGCACCCACGCCCTCCTACACATCTACTTCATCACCACAGCCCCCCCGGACCAACCATACAATCCCCCCTCCTTCGACCCCCGGTCTTCGGTATACTCCCTCCACACTCTCCTTTGGAACCACACCTTCCGCTCCACCCCCCCCTCCCACAAGGACGCCCCCATCTTCTCGACGCCGTCCACCCCCCCACATCAACCTCCCCCCCTCAGCTCCCCACCCCTCCCAACCCCCCCCCCTCCCCCCCCTCTCCTCCCCCCCTCCCTTCCAACCTCCACCCGACGAACGCCCCCCCGACGACCCTCCCAGCACCACCCCCCTCCCCTCCCCCATCCTCCCACACCACACTTCCCAACCCCTACACCTCATCACCCTCAACACATGCGGCCTCCACACCTCCATTATGGACGTCGAACACCTCTCTACCTCGCACCGCCCCGACGTCCTCATCCTCACCGAAACCGGCCGTGACACCCACAAATCCCGCTGGCGTATCTCTCCTCCCAATACCACCTCAAAAGCTCCCGACCTTGCTACTCACCTGTGCCCCTACCCAACGCAGGCGTTCTCTTTGCGGTCCGCAGAGCCTCATTCCAATCTGCCATTGTCCTAACCCCGCCCCCCCCCACCTCATCCCCCATATCGCCGGACTAAAAATCGTTCCCCACTCAGGCACCCCTTACCTCCTTATTGGTACTTACATGCCCCAGCTCTACACCCCCCAACTGACCCGCCTATATGCAGAAGTTGCAGCATGGGGCCTCCGCCTAGCTGACGACCACCCGCAACACCGCACCCTCTGGGGAGGGGACTTCCAAACAACCACCACCACAGGTACATGTCACCCTGCCCTCACCTCCCTCCTAAAATCTCACCTCCAACCCCTCCACAACCCCATCCCTACCTTCCCCCGCAGCGGAGGCTGCCTTGACCACTGGCTCTCCACGCCCCCCTCACCTCTCTCCCCCCCACCGTCCTCTTGCTCGATATTCCCCTCCCCCTCCCACTTCACTGACCACTCTGCAATCCACCTTGTCATTCCTGCCCCTTTCTCCCTCATGGCACATCCCCCCCCTCCCTATACCGACCTACACACACATCACACGACGCGGAAACTCTACTTTCGACTTCCTCTCACACCCGACCACATGAAAGCGTACCAATCATGCACCCCCGACCTCATCAACCAAACGGCCGCCCTCCAGGCAGAAATTCTCAACACCTCCCACACCTCAGCCTCCCCCGACACCCTCAACACCCTTGCCTCACAATTCACCACACTCCTCTCCCAACACATGGACCACGCAGCCACATTCTGGCCCCTCCTCCCCGCCAAAACACCCCGACAACCCCAAGCGTCCCTTGACCCTACTTGGCTTACAAATAAAACACGCACTCACATCCTCAAACTCCGCAAATGCAGCAAGAACAACGGCCCCCTCCCCTTCGCCCAAACCCTCTTAAACACAACTGAATATCTCTCCCCTGACGCCATCAAACAACAATGCCAAGCACGCATACGCCAACTCCTTCACGCCACCACCACGGATAAGCTAAAGAAAATTAAAACTCGAGCCAATACGGCCTACGACACATGCCCCAAACTCTCTCACCGCCGATTGAAAATCAAAAGCGGCCTCCTACCCCCCGCCGGCGCCGTCTCCACCCTCCACCGCATTACTAGGCCCGATAAAACCACCGCATCCTCTCCCTCCGCCGTCATTGACGCGGTACACTCTCACTTCGCCACCGAATTAGGCCGCGCCACCCCACCCGAACTGCCCACCCCCCCGTGGGAACTCCCCGACAACCCCGACAACTTTACCATCGAACCTCGCGGTGACCCCTCTCTCACCCTTGCCGACATGATTACCCGCGACACCTTCGATAAAACCCTTAACTCCCTAGGCACCGGCAAAGCCCCCGGCCCCGACGGCATCCCCAATGAAATAATCAAATTCCTACCACCGACGACCCGCTCCGCCCTCTTCTCTCTCCTCTCCCTCCTCGCCCACAAATCCTACACCCCTCCTGATTGGTGCCACAGCACAACATGCCTTCTACACAAAAAAGGCGACCCCTCCCTCCTCGATAACTGCCGCCCTGTCGCCCTCATGAATAACATCCTTAAACTATGGAAAGCACTACTCAGAGATGTAGGCTCGAAATACGCCGAAACCCGCGGCATTCTCAGCGACCAACAAGACGGATTCCGACAACACCGCAGCATCCACGACGCCCTCTCCTCCCTTATTATGACGATGGAGGACGCGAAACTCCACAACAAAGACATCTACGTCATGTACGCGGATTTCAAAGGCGCCTTCAACGCCGCGGACCACCGCATCATGTTCAAACACATGCGTCAACTCGGTATGCCCCCCACCTTTGTCGACACATGCGAACACCTCTACGGGGTCTCAACCACAGACTATATTACACCACATGGCCCCACCCCTTCTATCGACATTAATCGCGGAACCCTCCAGGGTGACACCCTCTCCCCCTTTCTATTTACCCTCTTCCTTGAACCCTTCCTTCGCTGGCTCACGGTGGGAAGCCGGCGCTACCGCCCAGGCCCCCCCGCCACTAACGTCAACCCCACAGAACCCACAGCCACATACTCAAGACACGGCTTCGCTGACGACCTCAGCCTCGCCACGGGCTCGACCCCCAACATGACCATCTAGCTCAGGAAACTCTCCCTCTTCAGTGCCTACACGGGCATGACCGTCAACATCCGCAAATGCTGCATCACCGGCGCCCTCTGGCGCACATGCAACGCCCTCACCCTCGCCAACACTACCCTCCTCGCATCCCGCCTGCAAACTCAGTTCATCACCCTCAACTCCACCCCGGCCCCCATCCCCTCCATTGGCCCCAAGGACACATACCGCGTACTAGGGGTAGAACTGAACACCTCCCTCAACTTCACCAAACATTGGCACGAACTCAAACGTACCACTGCGTCCCTCATCACCACCCTTTCCACCTCCCCACTAACACAATCCCGCAGAATCAGGGTTATCCGTGGGCTCCTCATCGGCAAACGTTTCACCCTCCAGCTCGGCCTCTTCACCGACTCCCAACTCGACACTCTAGAAGGACAAATCTGCCGCGCACTCCGCTCCGCCGTCTCCTCGGTACGTAACCTTCCCCGCACCGCCCTCCACCGCCCTACCTCCGACCTAGGATACGGCCTCCCCTCCCTTAAAGCCCACGCCGCACAACTCACAGTTTGCCACCTACATAAAATCATGAACACCTCAGGCTATAGAGGCCACATGGCCCGCGCACACATCCGCACCTTATCCACCACGTACTCCCACTGGCCCTCGGAATCCATCATGTCAACATGTTACACCCCACCCACACTCAAGTGCCTAGTAAGAGCTCAGCGCGATGCGGGCACCCTATTCCACAGCATCCCTCCACTCTCCCTCACAAGCCCTATCGCCTCCACAATCCGCGCCCACTTCACCACTCAAGACACCGCCCTCCTCACCTCACTCCGGGACAAAGCCACACACATCACCGACCCTCACACATATAAACAAGCCTACTGCGACTTCTCTCCCCGCAAAACACACGCCTCCCTCCTCCCCCGCCTCAACCCCCTCTAGAAAAATAACATCACCACGTGGCCACAAGTCCTCCTCAGAGCCACCTCATCCTCCTTCATCCTCAAATCATGCAAATCCGTCACCACACTCACGGGGTCCACCACCCCACTCTCAGTTCCCATCCGCCTCCTCGCCGCAATCCTCACCGAACCCCTCGATACTATCCACAACCGCCTCCCCATCACAAGCCTCACCCCCAAACAAGCATTCCCCCCCACCACTATACACCACTCATGGATTCCTTTCCTCTCCCCACACCTCCCTCGCACACCCCCCACCCTCTCATCCGGCATCTACACCTCCCGCACCACTCACCCCACCCCCACCGCACCCACCACACACTTAGACACAGAATACTTCACCCCCTCAGACCACCACTACCCACCCTGCGACGTAATGCGCATCATTTCCAAACACAAGGACACAAAATACGGCCAAACGCAGTACATTGTTGACTGGGCCCCGGAACACCTCACGGAATGGGACATTCAGTTACAACTCGACGACGGCTTCCGCCTCATCTCCTCCAACCCCACATCGGTATGCCTCCCCACCCCCTCCCCCACCGCCTGCTCCATCTGTCATAACCCGCTGCACGCAGAACCCACCTCCACTTGCTGCACATGCCCGCACTATGCCACACATTCCCAATGCCGCCCAGCTCAGAGACCCGCCACATGGCAGTGCGAGTGGTGCGCTCGAGGCCAACAACACGACCTCACACAACTCCACGAAGTCCAGTGGGCCCCATGCCTACAACTCCACGACACCATCAGTGAGCCCCCTCCGGCCCCACCGCCCTCACAGCATTTAACTCCGGCTTTGTCCCCTCCACCACACCCATTCTGCCCGAACCCGGACCCCCTCCCTGGACACACCCCCTTATCACATTCAACCATGACCCCATCAACCCCGACCTCGACATGCTCCCTACCGGTAATTTCGCCATCCACGCACACCCATCGCTTCACGACACCACCGTACTATGCACTCCCGACGGCCGCGCGGTCACCACCCTTAACGGCCCCCACGTCCGACACCTCTTTCAACTCTTCCGCCCCGACCTCTCGCAGCATACGTTCGAAGAGGAGGTCTACCACCTCCTCACTCGCCTAGGCTCCCGCTCAGAAATCCACTCACCCACACCCGCCACCACCACCCGTAATAGATGGGCCACTAGAGAAGACCTCCTCACAGCTCTCCGCCACACATTCCACATACAGACAGAACTATACTCCGACCCCCTCAATAAATCCCTTCACTCCCACACCTACCACTCCCTCTACCCCGAAGACTTAGTCTTCTCATCTAGTGGCAGCAATGCCCCACACACCTGGCAAGGCACCAACATCGCCAACCCCGAATACGGCCACGAATGCATGCGCCGCGCCATGGAACACGCAATCACCAGCGCACACCTCACAGTCCCTCACACACCCAGCGCAACCATCCTCATCCTTCCCCGATGGGAACACACACACTACCACCACTCCAAGTACATCAACTCCCCATACACCCACCACCTTCACACCCTCCCCAACGACGCAAACACATTCCTACCCCCTGACCAACACACAGGCACTCCCACCCCTACCCCATTCGGCACACGCGGGATGGTCGACATATACCTCGTCGCCAACCCCCTCGCACTCTCCACCCTACCGTCACCCACAACCATGACCGCACTACATAACACTCTCGAATCTATCTACGACACTCACCTCCCCAACCCCGACATCACCACCCCTCTTCCTCACCTCCTCGACACCTACTCACCCCACTCAGCAGGCATATACCACCTCCCCCCAAACCCGACTCACCCCATCACATACCCCCTCCCGGAACGCATGCAACTAACATATCACCCCACCAGAGGCACTCTTGCTTGGAATTGGCAGGACTTTGTCTACACAGACGGCTCGAAAAAAGGCGGCTCATCCCCCCTCGGAGCGGCAGCCACCCACCCCGCCTCGGACGCCAAAATCAAAATCCTGGTGACCTCTACCCCTCCCTCGCACACAATAAATCGCGCTGAACTAGCTGGCACAGACATAGGCCTCCAACTCGGCCGCACCCACCTCCTTACCGACAGTGCGTGCTCCCTACGCCTCATACAAGGATACTTAAACTGCCCTTCCGCCTACAGACACAACATCCACCGGGACACGCTCCACTCCATCACACCCTCAAAACCCGCTGCGACGCAGGCATCCGCACACACCTCGGCAAAATCAAAGCACACAACCACTCCCTAGGTAACGACCTCGCAGACACCCTCGCCAACCAAGTCGCGGATGGACACACACCCGACACCACATACACCACAGGTTCAGAGGTCACGATAGGCCACATGACCTGGCCATACACCCTCATCCCACAAACCCTAGGGGACTCATTACCCTACAGATATACCAACCTCAAAGCCGACGCACACACCTACAGCACCAAACACACGCACACACCTCTCTCGCAAATAACCAAACACGGTGCCCTCCTCGCCCGCGCCGCGGTGGACGGCGCCGATTTCTCTTTCCACAAAAAACACTCAACCCTCACAAATATCCAGTTCACACACAAGCAAGAATTCATGTGGAGAGTTCACAACACTCGCCTTCTTACTCATAACCCCACCCTGCGCTGCCCCCTCTATGGCCAATTCACTAGCATCGGCCACATGGCCGGTAACTGCCCCACCATGTCTGGCCTAAGACAGGACCGACACAACAACGCGTTGCAACTCCTACTCTCCCTACTGGAACGCCACAACGGGGGCTGCTGGGAAACCATC
The DNA here is from genome assembly GCA_026401115.1 of Tetraselmis chui. Taxonomy (NCBI): domain Eukaryota; kingdom Viridiplantae; phylum Chlorophyta; class Chlorodendrophyceae; order Chlorodendrales; family Chlorodendraceae; genus Tetraselmis; species Tetraselmis chui. The sequence continues at coordinate 89,815 of JAPMLY010000513.1, forward strand.
ACCGCAGACTTCGGTAACAAACCCATCAAATCTTTTGCTTCCCCCTCTCCTGCCCACACTCCTCTTGACTGTCACCCACCTCACCCCACACACATGCCCACCCGCCTTGTTGCTGCTGACGAAGGTCTCTAACCCGACTCCTAACCTAGTGTCCCGCCGTCCTACCCCCTGAGATACTCCCCCCCGCGCTACGACCCCCCGCACACAAACAGGATTTCATTCGCCTCCTCGAACCTCGATTTGTCGGTCACACAAACGGCCGCCGCCGATACGCATCCATCAAAAAGATTCAGATAGGAGAGTGGAAGTACTGCACGGACAATAACCTCTCCCACACAGCTCACCTCATCCGTGCCAAATACACACCCCTTGCAAACGCCATCCGCAGCCACTGGCCAGGCACAGTGGTAGACATCCTTCCCATCGTCATGAGCCGCACAGGTACACCGCACTCCTCCACCATCACGAGTCTCACCTCCCTACTCACAGCCCGCACAGACCCTCCTGACAAACTCATCTCCAAAGCACGCCTCGACACGTCTCGCATCCTTGCACAGCTCCACACGCACACTGTCCAATGGCTACATCATCTCCTACTCATATACCGCATAAAGTCCCGCACGACCTCCCGCCGCGCCTCCGCACGTTGCCCCCTCGCACGACCCTAAATGCACGCAACCCTCACCCCGTCTTGCACACCTCCCCGGGGGGGGGGGGGGGGGGGGGTAAAACCCCCGAAAACCCTTGGAGAGGTTGGATTTAGGTGGTTAACGGTCTAGCCCTGACTTGTAAGTTCCCTGTATGGCATAGTTGGGAGGGCCCATAGACAGCAGCCGGCGCATACGGCTTTTGGTGAAAAACCGGCGCATACGGTGCATGTTGTAAACAATTTCAATTTCAATTTCAATATGGCATCAAATCCCGCACGCCGCACCTCCATTGACCACACCCACACACGCCCCTGACTAAAAGCTTCTACCCTCACGCTCGACACACTCCCCCGGGGGGGGGACGGGGGGGGGGGAGTAAAAATCCCCATCACCCTTTGGAGAGATTGGATTTAGGCGGCTCGTAATCTAGCCCTTACTTGTAAGCTTCTTGTACGACTAAGTTGGGAGGGCCCATAGACAGCAGCCGGTTTCACCCGGTACATGTTGTAAACATTTTCAATTTCAATATTGCAATAACAACACTCGACCGCGCGGTACCCACCGCTATTCCTACTCCACGTGGACCGTCACCTTTTTTTTTTGACTTTTCCAGTCTTCGCCTAAGTTTTCACAATCATTACCCCGTGACAAGCTCCAACTTTGGCATAAGGTCGAAAATTTACTTTTAAATTAGTCAATGCTACATTTGGTCATAACACTTGGGATTGGGTTAACTTTTATGGCGACACGAGCGCGGCGTTTGTCGGACACGAGCATAGTCCAACCATAGTCTGATTTAAATATGTACTCAATTCGCTGGGCCCCGTGCAAAAAATGCATGACGGATTTGATATGTATGCAAAATGGGCATTAAAACACGCTACGAAGATATGGAGGGTATTGCTTCCTTGGTTGGGGCGCCTTCACTTGCCACGGTTTTCTCCATTCGGTCGTTATTGTCTTCGCGTATCTCCGCGGGGCATGTTAGGCGCCGCTTATCGCCTTCTTGGCTCCGCCGCACAATTTTCCCACCATATTTGCCTTGGGGTTCTCTCGCGTATTTGACGCGTTTCTTTGTTAGGTATATGCTCTATGTAGCTCCTCGGTTGCCGTATAATTTATTTTATGACCATCTTGTCACTCTTTCCCTCGACCCTTATTCTTCGCATTCCTTCTATTCTCGCGTGTACATTTATCTGGAATACACGCGTGAAGCAAATTGTCGAAAATCGCACTTCCGGAGAGTGATCACCACCTCCTTGTCTACTCATAGCAGGGGCGCATAATCATTCAAAAAACTTACAAAGGCCAAAATTGGTCGCCACTATGCAAGACATGAAAAGATAGATTCCAACTCCCGGCCTCTACAAAGCCCACCCGTTCGAATTGAAGGCTTTTATTAGTTCCACCCTTGAAGAATTCGAGCTCCTACGAACCTCGCGAGCACTTTAAGCCGGCTGTGGTACAAATGAGGGCACACAACGTCTATGTGGCAAATCGATGGTGACATGAGGCGGTAGGTTCCCAAAGCATATCAGTTGCGTTCCACAAGCCGGCGAAGGTTAGTTCACCTCCGTCGTAATAGACATCGTTTGCCGCCTTGGGAACCGTTATTTTCTTGTACATCACTGTGGCTTCTCCTTTTCCTAGCGCCACTTTGAAGTGGTAATTCGTCGCGTTCTCCCACAATACCCCGGCATTGTCATTGTTGGTAGATGAACATAAGAGCGAAGACCGGAATATCTTTAGCGCGATTAGTCCCTCGTAGATTTTCGCTCGTCATTTTCTCTCATTTTTCGCTCAATATATCAGATATAATCAATACAATGAATATATTAATGACAAGAATAGCAGTGAAAAGCCACCAATCAGGAGAAGAGGGGAAAAATCCATAGGCCTAAGTCCGCGGGGTAGGTAGGCAAGCAACTGCATTAGCAATGCCCTCATGCAAAGCATCTCTAAGATAAGAGCACAATGTGCCATATACCGCCGAGCGACTTTGCATGAACTCACGGCGCACATCCCTGAGGAACCGACGGAAAGGAACACACACAGAGCGGCGGGCAAATGCCTTCATGCGAGCATAGCTGTCGGAGCGCAATGTGCGGGAAGGTACAACACCCATACCGGGGAACCAGCGAACAACCACCAAACTTGCCAAGCGATCAGCCAGTTCCACCGCGAACATCCACGAAGATCAATGATATATGAATGGTTCTCATAGTTATCACCTCAATTTCGCGGGACAAGCAGTAGGATGCTACCATAACCTCAATTATATATTAACCCTAGGGCACGTTTTGCCAAAGATGTCAGCTTGCTTACAATTTGGCCAAAAGACACCCACAGGTAGGGCCTAGAGGGGTCGATTAGCGCAGGATTATAGGGTTGGGTGGGTCGGTTCGCGCGAAGCCTAGATTGGCTGAGCGCGAAAGCACAGAGTGCCTAGGCTCGAGGTTAGCTACGGCTTATAAGGCGCGGGCTAGCTAGAGCTGACCGTTGGGGAAGTCGTTGGTCGTTGGTTGCGTCTAACTGCTCGGGCAAGGTGGTTGCCATGCAGGTGTGACGCGCCGCCATTAACGGTAACATTAACCGCTAGAGTTGACTAACGTAACAGTAACCGCTAGAGTTACTGTCCCGTACACATGGAGTTGGATATGCAAACCTCTAGATTCAAATCAATCTGACCATTTACCCTAGGGCACGTTTTGCCATTAACCTAAAGCCAAAGGCTTGCACAGCCAAATTAGTGTTGCGGGAGGGACGGAGTGAGCCAGCCGAAGAACCGCCAAGCAGCAGGTGTTGGGGTCATGGTGGGGTCGATGTATCTTCCTTCGGTCACGGAGATGTTCTTGGCCCAACCACCCATATATTTGATTACGGGGAGCGGCGCGCCGATGCAGCTGGCGGCGGAAGCAGCGCCTTTCCGGAGGTTGTGCGATGTCCATTTGAAACCGGCGGGCGCGGACGTATTGATTGCTTGGAGGGCAAGGGCGAGCCAGGCGGAGACAGTGGACGCGGCTCCCCAATCGGCGGAGTTTTCGGAAGATGAGAAACTCCAAAAGGCGTCAGGGGGTGGCCGCTTGTAGTATTTTGCGCAGAACGCAGAGCGGTGCTGCGTGTAGTAGTCCATGAGGTAGGCCAGAACCGGGTTGGCAGCAGTAGGCAGCGAGAAAACGAGCTTGTCGGTGCAGGAACGGCGCTGGTCGCCTTTAGATTTGCGCACGAAAAGGCAGATTTGCTGTGAGGGTCTGTCGACAAGTAGGTCGCCGGTCTGACAGCGGGCACCAGTTTTTGCGCGGCAGAAAAAGATGTAACTGACGCAAACCGCTAAGCAAGCTCTGAAAATTTTCAGCTGCGGAAGCGTATTAGGGGCCCACGTCAGGGTGTTGCGGAGGGTAGCGGCTGCCGGTAGGATGTCGAGTGCGACAGGGGCGGGAAGCGGTAACCGGGAGGCGGATGGGACAAGGCTATGTTGTAGCATTTCGAGGCCACGCCGTGCGTCTGCCATGAGTTCGCCCACCGCAATGAGTTGGCGCTGGTGGTCGCGGAAGAACTTGTTGACCGCAGAGAAGTACGGTTGCAATGAGCTGGCTGCGACTCGGCCGTGGAGGGCAAGCCAGGCCGTGTAGCGTACCATTGTGGCCGGTGTGGCATGTAGCGGAGCGATGTTGTCCTCTGTACATAATATAAAAAACTGTCTCAGCGCGCTGTCGTAGTTCGCGTACGTAGAGGGCGCTAGGGAGTTGCTGAGCAGGGCAACCGTTGTAACCCCGAGCTTATCGGAACCTAGGAGGTCTCGAAAAGTTTCAGCTAGATCGGCGGACCAGGGCACCGGTGCTGTTCCGAGCCGTAAGCCGTACCGGGGGGGTCATGTAGCGAGAAATTGGCGTGTGGGTTGTAATGTAGAAATTAATCGGTCCGGGCGTAGCGCCCGGCCAATCGCTCCGCGTTGGGTGAACAGCCAAGAGGGGGTGACAGTCGAAAAGCCACGATGCTCCATGCGGGAGGTCCGACCCCCTCTTACTTGCCGAGCCTGCCTGGAAAGAACATGTCGCGTGTCGCTGGGAAGTGCAACGTTGTGTGGGCGAGGCGGGCCAAAGCGTGGTACCACGTTTTGTTCGGCCAGTAGGGGGCGATGACTGTAGCAGCGGCTTGGGATTGGGACAGTTTGGCGGCCAGCGCCGGCAGGGCGGACCAGGGGGGGTTGCAGTAGTTGTTTTCGCGCTGCCAGGAAGCGTCCGGTAGGTGGAGGCAGTCGGCGTCCTCCCATTTGGGGTCCTTCCAGCGGGCGTTGAAGCGTGGGAGTTGAGCGTTTAGCATGGATGCGAAGCGGTCGACCGTATGCGGGCCCCAACGGTGTCGAAGGTCTTCGAAAATCTGCGGGTTGAGTTGCAAATCCTCGGTGTCCAACTCGCGGCTTAGCTTGTCTGCCAGGACGTTGGCGGCCGACCGAATGCAGCGGGGGCGAATGTGGATGTCGTTGGTGTCGAGCAAGTACCACAAGCGCCGAAGCTCTTCCATCATCGCGGGTGACCGGGACGTGAGCTTGGTTAGGGCGGCCACTACGGCCGTGCTGTCCTCGTGTAGGAGAACATGTCGGCCTTTGAGTTGCGGAAGAAAGGAGTCGACCGCGTGTCGCACCGCTCGAAGCTCCTTCCACGTAATGTGTTGGAGACGGTCGGTCGAGCTCCAAAAACCGCGTGCTTGGTAGTTGGAGTCCTCGTTTAGCACGGCTCCCCAACCGTAGTCGATCGAGTCGGCGTGAAGGTAGGCGGTCTCGATTGGCTTGTAGATTGACCGGCCGTTGTGTTGAGTGGGCACCGTACGCCACCACTCGAGGTCGCGTCGTAGCTGGTGGGTGAGGCGCACTCGTCCCCCTAAACCAATCCGTGTCGCTAAGACGTTGTGGAGCTCGCGCAAAAAGAATCGCGCGGGCGCGATGGCGAGGTAGAGGAACTGCGCCTTCCTTTTGCGAAGGCTGCCAGCTGACGCGTGGGCAGCCATCGTGCGTTTGACGCTGCTCGGCCGAGTAAAGACGAAGCGTGATGTGCGAGCTGCTGGAGTTTTGCGGGTGGTGCGCGGAACATGCCGCGCTGCAAATCCACTGTTAAGCCTAGGTGGTCGCCGACTTGCGTCGGCGTCCACACGCCTTTCTTGGGGTTAAGTTGAAGGCCGAGGCTGTTGAGCAGGGCATGGACGCGCTGTCGGAGTAGCAACGCATCCTCGTAAGAGTCCGCCAAGAAGAGGAAATCGTCCATGTAGGGGAGGAGTCGTGTACCTCGCCATCGAGCGTTCCGTAGAAAGCGTTTGGACGGCCGGCGTGCGCCGGTCGGTGTAGCTGCCGGCGTGGGGGGCGGTGGGCGGCGTAGGTGGTTCGTGAACGCTTGTGTGAGCTTGCAAAAGTAGTAAGCGGAGCCCGACCAGCTCATGGGGAGGCACGCGAGGCGCCATAGGGTGCCGCGGTAGTTGACCGTGAATTAATCTCGGTCTTCCTCCCGGATGCCAAGGGTGTAGTACCCATCGGTGAGGTCGAGTGAGACGAAGTAGTCGCCCGGACGAGATAGATGGCGTATGTGCTTGAGCGTTTCGCACGCCATGTTCAAGGTGGAGCAATAGCGGTTGAGTTCTCAAAGGTCGATAATCAAGCGCCATTGGTTGCATCCGGGTTTGGGCACCAAGAACATCCGGGAAACGTAGCGAGGGTTGTCCGAGCGCTCCCACGCGCCGCAAGCTTCGAAGTGTGGGAGTTCCGAGTTTAGAAACTCGAGTTGAGCCAACGTATCCTACCGTCACTAAAGACAGTAAAAAGATCCAAAGTACTACTAAAGTACTACTGAACCACATATCGGGGATGGGTCGGTAGCTCGAATGAGCAACGCCGATCGTCTTCGCTCTGGGCATGGCCTCCCATCGAGCGCAAGATTGGTGAACATGGCTGCCGGACGGCGTGCACCATTCACCTGTCCCCACCCGAGCCTAGCTCACAATGGTCAGTGGATCCGTAGCGACACCAGACGGTACACACTCAAAGGCGCAGCTTTCAGGGATTTGAATTTTATCCTCCCGACAGCTATCGCGCCACCCACTTCAAAATCCACACGCGTACCCGTCAAAGTACTACGCCACCCCCATACAACTCATCGCTTACAAAAAGCTCCTTCCCCGGTCGGCGGCGCGCCACATCGCGCCCCTCCGAGCGTCCGGACGTCCCTGTCCGACGCCAACATCCAACAAACCCAGGTCCCATCAGACATGGTCGCGTGCAGCCAACACGTGAACGACTCTCAAACACCAACTCTAAAAGCCACACCTACCTCCTACACTCCTCTACAACTCTCGAAATCCTACTCGACCGCTATGTCTACGCCCCCTACCCCCCCCCCCCACCTACAGGCAGGCGCTCCTGAAGGACCCCCCGCCGCACGGCCGCTTCACGGACCTCTACCAACCCCGGAACGCACTCGCGGGACACCCCATGACCCCGTTTCTTACCGCACCCCAGCTCAACCACCCCCAACAACTCATGGGCACGCCACTGGACCCCCTTCCTCTACGTCGTGGACTACAAACCCCTCTGATCCTGTCCCCCCCACGGTCAACTGAGGCCATGGGACAGGCCGACGACTTCTCCACCCGGGCTGTCGACTCCCTCCTCCTCACAGGACAGTACTCCACCACCCCCCCCCACCTCGCTCGATTCTGGCTCCACGGCGTCTTCCTCCCGGACCCGTCTCACCCCGACCCGATCGTGTCGGCATGCTCATTGGCCCGCCGCTGGCTACTCGAAAGCCTACACGACCTCACCGATCTCCCCAACCGCATCAGGAATATAATAGGCAGAGAACTCGCCCAACACACACGATGGACCGCGAACGCCACACGAACCCTCCACCCCACCTCCCCGAAATGCAACGATGCCACACCCCTGCCAGTCGAGCTCCACTCAAGCTTCCAAGAGATCCACCTGACAATTCCTACCTCATGTATAGCGGTGGGACTCCTATACCAACTGACTTCACGCCAGCGTGAATTCAGTTCAGCCGGTCCAGTGCCACCCTCCGTGATCTCCTCCCCTTGGCTCCTGGAAGAACTAAGTCAGCAGAAAATTCGCTTTCTCCGGGATGCCTCGGCTCCAGGAGTTTCAGGCCGAAGGATAAAGATCCGCTCCCCGGTATTCACCGGTATCACCGGCCAAGAAGTAGTCGCCCTCCTACAGGACCTCCTCACCTCCGACCTCGCGACGGCCCTCACCTCTACAGGTTCATCCCCCCATCCCACACCCTGTGCAAACTCGAAGACCTACCCGAGCAAGCCCAGTTCACCCTCCAGTTCGCGGACGCACTCCAGCCGCTGGACACTCCCGTCCCGATCGAGTCCGACCCGTCCTCCTTCTGGGTAAATATCCTCCACCTGCCCAATAATCCCATTCATTCACAATCTGGACCTGTATCCCTTCACATTTTCCCCCGTTCACCCTATGAACCCGTACCCCCTGACCACCACCTTCACACCATCACCATCACACCACCCCCCGTCACAGGACACGTCCCCGGCTTATCCTGGGCTGACACCTGCCTCACCACTGTCCTCATCCAATCCCGCCACTCACTCTCCCTACCATGCATCAACTCCGACGGCACCATTCCACCCACACACTGGTTATACACCCTCCTGTCCCAAACTGCAACAGAATACCTCACACAAAATACCCCCAACCCCACCCCCCCCTCCCAACACCCCCCCAGCCTCTACCACTACACCACCCTGAAAAAATTCCCAGATGGCTCGTACTTTCGCTCTCACCCCTCCAATTCACCCACCGTCACCACCAGCATCCAAGTCTCTCTCAGTGCTGAAATGTACTGCATACTCATCTCCACCAACGGCACAGTCACCATCCCTCTCACTCACACATATACACACAGAAGCACACGCATTCCATCCACCTGCACACTCAATATCAACCCTCACCACTACTCCACCTTCGGCAAAGCCCGACTCCAGGACCCCATCTTCACCACCTCTCCCTCTCCGCCGCCCCTCACCATCACAAAAAAATTCACACTCCTCCGCAACCCCCCAGCCCTCCTCCTCCAATGGTCCAGACACCTCTCAGACACTCACGTCACCAGCCAGTGGCACCTGGAGCCCTCCGACTTCCAGCTGCAGGAAGACGAGGACCTCCCTCTCGACCTCTCCTCCCTCCCGGAAATTCAACTTTCCAACACCCCGACCCTCCCAACCCACAACACACGGCCCCAACACCAACCCGCGGCCTCACACCCCACCTCCACCTCCTCCTACCACGCCCACCCCTCCCCCCACCCCCCAGCCCCACCCCCGGTCCCACAGCCTCCCACTCACCCCACCCCTCTCCCCATCATCACTGAAGACTCCTCCGAACCCATGGACTCCTCCGCCTCACCACCCCTCCCCCCCCCCCCCGAACACAACCCTCCCCCCACCTTCCCACCCCCCCCGACTCCACCCACACCCTCGCCACACCTCCCACCCTCTCCCAACACCCCGCCCCCCCCCTCTCAACACCGCCCTCGTCATCAGCAGACTCCCCTCCTCCCCCACGCCCCCCCACAGACCCCTCACTCAAACCTGCACCCCCAGTAGGAGTTACCAAACCCTCTCGCCCCCCCCGCAAACAACCCTCCCCAACCCCCTCAACTCGTGCCCCCCCGCACCCCTCCCTCAACCCCCACCGTGCCCCTGCTCCCCCTCCATACCCTCCCAACTCCAATCCCCCCTTACTTGCGGCCACCCACCCCCCCCCTGCCGCCCCAACCCACCATCCCCTCCCATCCGGCTCCCTTGAAGACGAGGAACTCGACCTCGACGGCTACTCCGACCACTCGGAGGATAACGCGGAGGCCACAGGAACCCCACCGACCACCAATGACTCTCCCAGTCGACCCCCCATGTCACCCCCGGCCAAACAGGCCGACCATCATCATTAGGTCCCCTCAGGAAGAAACGGAGGTTAGACCCCACACCCCCTCCCCCACCTCCCAGCCCGACAACCATAATCGTTCTGTAACCACCGTACCTCGCTTCACTCTTCCGGCCCACTTCAGCCCACGCACCTGCCGCACAACTATGCATAAGTTCTTAATCGACTTAAACCTGGAATCTGGTCTCCCCACCCCTATCGGATACCTCGATTCCTCTGCCGCCCTCTCCTTCCAATGGGGACAGTACCATGACCTCTCAAACATGTACTGCCTCGCGTCGGAAATAACCAAACTCCATTCGACTTCCTCCCACTCATACACAGTTATTACTAACACCGAAGTCGATAATCACCACCATACCTCCCAATATCCCAGCCACTGGACTAACCTCGCCAATCGAGGCCACCCCCCCCGTCCGGGGACACCTAACCATTCTCTCCTCGTCCTGACATGGCAACACTCGCACTTCGGCCTCCTCCACCTTACTCACTCCTCTGCTACCTGGATAGACTCCTTACATCACTCCCCTCCTTCCGACCTCTTAGCCCGCTCCCTCAATCTCCTCTCAGCCTGGAACTCCTCTCCCCCCCCTCCCATCAGCACCCTACACTCCCTCAACCCACCTCGCCAAAACGATTCCGAGGGGGCGTGGTCGTGCGGCACCCACGTCCTCCTACACACATACTTCATTGCCACAGCTCCCCCGAACCAACCCTTCACTCCCCCCTCTTTCGACCCCCGGGCCTCAGTGTACTCCCTACACACTATGCTCTGGATGCACACCTTCCGCTCCGCCCCCCTCCCACAGGGCCGTCGCCACCTCCTAGACGCTCTATGTCCCCCCTCAGCACCCTCACCCCCCCAACTCCCTCCCCCTACCCACCCCGCCCCCCCCACCCTCCTATCCCCCCCCCTATCCTCGCAACCCCACCCACAGAACGACCCCTCCCAGAACCCCCCTGCAACTCCCATACCCTTCCCTCCCCCGGTCCAGTTCACCACACACACAAACCACTACATCTACCCTCTCCTCCCCCCCTCCGCCCACCCCCCAGACCCCCACCCAACAAGAGCCCCCCAGCCGCCCCCCCCCTGCTCCACCCCCCCCGCCCCCTCCCCCATCCTCCCGCACCACACATCCCAACCACTACACTTCATTGCCCTCAACACCCGCGGCCTACACACCTCCATTATGGATGTCGAACACCTCTCCACCTCCCACCACCCAGATGTCTTAATTCTCACTGAAACCAACCACGACACCCACAAGTCTCGCTGGCGCATAGCCCTTCCCCAATACCACCTCAAAAGCTCCCGACCTTGCTACTCACCTGTGCCCCTACCCAACGCAGGCGTCCTCTTCGCGGTCCGCCGAACCTCGTTCCAGTCTGCCACTGTCCTAACCCCGCCCCCCCACCTCATCCCCCATATCGCCGGACTAAAAATCGTCCCCCACTGAGGCACCCCCTACCTCCTCATAGGTACTTATATGCCCCAGCTCTCCGCCCCCCACCTGACCCGCCTCTACGCAGAAGTGGCAGCCTGGGGCCTCAGACTAGCGGACGAACACCCGCAACACCGCACCCTATGGGGAGGAGACTTCCAATCGACCACCCACACAGGTACAGGACACCCGGCCCTCACCTCCCTACTCAAATACCACCTTCACCCCCTCCACGACCCCGTCCCTACCTTCCCCCGCAGCGGGGGCTGCCTTGACCACTGGCTCACCACGCCTCCCTCCCCCACCACCCTCACACCATCCTCCTGCTCGATATTCCCCTCCCCCTCCCACTTCACTGACCACTCCGCTATACACCTCGTCATTCCAGCCCCTTTCTCACTCACACCCCCCCCCCCCCAATACCCACCCCCACACACACCACACGACGCGCAAACTCACACAAATAAAACACGCACTCAAATACTCAAACTCCGTAAATGCAGCAAAAACAACGGCCCCCTTCCCATCGCCCAAGCCCTATTAAACACAACGGAATATCTCTCCCCTGACGCCATCAAACAACAGTGCCAAGCACGCATCCGCCAGCTCCTTCACGACACCACCACGAATAAGATAAAAAAATAAAAACTCGAGCCAATGTGGCCTACGACACCTGCCCCAAACTCTCCCACCGCCGACCTACCCCCCGCCGGCACCACCTCCACCCTCCACCGCATTACCAAACCCGATAAAACCACCGCATCCTCTCCCTCCGCCGTCATTGACGCGGTACACTCTCACTTCGCTAGCGAACTCGGCTGCGCCACCCCACCCGAACTACCCACCCCCCCATGGGAACTCCCTAACAACCCCGACAACTTTACCATCGAACCCCGCGGAGACCCCTCTCTCACCCTTGCCGACATGATTACCCGCGACACTTTCGATAAAACCCTCAACTCCCTAGGCACCGGCAAAGCCCCCGGCCCCGACGGTATCCCCAATGAAATAATCAAATTCCTACCCCCGGCGACCCGCTCCGCCCTCTTCTCTCTCCTCTCCCTCCTAGCACACAAATCCTACACTCCTCCTGATTGGTGCCACAGCACAACATGCCTCCTACATAAAAAAGGCGACCCCTCCCTCCTCGATAACTACCGCCCTATCGCCCTCATGAACAACCTCCTTAAACTATGGACAGCACTAATCAAAGATGCAGGCTCGAAGTACGCCGAAACCCATGGCATTCTCAGCGACCAACAAGACGGATTCCGACAACACCGCAGTATCCACGACGCCCTCTCCTCCCTCATTATGACGATGGAGGACGCGAAACTCCACAGCAAAGACATCTACGTCATGTACGCGGACTTCAAAGGTGCCTTCAACGCCGCGGACCACCGAATCATGTTCAAACACATGCGTCAACTCGGTATGCCTCCCACCTTTGTCGACACATGCGAACAACTATACGGGGTCTCAACCACAGCATATATCACTCCTCACGGCCCCACCCCTTCCATCGACATCAATCGAGGAACCCTCCAGGGCGACACCCTCTCCCCCTTCCTATTCACCCTCTTCCTTGAACCTTTCCTTCGCTGGCTCACGGTGGGAAGCCGGGGCTACCGCCCAGGCCCCCCCACCACTAACGTTGACCCCACAGAACCCACAGCCACATACCCAGGACACGGCTTCGCCGACGACCTCAGCCTCGCCACGGGCTCGACCCCCAACATGACCATCCAGCTCAGAAAACTCTCCCTCTTCAGCGCCTACACCGGCATGACAGTCAACATCCGCAAATGCTGCATCACCGGCGCCCTCTGGCGTACAGGCAACGCCCTCACCCGCGCCAACACTACCCTCCTCGCATCCCGCCTGCAAACACAGTTCATCTCCCTAAACTCCACCCCGGCCCCCATCCCCTCCATTGGCCCCAAGGACACATACCGCGTCCTAGGGGTAGAACTAAACACCTCCCTCAACTTCACCAGACATTGGCATGAACTCAAACGTACCACTGCATCCCTCATCACCGCCCTTTCCACCTCCCCACTAACTCAATCCCGCAGAATCAGGGTCATCCGTGGCCTCCTCATCGGAAAACATTTTACCCTCCAGCTCGGCCTCTTCACCGACTCCCAACTCGACACTCTCGAAGGACAAATCTGCCGCGCACTCCGCTCCGCCGTCTCCTCGGTACGTAACCTTCCCCGCACCGCCCTTCACCGCCCCACATCAGACCTAGGATACGGCCTCCCCTCCCTCAAAGCCCACGCCGCACAACTCACGGTATGCCACTTACATAAAATCATGAATAACTCAGGCTATAGAGGCCACATGGCCCGCGCACACATACGCACCCTATCCACAACGTATTCCCACTGGCCCTCAGAATCCATCATGTCATCCTGTTACACTCCACCCACACTAAAGTGCTTAGTCCGAGCTCAACGCGATGCGGGCACCCTATTCCACAACATTCCCCCACTCTCCCTCACCAACCCTATCGCCTCCACAATCCGTGCCCACTTCACCACTCAAGACAACGCCCTCCTCACCTCACTCCGGGACAAAGCCACACACATCACCGACCCTCACACATACAAACAAGCCTACTGCGATTTCTCCCCCCGCAAAACACACGCCTCCCTCCTACCCCGCCTCACCCCCCTCTGGAAAAGCAACATTACCACATGGCCACAAGTCCTCCTCAGAGCCACCTCATCCTCCTTCATCCTCAAATCATGCAAATCCATCACCACACTCACGGGGTCCACCACCCCCCTCTCAGTTCCCATCCGCCTCCTCGCAGCAATCCTCACCGAACCCCTCGATACTATACACAACCGCCTCCCCATCACAAGCCTCAATACCAACCAAGCATCCCCCCCCACCACTATACATCCCTCGTGGATCCCCCTCCTCTCCCCTCACCTCCCCCGTTCACCCCCCACCCTCCAATCCGGCATCTGCACCTCCCACACCACTCACTCCACCCCCACCGCACCCACCACACACTTAGACACAGAATACCTCACCCCCTCCGACCACCACTACCCCCCCTGCGACGTAACACGCATCATCTCCAAACACAAAGACACAGAATACGGCCAAACGCAGTACATGGTCGAATGGGCCCCGGAACACCTCACGGAATGGGACATTCAGCTACAACTCGACGACGGCTTCCGCCTCATCTCCTCCACTCCCACATCGGTATGCCTCCCCTCCCCCTCCCCCACCACATGCTCCATCTGTCATGACCCCCTGCACACAGAACCCTCCTCCACCTGCTGCACATGCCCGCACTATGCCATACACTCCCAATGTCGCCCAGCTCAAGGACCCACCACATGGCAGTGCGAGTGGTGCGCTCGCGGCCAACGACACGACCTTACCCGCCTCCACGAAGTGCAGTGGGCCCCGTGCCTACAACTCCACGACACCATCAGTGAGACCCCCTCCGGCCCCACCGCCCTTACCGCATTTAACTCCGGCTATGTCCCCTCCACCACACCCATTTTGCCAAAACCCGGACCCCCTCCGTGGTCACACCCACTTATCACATTCAACCATGACCCCATCAACCCCGACCTCGACATGCTCCCTACCGGTAAATTCGCTATCCACGCACACCCATCACTCCACGACACCACCATACTCTGCACTCCCGACGGCCGCGCAGTTACTACCCTTAACGGCCCCCGCGTCCGCCACCTCTACCAACTCTTTCGCCCCGACCTCTCGCAGCATACGTTCGAAGAGGAGGTCTATCACCTCCTCACCCGTCTAGGTTCCCGCTCAGAAATCCACTCACCCACGCCCGCCACCACCACCCGAAATAGATGGGCCACCAGAGAAGACCTCCTCACAGCCCTCCGTCACACATTCCGCATCCAGACAGAACTCTACTCCGACCCCCTCAATAAATCCCTTCACTCCCACACATACCACTCCCTCTATCCCGAAGATATAGTCTTCTCATCCAGCGGTAGCAATGCCCCGCACACCTGGCAAGGCACCAACATAGCCAACCCCGAATACGACCACGAATGCATGAGACGAGCCATGGAACACGCAATCACCAGCGCACACCTCACAGCCCCTCACACACCCAGCGCAACCATCCTCATCCTCCCCCGATGGGAACACACACCCTATCGCCACTCCAAATACATCAACTCCCCATACACCCACCACCTTTACACCCTCCCCAATGACGCAAACACATTCCTACCCCCCGACCAACACACTGGCAACCCCACCCCCACCCCATTCGGCACACGATGGATGGTCGACATATACCTCGTCGCCAACCCCCTCGCACTCTCCACCCTCCCATCACCCACAGCCATGACCGCACTTCACAACACTCTCGAATCTATCTACGACACTCACCTCCCCAACCCCATCATCACCCCCCCTCCTCCACACCTCTTTGACACCTACTCACCCCACTCAGCAGGTATATACTACCGCCCCCCAAGCCCAACTCACCCCCTCACATACCCCCTCCCGGACCGCGTACATCTAACGTACCCCCCCACCAGAGGCACCCCTGCTTGGAACTGGCAGGACTTTGTATACACAGACGGCTCGAAAAAAGGCAGCTCGACCCCCCTCGGAGCAGCAGCTACCCACCCCGCCTCGGACACCAAAGTCAAAATCCTGGTGACCTCTACCCCTCCCTCCCATACAATAAATCGTGCTGAATTAGCTGGCATAGATGTAGGCCTCCAATTTGGCCGCACCCACCTCCTCACAGACAGTGCGTGCTCCCTCCGCCTCATACAAGGCTACTTAAACTGCCCTTCCGCTTACCGCCACAACATTCATCGCGACACCCTCTCATCTATCACACACACCCTTAAAACCCGCTGCGAAGCAGGCATCCGTACACACCTCGGCAAAATCAAAGCCCACAACCATTCCCTAGGCAACGACCTCGCAGACACCCTCGCAAACCAAGTCGCGGATGGTCACCCACCCGACACTTTATACACCACAGGTTCTGAAGTCACAATAGGCCACTGGACATGGCCATACACCCTCCTCCCACAAACCCTAGGGGACCCCATACCCTACAGATACACCAACCTCAAATCCGACGCACACACCTACAGCACAAAACACACACACACTCCTCTCTCGCAAACAACCAAACACGGAGCCCTCCTCGCCCGCGCCGCGAAGGACGGCGCCGATTTTTCTTACCACAAAAAACACTCAACCCTCACAAATATCCAGTTCACACACAAACAAGAATTCATGTGGGGCGTCCACAACACCCGCCTACTTACTCACAACCCCACCCTGCGCTGCCCCCTATGTGGTCAATTCACCAGCAACGGCCACATGGCCGGTAACTGCCCCTCTATGTCTGGTCTAAGACAGGACCGACACAACAGCGCTCTGCAACTCCTACTCTCCCTACTGGAACGCCACAACGGAGGACGCTGGGAAACCATCACCGCAGACTTCGGTAACAAACCCATAAAATCGTTTGCTTCCCCCACCCCTGCCCACACTCCACTTGACTGCCACCCACCTCACCCCACCCACATGCCCACCCGACTTGTTGCTGCTGACGAAGGTCTCTCGCCTGACTCCCTAACCTCATGCCCCGCCGTCCTCCCCCCTGAGATTCTCCCCCCCCTGCTTCGTCCCCCTGCACACAAACCTGACTTCATCCGCATCCTCGAACCCCGATTCGTTGGTCACTCCAACGGTCGCCGTCGCTACGCGTCCATAAAAAAGATTCAGATAGGGGAATGGAAGTACTGCACAGACAACAACCTCTCCCACACAGCCGACCTCATACGTGACAAATACACACCCCTTGCGAACGCCATCAGAAACCACTGGCCAGGCACAGTGGTCGACATCCTCCCCATAGTCATGAGCCGCACAGGTACACCGCACTCCTCCACCATCACGAGTCTCACCTCCCTTCTCACCGCCCGCACCGACCCTCCTGATAAACTCGTCTCCAAAGCACATCTCGACACATCTCGCATTCTTGCACAACTCCATACGAAAACCCCCGGACACCCTTGGAGAGGTTGGATTAGGTGGTTAACGGTCTAGCCCTGACTTGTAAGCTCCATGTATGGCATAGTTGGGAGGGCCCAGAGACAGCAGCCGACGCATCCGGCTTTTGGTGAAAAACCGGCGCATACGGTACATGTTGTAAACAATTTCAATTTCAATTTCAATTTCGAGTTGAGCCGGTGTCGCGTCTAGCATAGAGATGCCGTGGTTGAATGGTTTCGGCCGTACGCCGTGCTTGAACTTCACGCGTACGCCGTGGCGGATCCAACTTAGGACTTGGCCGCTCGCGCCGATGCGCTCCCACTCCCGCCATTTTCGACGTACGCGGTGGAGCATGAAGGAAGATGTCGGGGAGCAAGAATCGGCGCGGCGGGCCACACCGTCATTTCTTGGTCGAGGGTTTAGCCGGGTCGGACGGCTTGGGGAGGGGGGTGGCGCGGGCTGCAGCAGCTGCTGCTGCCGCGGCCTTGCGTTTGTCGGCGGTTGCTTTGCGGGCTCGGGCATCGGGGCATGTGGGCTTGTCCGGCGTGATTTTCGCGAAAGCAGCGCCGGCAGCGGCCTTGCTGGCGGCGTGTAGGCTGACTTCGAGTGCGCGGTCGACGAACGCTTGGCGTAGCGCATCCAATGGGCCGGAGACCGCGGTAGGGCGTGGGCGGCAGAAGCGCTCGTGGGCCAATTCGGTAAAGACGCGGTCCGCATCCGTGCTCGTTTGTCCGCCCTCGGTGAGGCGGAGGAAGCCCAATCGAGTACGGGCGGCCTCCTCCGTCGCTGTGTGGGTGCGATGACCCGCTCGAATGAGGGTAATCGCTGCCGCTTGCTCTGCCGATAGAGGTGGGCCGTGCGACAGCGTGTCCAAAGCCTCGCCGATTGTCGCGTTGGCGCAACTGTCGAAGAAGGCATAACACCCGATGTGTAGGTATTCGTCGTATGCCGATTGGGTGCGCTTGTCGTTTAGAGCACGGGCGGTGTCGTCAGTGAGGGTCCACAGACGTGGCTCCTCGACGTCTCGAGGGGGACGTTCGAGGCCGGCCGGGATGACTTCTCCGTAGTAGGTTAGGTCGACGAAATCGGACGCGGTGGGGTCGGGTTCGTCGTCAAGCAGGTCGATAGGTGATTCAGGGGCCGCCTTACCACCCTCCGTCGCCGGGGTCGCGTCGGCGGGAATGGACTGCTGTTGATCGGTAAAAGCATGTGTGGCTGTCATCTGCTGGAGCTAGGCGAGTGAGGCAGCGTTAGCCGCCAAAAAACTGCTCAGTAATCCGTTGTTCCGATGCCAAAACCGCCGTACGAATCTGTTCGGCTGTGCGTTGTTCGAGTGAGGTAGCGTGAGGGTCGGCTGCGGCGGATGTAGACTGCTCAGGCTGCATGTTGCGAAACTGCGTAGCTGGACGAGGGGAAGTGTCGCGTGACGCTCGAGTGCGCATGGGACGATGGTAAACTGACACCATGCTCGACTACTAGAGTCGAGACTGCATTCGCGCGAAGCCTAGATTGGCTGAGCGCGAAAGCAGAGAGTGCCTAGGCTCGAGGCTAGCTACGGCTTATAAGGCGCGGGCTAGCTAGAGATGACCGTTGGGGAAGTCGTTGGTCGTTGGTTGCGTCTAACTGCTCGGGCAAGGTGGTTGCTCTGCATGTGTGACGCGCCGCTATTAACGGTAACAGTAACCGCTAGAGTTACTATCCCGTACACATGGAGTTGGATATGCAAACCTCTAGATTCAAATCAATTTGACCATAAAACTCCCGGGGGCGATGATTCTCACATGTGCAAAGCACGTCAGCAATATACTTCTTCATCGAAATTCACCAGTCAATATCATGAATCCATATCTGTCTCATGCACTAGACCACTTATGCGAGGAGTGAATTCATGAAACCATATATCGCTAAATTACATGATACTTTACATAGAACAGAATCAACAACATCCGATTTCTAAGGGGGTTGAAGGGGGACGAAAAGACTGAATTGAAATCGCGCAGTCATCATCCCGTACTCCGGGACGAAGCTGTCGCTCTGCCGTCGCCGGCTTATCTTTTCAGAGCGATATGTATGGTTGCTGGGAACACTGATGACGTCAACTTGGGCGCGCGTAGTGCGGTGAATCGCGTCACTAGTATTGCTAGTCTCGGTAGACCGTTTCGGACAAGCCTTATGAGCTGAGCTGGGTGGCGACTGTGGAGGTGGACTGTGTTGTCGGAACTGTGTCGCTGTGTAATCTCAGTAAGCCGCTACTCATCCAAGGTCAGTCGGAAAGGGATGTGGCGGATGTCATACCCCAAACCACTACTTCTGCTACGCACGCCCTGCTTTCGGGGTGCACCAGGACATTCAAGCGTAGTCCGGGTGAGACGACAGGGTGTCCGAGGGAAGTCGTCCTCTGACTGCGCTGCCGCGGACGTAAATTGCGAGAGCCTCGTCGGCTCGGTTGGTGGCGAATCACAATCCGGTACTGACGCAACCGGCGGCGGCTTTGTAAGCAGCCTTGCAAACTGTTCATTCGTGACGTTCAGGTACCGTGACGTGCGCAGGCGTTTGGAAGAGAAGGTACTTTTCATATGGTTGACTGCGTCCTCCACGTCGCTGTCGCTACTAGACTCAGTCCGAGGCGTGCAGCGGATAAACTGGAACATAGTTACGGAGCGCCTATTTTTCTTGGCAGGAGACCAGCAGGGGTAGTTGTGAATTGCAGTTGTTCCGAAATTGGCGATTAGAAACCTGGTAAGAGAAGGAATCCAAAGCGCTGAGGATATCGTTTGGCGTGTCGCTTGTAGAATGTCGGAAAACCAGAAACCTAGGACGGCAGATCCAATTGTCGGGAGGTTGCTGACGTTGCAAAGTTGAACAAGTCGGTTTTATGACCCCGGGGTTGGGCACGGCACGCCAAGAAAGAAAGAAGAGCCGCGGGTGTCGGTCCTGTTGCGCTAGTGCTGTGGATACGAAGTCACACACGCAGGTCCTTCTTCTAGGATGACACGGTGAAAACCTCGCAAGGGGAAGAGTTACTGGCGGCTCTAATTTGAATTATGGTTTGTGGGCGGTGTCGCGGGGTATGTGCAGAAACGGTGTTGCTGCTGTGTCGTGGGATGTGGGGGGGGGCTGTGAATGTTTTCGAGAACCTTACCACATACCGCCTGTACCACATACATACAGTACAGCAATCCTTCCGACGTGCGCACAAGGTACAGGTACCCGTGGGTGTTCTCTACTGTATTTATGTAAACACCATGTTTCACTTACGTACATTCGTACATGCATATGTACACGTTTTCTTTGCTGAATTAAATATTCTTAAAATTCTTTAAAATTAGTGATATGATGAATGTTTTTTCCTCCTTGCTCGTTTTGGCTTGGTGGCTCAAATGAAAATATAAATCCTTCTATGGACAATACGAGGACAAGATATACGATAAAAACACGTCTACCACACAATGCCCGTACCTCTGCCTCGATTTACCTGCATCATCAGCGGACTACAGACGGAATGGCGCACGGCGACCCCCACCTGCTGATGGTGGCCTGATCTGCAGTCAATGTAAAAAGCATACATATATTACCGCAACAAGTAAAGTAATGACGAGGGCGGGCCATGGCGTAACGGGTACGGGTAGCAAAACCGTGCGAATGTCTACTACAGGTACTGCGAAGCATCCGGTGGCGAGAAATCCAAGAGAATCCACGGATTATATTGCTTATTGCAAGCAGACGAGAATTATGCATACCAGGTAGATATCCTATAGTAGTGCATCAGTGCATTCCAAATAATCTGTAAGGCACATATAATACCGCAACGAATAAGGTAGTGACGAGGGTGGGCCAAGGCGTAACGGGTACGGGCAGCAGCACTATATGGCGAGCGGGCGCGGGCGCTACTGTAATATGTCGTACACTTGCGAAACATGTGGCGAGAAATCCAAGAGAATCCATGGATTATATTGCTTATTGCAAGCAGACGAGAATTATGCATACCAGGTAGATATCCTATAGTAGTGCATCAGTGCATTCCAAATAATCTGTAAGGCACATATAATACCGCAACGAATAAGGTAATGACGAGGGTGGGCCACATTTAACGGATACCCGTACGGGCAGCAAAACTATATACTGTAATATGTCGTAAACTTGCGAAACATGTGGCGAGAAATCCAAGAGAGTCCAGGCAGACGAGAATTGTGCATACCAGGTAGATGATACCCTAGTGCCTCGGGGTATGTGTGGTACAGTACGCGTACCACGTAAACGTGCATAAACGCGGTGATTGCTGCTGTGCCGTGGGATGTGGGGAGGCCTCTTTTCAAAAGGAACTTACCACATACCGCCTGTACCACACACATACAGCCACACATATGGGTTTTTTTTCTCTTTTCTTCTTTTTGCTGGGTGGCGTCCAATGATTTTTCTGGTAATAATTCGATTACATGCATACAGCAATCCTGCTGATGTGCGCACAAGGTACCCGTAGGTCTCCTTCGCTTTATGTTATACAGCATGTTTCACTTGCGTACACTCGGACAGGTACAGGTACAGGTACGGAGTGCGAAGCATGCAGTGGCGAAAAATCCGAGAGAATCCATCATGGATTCTATATAGGGGATCCACAGGCAAGCAGACGAGAATTTTGCATACCAGGTAGTACATACCCTGTAGTAGCATTACTAATAGTACTGACTGGCAGTATGTACTTCAGGTACTACTAGTACGGATACCATTGTTCTTATTTGATTAGGCGATGTCGTGGTCCCCGTTGTTACGGGTACTAGTAACCTTGGAGCCCCTTTGGCGATGGATTTCTCGATGGCAGACGGCCCTCCAGCGTCTCATAACGAGAACTATGTTCGCTCTTGGCTGCAAGACACCGTTGAGGCTCATCAACTCTTGGACAAGATTGTATGCTTTGCTATGTCGGACTTCGGAGGGACTCACGCCGCTTTCCGCTTGATGATCACGTGTGCGGTACGCCGCTATGGTTTCTTGCTCCGCACCCTCCCCCCAGATATCTGCCGACCGTACCTTGCTACTGCAGATAGGGCCGTTCGTGCGGCAGTTTATCGAATCTTGGGCGTTTCTTTGGACGCACAAACACTCGATCAACTGAATTGTGCTAAACGAAAGCTCTCCCTCCCGGCGGAGTTTGGGGGGCTTAATGTACCGTCCCTCGAGCTCGACGCCGAACCTGCTCACTATGCTTCATTCACTGCGACCCTCGCCAACATGATTACTGATTACGAGTCCGAGTCGCTAGGTCCTTTGTACGGTCTCATCCGACAGGAACTACTGAATGTTGCCACTTCTACTTTACAGTGGGCGGTCCAATTGCGCAATTCGTACGGCTCTATCTCCACTATGGGCGGGTTTTCGGAATCGGAGCTTGTGGTTTTGACTAACACACTGAACCAAAACCTTTCTGATTATGCCGGGCCCGATGTCGAGTTGGTGGTATCTACGGTCATCAATGCGGTGGCACCCGCTACCCAAGTGACTAGCCTACAACTTCCGACTCCCGATGCTCTTACTCGCTTGGGAGATTCTGGGGGCCACATCCAACGGGCATTTCGCGCATTCTTCGTGCCCGGGCCTACCTTGACCTCTTGGCGTTCTGCAGACCTTCCCCACCGGACTATATGAGGGTGACTTCGGGTACGGGTCGCGGGGCTTTGGCTCTCTTTTTCGCTTCACATGAGTCCAGTTTCAAGGTGCCATCCGATTGCTATATGATGGCAGCCCACCGGGTGCTTGGCTTGACTGCGGAGCGCGCCGCTCATGTTCGAAAATGCCCTCGGTGCAATGAGGCCGCTTCAGAATCTCGCGGGTATGGATCTTCGTCGACGGTATCGGGCATCTTTATGTCGGGTGAGCGCTCAACAGCCGCTATGCTCATGGACCATATCCCCCGGTGCCCGTGCTCTTGGTATATCATTCATCTCCATGACCGCATTGTCCACGTACTTGAAGAGTTCATGCTTGAAGCGGGGGCTACTAAGGGCCGGGACTTGCGGTTGGAGGTCCGCCGTATTCGGTCGGGAGCTTCACGTGATCGTCCTGGGGATGTGGTTTGGTTGGATTTCATGGCTCCGCACCGCCATCTTGTTGTTGATGTGACGGTTACAAGTGCTCGCACGAACACCAACGTTCCTCGTATAGGTGCTCGCCTTCCACTCCATGGCAGCCTTGCATTGGAAGCTCAGCAAGGCAAACTTGATGCGGACCTCCGCACTTCCGCTTTGCTTGGCGCGCCTTCGGTTCAGTCGGTCCATGACTACTACCCCTTCGCCATGGAGGATGGGGGCCGGTTGGCGCCGATGGCGGCTGAGTTGGTCGATCGCTTGGCTATTTTGGTGGCTGTACGTCGCTTCTTTGGCATGGGGGCCGCTGACTCTCGTTCCTTGCGCTCTGACAGTTATGTCCGTATGCAGCATTTTGTTCGTCGATCTACTTCTCTTCCGTTTCGGCGTTTTTGGGGGGATGTGCGACGAGAATTCATGCAACGTCTTTCTGCTGCTCTTCATGGCACTCTGGGTTCTTATCTCCGCGACGCTTTTCAGGAGGGCAATGCTGGTGCTGTGGCATGCCTTCCTGTTCCTCGGGCTTAGGTTTTTTCTTCCTTTCTTTCTTTTTCTTGCTTGGTGGCCTCCACTGCTTTTTCTTGTAAGAAATTGTTTATTATTAGGCGATGTCGTAGAAATGGCAAGTCCTTTTCATTTTGGTCAAGAATCAGATCTTTTACTTCGGGGGTAGAATGAGGGGTTGGGGCTACAAGTGAGTGCCGGGTAGTTAGGGTTTCCCTCCCTGCCTGCATCTTACTTTTCCACAGTTTAAGGCCGGTTCTTAGGTGAACTTCGCCACCATCCGCGAAAGATGAGATGTCAAGATTTGACGGATAACGAGATAGTATTTAAAATTAGCGATACGTGTTGCGTTGCCACACTTGGAGCAGAACAAATATTGAAAGAGCAACGTCTTACTCCACGAAGACAACACGGCGGTGGCCATTTCCCTCCCAAAACTCTCCTCGCGGTCGCCGGTCATGACGGAGGAGCTCCGGCGCGTGTGGCACCTCCTCGATGTCAACGATATCCCGGTTCACCCACCCTACATCATGTCATCATGTCGGAATCGGGAACGGACATTTACACGTAGGGTCGTGCCGGCCCCACAAGGGGGCCGGCTGTGGTGACTAGAGAAGTGAAAAGAGCGAGATGGCGGCCGGCGAAGGCACCGGCACGGCCGGCCGGCCGCCACTAATAGGGAATAGAATGCCTAATAGCATGACTCGAAGTACTAGGATGACAAATAGCTGCCTTGTACATAAGGACTAGGCAACGGGATGCTAGTGCTAACACATCAACCAACATCTAGCCCGACAAACTCAGCAGTGAGTTGGACTACGACGACATGAAGCTCAATCCCCGCACTTTCCGCAACCGCGACTCGCGTTGGGGCCCTCATTCGATCGACCGTTTCACTACAATGGATGAATGGCGACCGCACATCTCCCGCGTGTCAACCCCCGTTGGCGCGACCCCAAGCGCGAGGCCGTGGATCGTTCGCACCTCACCGACGCACACTGGCGGGCAGAGCGTAAGTATTGCATCCCCCGTGTGATCAACCATGCAACGGCATGTCGACAAGCTAGAGCAATCATGAGCCGCATCTATTGCCATCACCCCACACTAGCCGGCTCGCATATGGCGGCACCACCAACCGCTCGCCATGGCCAACGACTTCATCATCTACCCGCCACGCAAGGACCTCTTCTTTTCAGAACGGCCCGGAACTCGCGTAAGAGTCGGCAGACCCGGCTTCAGCGTCGCGGCCTTTCGCCTACCACTCCGGCGTGGTTATACACCTTACGCGAAGGCATGCGCGAGGCCCTCCGCCTAACCACATCATCACCCGGGCGACGACGTGCCCGGACCCCGAGCCTTCTCAAGCTCGACCACGACGCTATAAGCTCACACACGCACCAATCTCCACGCCGTGGAGCGCCAACATGGAATCTTCCATGACCAACCTCCTCAGCACGTACGAGCTCGGACATCGCGCGATCATCCTCCTCATCACCCTTCTTGCCCCTAATACCTACACTAACTACGTCGGTGGAATGCGCCAATTCGCAAAGTTTTGCACCGAGGACAACGTCAACCCCTTTGACCCTACGCCGGCCACAATCGCCCGCCACATAGTGTGGCTCGGGCGGTTGGGTATAATATCAGCCACGTCCATGCAACCCTACTACTCTTCGATCAGTAAGTTCCTCCGCGACCTCCACCGCCAACCCGTGGTCGTCGGAGACATGCTCGCTGACGTTCGGCGCGGCTTTGAATTACGACAAGAACGGTTGGTCGACACGATCGCGCGTGTACCCTTGCCGGCACAAGTTGCGGATGATATTGTGCAATGGGTGTCGGAATCGGGAACGGATAGTCACACGTAGGTCGTGCCGGCCCCAAAAGCGGGCCGGGTGTGGTGACTAGAGAAGTGAGAAGGAGAGAGATGGCGGCCGCCGAAGGCACCGGCAGGCCCGGCCGACCTCTACTAATACGGAATAAAGTACCGCTAATAGCGTGACACAAAGTACTAGGATGACAAACAGCTACCTTGTACATAAGCACTAGTAGGCAACGGGATGCTTGTGCTAACACCTCCCTCAAGGTAGCCGAGGTCTTGACGTCGTCCTAGCTTGCGTCGAGGAAGGTGCCATCTTGGTCGAAGGTGTAGTGCTTGTAGCGTGTATCGCGTGCCGGGTAGGTGTAGCGACATGCGCTCACAGGAACGTGCCGCTACCGGCGAGTTGCCGATAAGAAGCGGTTCCAAATGTTATGCGTAATGTACTAATCTGACATGTAGCGGGAAAAACTGTCCACGGGCGAATTAGCCGACGCATGAGAGCGACCGGCGAGTAAAAAGCAAAGCTAGCAAGGTTGTTAGGAGCGTGTAGGCATGCAAAGCATAGACGGGCGTTGCTCGTGTTGACTCCCCCCTTTCGCCGTGGGAAAGGTTAGCTCCTCGTTAGTTAGGTGAGCGTTGCGTCGTTGCCTCGGAAAAAACAATAACAGTAATCATGAATGTACGCACGGGCCGAATTTTTGCGGGTCGGTTTTAAACAACCAGATCCGGTCGAGAGCTTCGGTAGGCTGAACTAGGTGAGACAGAAAGCTGGGTGGGGCGAGCGTGGCGCCGGGCGCTTTACGCGCGCTCTTCTCCTTTTCACTTGGGAGATGGTAGGGCAGTCGCGGACAACGAGCTCGAAGGCGAAGCGTGGTGTCGGTTGGACGATGAACTACTAGCGTGGCGCCGAGCGCTTTACACACGCTCTTCTCTAGTGTAACTTGGTGGAGGGCCCGTAACCTGTCGGAATCGGGAACGGATAGTTACACGAAAGGCGTGCCGGCCCCACAAGAGGGCCGGGTGTGGTGACTCGAGAAGTGAAAAGGAGAGAGATGGCGGCCGCCGAAGGCACCGGCAGGGCCGGCCGACCGCCACTAACAGGGAATAGAGTACCGCTAATAGCATAACACTAAGTACTTGGGTGACAAATAGCTACCTTGTACGTAAGCACTAGGCAACGCGATGCTAGTGCTAAAACTCGCCCATCATGCGGAACACAAAACCCTCGAATGGCGGTACGCCCACCTTCCTTGGCTTTTGCGTTTCCGCAACGCGCTCGCGGTCTGCCACACTGAGTCCGGCTTAGCATGCCACACGGACGACCTCTACGTCGACACCACCACCAACCATATCCGAATGTTTTGCGCAAGTATAAGGACGACCAAGCAACGTGACGACACGGCCAGCAAACAGGTCATGCACTTGCTCATCTCCGCACATGCGTTACTAACCGACCTTAGTCGGTGGTACACTACCGGACGTCGGTTAAGCAATGCTTTCAACTCCCCCCCCCCTCCCCCACCCTCGGCCTTTTGGCGCCTCTCACCTCGCGAGGATGCCTCCAAATGGCGGGGAGCAAGTGCACTTTCGGCATGACTCGCTGAAGCGTGCGCCACGGTTGGCGCTCACCCACCGCCCGCCCGGGCCTCGCGTGGACACCGCATAGCCTCCGCAAAGGGACCGCTTCCGCTGCGTCATGCAAAGGAGCGCCCCTCCCTCTCACCATGTTCATGGGGGGATAGGCCCAGAATAGCGACGTGAATGAGGGCAATTAAATCGACCCAGCTACGCCTCCCTCTCCCGCAGTCCCGCTCCGTGGCGTTTCTTCGGATGGCTCGTCCCGTCACGACAGCGTTTTTGTGATCATTGGCTATGCAAACCTTTGTCTTAACGTCTTCTTCTTTTTTCGACAAATCGTGCCCTTGTGGCTAAGATTCCGGTTGATTTAAATCTAGAGGCTAGCAAAACTGGCTGCCATGTGCGCGGGACATTAGCCCTTGCGATTTGTGTTTCCTTATTTAGCGGCGCGTCCCCGCCCCACGCACAGCCACCTTGTGTTGGAAGGATCAAGGGTGGTGCGTTCAAGGTAGGCCTAGCCGTATAAGCCAAAACTAGCGACATTTCAATCACTGTTGCATGCGCTCGCTTTTAGCTCGCGCAACCCACTCATTAATCCCTTATTAGAGAAATAATTGACCCCCGGGCAACACCCGAAGGCTGTCTTTTGGCCAAAACTGACAAGTTGCTTCTCAGTCACCAAGTTGTCAGAGAAGCATGCTGACATCTATGGCAAAAAGTGCCCTTGTGGTAAGTATTATGATTTGTTTTACCCATGGGTAAGTTTTGCAAAGGTGTCACCTTGTTCTACAATTTGGCCAAAAGACCGCCATATGCTAGGCCTAGGGGAAGATAAGCGCAGAATTATAGGGTTGGGTGGGTGGGTTTGCGCGAAGCCTAGATTGGCAGAGGGCGAAAGCAAAGAGTGCTGTGCTCTTCTCTAGTTCTCGCTTATGAAGCTAGGGCTAGTTAGAGATGAACGTTGGCTATTATCATGTGTTGGCTACACCCCGTTACACGTGAAAGTTAGTTGTCCTTCAGGTGCGACGCGCCGTTATCCACGGTAACATTAACCGTTGGTTACTATCCCGTACAAATGGGAGTTGGATTTGCAAACATCTAGATTTAAGTCAATCTAACCATTTACCCTTAGGCATGTTGAACTGTATAGACACGTTCAGTATGGAAGGTAATTAACGCAAACATAGTTACAATCACAATCACGCAAATAAGACAGTCACAAAGACAACCAGCCCGAGGCGTGGTGTCGGGACAAAGAAAGTGGGAAAGTTGTAGCCTAGCGACCGCTCTTAACCGAATCAAACAGAGTATCGGTATGTCCGATCTAGACATGTACTAGTCATATCTAGAATAGCTTACATTAGCTATCTGCAACTAATAACTAGAAGTTATTACTTACAACACTCCCCTTGAAGGTAGCTACGGCATGAAACGTTGCATTGGCTCCGCTCCTCCCATGATTGCACTTCGGTGTCTTGTCAGTGCAGGTTTGGGTAGTGGTTTGGTGTACATGTCAGCCACCATTTGGTCAATGGGGAAGTACTTCAACTTGATGGTTCCCTGCTCCATGTGGTTCTTAAGGAAGTGCCACTCCATACCGATATGTTTAGTCTTCTCGCTGACCAAGGCATTTTGGGAGTACGCGTTGGCGCTTTGGTTGTCCTCCCAAATGGTGGTTGTTTCGGTGGTGGGAGCGTTGAAGTTCTCCCCCATAAGTTGGCGGAGACGGCGTCCCTCCTTGGTGGGGTCAGACGCAGAGTAATGCTCAACTTCACAAGTGGATTGGGCCACACTAAACTGTTGTTTAGACTTGTAGATGATTGGTCCGCCTCCGAGGGTGAAGAGATAGCCCGAACGCGCCTTGCGAGTGCTCATGTCGTTTGCCCAATCCGCGTCGGCAAAGCCTATAAGTTGGAGACTATGGTCCGTGCCTCCCCCCCAACGTCACGCGCATGTCGATGGTGCCATGGAGGTATCGAAGTACCTTATTCATGGCATGCAGGTGAGCCTCCGTGGGATAGGCATGGGCGGAGCCACGGATGCTCAACGCCGTGGTAACATCGGGACGCGTACAGACTGCCGCGTACAGAAGACTGCCTAGGAGGTTGGGGTAGACATCCTTACCCACCCCGTTAAGGGAAGGGGAGGCCATGTGCGCGAGGCCGGAGAGGAAGCCGGGGTCCATAGGGAGGGACGAGGGCTCACAATCGGTCATGCCGTACTTGGCGAGGATGTCGCGCAGGTATTTGGACTGATCCACAGAAATGGTGCGGGCTGAGCGGTTGCGGGTGATGTGCATGCCGAGGACTTGGGAGAGGTCACCCGTGTCTTTGATTTTGAACCGGGCACCAAGTTGAGCCTTAAACGAGGTGAGCCAACTAGCATCATTACATGCTGCGGGAATGTCGTCCACGTAAAGTGCGATCATTTCGAAGACTTGACTGGTGCGGAAGATGTAGATGCAAGGGTCCGAGACGCATTGTTGCCACACGTTGTCGACAAGCCATGCACAGAGGAGCATGCTGATCGCGCGAGGGGGCTGTTTCAGTCGGTAGAGCAACGTTTGAGATGATACATCTTAGACGTACCATCTGAGAAGCCGAGGGTTTGTCGGATGTACACGTCCTCCTTGATGGGAGCGTAGAGGAACGCAGTGTCGATATCGAGTAGACAAAGTTCAAGATCGCGTGCGGCCGCGATGGCGAGGGATAGGCGAAGGCTGGCCATGCGGATGACATGGGAGAACGTTTCCGTGTAGTCGAAGCCAGAGCGTTGGTTGCAACCTTTGGCGACGAGCCGTGTTTTGAAGCGGAAGACATCGCCCATGGTGGTCAGACTTGACTTTGTAGATCCGCATGATGTTGACGACCACGCGGTCGGGGGGAAGGTCGACGAGTTCCCATGTGCCGTTGTCCGTGAGGGAGGAGTACTCGTGATGCATAGCAGCTTGCCATTCACGTGCCTAGGCGATGGATAGAGCAACCCGGTACGATTTCGGTTAAACACACTCTCGGGCGAAAAGGAGAGCAATGGCGTTAGGTGTCGTGCCGGCTGGGATGTGGTGTGGACCTGTAATCAGGCTGGGCACGGAGGGTTGTTCGAAGGTGTCCTATTTCGCTTTGCCTTGTTCAGGGTCATAACAAGCCGTGACAAGTACCCGCGGGTATTCGGACATGTGGGCCACAAATTCCCCGTAGCGGAGGGGGTGAGACCTGAGGCGAGATGGGCTGGCGGCAACATGAGGGGAATGGGGGTCGGGGAGCGGTGTGGGGTCACTGGGAAGGGTGTCGAGAGGGTGGGATTTGGGTGAGGTGTCTTGGGGTTTGTCGTCATGTGAAGCGTTTGCGATCACTGAGTAAATGGGGAGTCGCGCGCCGAAGCCCGGGGTGTTTTCTTGGAAAACAACATTAGTAACGTACGGGGGTGGTTGATTATGTGAATGTGGTAACTGAGGAAAATGCTCGTATCGGTGTAGAATAATACAGCCGGGACAACATTTAGGAATCACGGGTACGTTTCGGGGTGTGTGCACATGTAACTGCGGGAATCTTTGTGGCCTCTCCAATAATGTACATTGCCCTAACTAATCGCACTGCAACACCGTGAAATTCATACACTACAAAAGTTTTGAGTTTTACCTTTTTCTTTATGCTTACTAATATGAAATATAAAGTGTCACTAGTCTCCACGATGCGCGGTCTCATCAAGCCGCGACGCGGACGTTGATCAGCCAAGCTGGTTAGCCCGCGCTCGTCGAGACGGGCCTATCCGGCCTTTACTCATGTGCGACTCCGGTCGTGCCGGAGCGGTGGGAGGAAAGGAGGCGAAAAAGCCCCTCGCACAGGTTGTCGACGGTCCCGTCTCGGTCCATGCACTCCCCCGCCCGAGATAAGCCGATACTCCTCCCGTCGCAGCTCCCCTCCCAGCCTAGGCCTCTCTTTCCCTTTGGGGGCTGGGAAGGAAAGGACGTCCATGGCTTCGGAGGGTGTCTAGATGACGCCCATGCCGCCGCCCCAGACTTTCTCTTGTCCCCGATCCGTCTCCGTATGTTTTTCAACAGCATTATGATTGCTCGGAATCCGCCCGTGCCCTTCCCCGGTGGCCCGGTGGCCAACGATGTTAGGGGGGCGCCTTTATAAGCAATGTGCCTTTGCGATAACCCATGGCGCATTACCTGATATGGAAGGTGGGGTTCATCTTGGGCCGTCACACACCTACATACCAAGATCGGACTCACCGTGTTTCGAACCCGCAACCTTCTGAGTACTAGGCGTGCACTTTACTGACGCATCAGAAAATAATGGATGTCGCTTAGTGGCTTCTTGACACTAATTATAATTCGCGACATTACCACGCCCCCTTCCGGCTCTCCCCGGACCGCAACCCGGCTCAGAAACCGATGTGGAAGGTGCGGTTCATCTTGGTCCGTCACACGCCTACATACCAAGATCGGACTCACAAGGTATCGAACTCACGACCTTATATGTATTAGGCGGGCACTTTACCGACAAGTCGTAAAAGAATGGATGTCGCTTAGTGGCTTCTTATTTCAAGATTCAATTCGCGACACTGAGGTAGCCTATTGATAACTTGGTACCGACTTAGGGAGGGGATCGCGAGGCGCCGCTCCCCCAAATGCGTCGGGTACGGCAATATTTCTAGATGAAGACCCTCCGTAGTGAGGCTTTCTGGCGGCTGTCGATATTGCCGCCATTCCCCAGCTCGCTATACGGGAGTCCGGAGTTTGACTCGTTGAAGATGCGCAAACCTATGCGTACGCCCTGTTGTTGTACCTTGCCAACGAAAACAAGCACGCTGACCAAGTTGTCAAGTGCGTCTCTGTTGCTCGCCCGGACTGCGCCACTGCCGCTTGGGACATCATGTGCGAACGTCTGGATGGTCGTTCGTTCGTACGCTCCTTTTCATTGCTTGATATCCTCATGCTTCGCCAACGCGCGGGCCAGTCGCTTACAAAGTACGTCCACTTCATGCGTCTGACCTTTGACGACTACAACGAGACATGTGGGATGATTGATGGCTCTCCTGCCATCCATCCTCACAACCTTGGCCTCCTGATGCTACGTGGCATTTCTAGCACATGCCAATTCGGCCAGGCCAAAGAGTGTGACACCAACTACCTCATGTCCGCAGACGAAGTGATTGCCAACGTCCTCTACATGGCACAAAACATGGACGACGAACTACCGGACCCGGCCCTATAACGGCCCATGAGGGCCCCGCCCCTCCGATCTCTACGTTTGTCGTTGTTGGTCGTGGTTCCAACATCGGACGTGGGCACAATCTAGGTGGCACTCGCGGCGGTCATGGACTGCCCAATAAGTGAAGCGCATGTGGCAGCTTGAACCACATCATGTCGTCGCGCAAATCCTCAGATGACGCCCTTCTGAAGTGGACCCTCGCCAAGCACAAAATGATCATCCAAAAGTATGGCACCCCCGGCGGCCATCCTTCTGCCCATGCTGCCTTAGTGAGCGACGTCCCCTCATACGACCGTGAAGTCATGCCCACTCTCGAAGAATGCACATGTGAATATGACAACACTTAGGTGAGTGTCTCCTTCACCTCACTAGCGTTCTCATCTTCCCTCGCCCCTGGTCGTGACCTCTCTTAGTTTTGGGTGATATACTCCGCCAGCTCGATCAATTTAACAACGTTTCGACGTGATTTCATTACTTTCGATCCATCCTCCACTCCATGTCGTGTTGGTGGGGTCGGTCTTGACGTTAAGGGCAGTGGCACAGTTCGGATTTCCATTTTGTTGGCGTCTGTCAGTCCATTCACCGCACAGTTTATGCATTGCGCACATGTGACATGTCATCTCGCTCTACTCAGCGCATCGGTCGCCTCCTCAGTGTCACTTGGATGCAAACGCACAACGGCTGTGAATATGTAATTTCCTACTAACTCTGCTACATGCCTAATCATGGTGCCCAAGCATAGAAATGGTGTGCTTAAGCTGTCGGGCAACGGCCTCGACCTTATGCCACATCGACCAAAACTACCCCTAAGCCCCACATAGGATTCGTAGCATGGTGCCGGTCCCCGTGTTGCCCTCACTGCCCAGTGCGACACAACATTCTTGCACCGTCGGTTCGGCCACCTTATAAGCATGCAAAGCGTGGAGGCCCAGCACATTCACGGTGTCCCAACTAGCCCGGCATTAGCCAGCTATCTAAAAACTGTTTCTTATGATTCATGCTTGCTCGAAAAGCAGGCCGCTATTGCACACCGCAACACCACTGCTTGCATAAAACCATCCCGCCCTCTCTTGAACCTCTCCTCAGACATTTGGGGTCATGTAAATGTCCCATCCCCACATGCCCTCTGCTATTGCATGCTCGTCATCGATCACCACACACACTACATGTGGGTGCGGTTCTTGAAGTCCAAGGACCATGCATGCCCGGAGCTAGAATGCATACTGTTGGAGATCCGCCAGTTGCATGCACG
This sequence comes from Tetraselmis chui, assembly GCA_026401115.1. NCBI lineage: Eukaryota > Viridiplantae > Chlorophyta > Chlorodendrophyceae > Chlorodendrales > Chlorodendraceae > Tetraselmis > Tetraselmis chui. The sequence goes on from JAPMLY010000513.1 coordinate 123,369, forward strand.
CTATCACTCTTCGTCGGGCACCTTCGCCCCAATCATCAAGTTGGGTCGGACTTTGTCTTTGAGTCTACTACAACCCGGAAAATGTGTGCTCGCATGGGCGTCGGTGTCCAATTATCGCCCCCCCCCCCCCATGCCCACCACATGCTCGGTAACGCCGAGCGCCCGTGGGGCACAATCCGGGACAACGCATCCGCGATGCTCCACAGCATGGCCGTATCAAATTTCATGTGGTCGTGCGATGTCCGCACGGTTGTGTACCTCCGCAATCGTACATACAACCGCCATGTTGGCCTCACCGGTGGCGTGCCCCTTACTCTCCTTACGTCGTCGGCGTCCAACGCCTCCAAGTTCCGCGTCTTCGGGAGCACAGTTTTCGCCGAGGTTCCCGACAAGTTGCGTCGGAAACTCAGCGTAAAAACGTTTCGTGGCGTCATAGTTGGCTACCCGCTTGACGCCCCAAGGTACTGCATCTACAACCCTGAGACTCGCCGCATCACTACATAAGTCCATGTACCACTCAGCGCACACTTCACCAAATCTACCCAAACTTCGGCGACTGGCAATATGTTGATTACATGTGCGGGACGCGGAGTGAGGCGACAGCCGAAGATGGTTTCCTTCGGGGACGGTATGCTTTCTGAGGATGTTCGTCGGCAAGTAGACGATAGATATTTGTAGAAAACGCCAACCGAGCCACACTTTCTTGACATAATGTTCTCCCTAGGGGTACTTCCCAGTAAAAAACGGCCATGTGATGTGCAACTGTGTATCTAATTTGTCGCTATCGCGCAACATTTTTAGTTGCGGGTTACGTTTGTTTCAAAAAACACTGAGCGATATACACGTTATTGTGTAGAAATGGCGGCCCGCGTTGCTGCAAACGCCGCAGCAACAGCCGCGGCAAAAAAAGGGGGGGCGCCGCCCCACCGTCATAGCGCCCAACTTGGCTTCCAGACTTTAGTGGGCAACATTCAAGCCATCCCCCGGAAGGCAACAATGACGTGACAACGACGGATAGCGAGGGCATCTCTCTACGCGACAGCTTGAGCCCCCCCCCCCCCCCCGCCTCGTTGGAGACAAGGGCGACTTCCCGGGCGACCATCCGCATTGCCTTCACTGCCTCGCCGAGGTAGAGGCATCAACTATCACCGACACCGCTAGAAGTGTCTTTACAAACAAGCTGAGCCGCTACGCTCCCCCCTTCGGAGTTTTTAAGTTTTGGCTTCCTCTCGAAAGTTGACGCCGTGCAATACCGGATGCTTGTTTGCTTGTGGCCGCCGCCGCTTCTACACAATCATATTTTGCTAATTGCCGCCCGTCTTTACAAATAGACCGAGACAAATTGTTAGGTATGTGATCGAAGGGTGTGATGTTCCGTCTCTTTCGATGTAGGGCTTCTCAAAACGGAGGTACGGAGGAGGGTGTGGAAGGGGCTCGGCGCATGCAAGTCGGGCACGGCGTCTAGAGAGTTCGACTTGCCGTGCTTATCTCCCGACATCATCTTAGCCGTGGCGCACTAGAGAAGCTCGAAAGAGTACGGGCCCGGGCCTCACTTCCCGTTTGTGCTCTTCGGGTTTTGCCTCAGCATGGATATGGAGAGTGCGAGGAGTTTCTTGCGGCTGGAGAGCTTCATCGAACGGGCCTCGGGCTTGCTAATCTTCGCCGACATTGAGTCATGTAGTGCAGCGATATTGCCATTTTACTTGTACTTTTCTCGGACTACTTGGTCAAGGAGCTCTATACTATCAAGTTACGGGTGATCTACAACGTTGTGACCATGGCGCCGGCACCGAAGGCTTCGCTGAATTGGCCGCGGGACTACAACGACGACGTGAAGCGTTGGGCTCGCCGACCTGACGGCTTTGATACGTCTCCCAAGTCGGCCATCCTCCGGAAGCTCTACGACTTCCTTGTCGACAATAAAGGTACTCAAATCCGCCTCCCCCGAGTTCAACAGCTCGCGACTTATGACGTTTCCGTCTCGATGAATGTTCAACGCTCTGAGCTGGAATATCCTACGGGGTAGGGCAATAGTAACGGTGTGTGTACCACTAGCTCGGGCGATGATTCGCCGGGGCACGCGGGAGGCGCAAACGACGGATCTAAGGTGGTAGAAGGGGAAAATGGGATGATAACTAGAATAATGCGGTGTCCCCAACCATCTTGCAGATTAGCAGTGCACATGCAGACATGCATAATCTCGCGCGCAAGATATCACAGCGGCGCGTTGTTGGTCGGGGGCGTAGTGGACGTGGGACGGCAGGATGAATAATTCGTGTGGCCGCAGTGCAACTAGATTAGATGTAATAATTCTAATCATTTTTACTTTTCAATTGTCAAACTCGCCGCTGCATATGACATGGTGTGCATTTAAACTTTAACAGTCATCAACATCATGTGTCATCCTCCTCCTGCGCTCGGGAGTAGGCAAGTCGGCGTCGTGATGGATGTTGGTGCGCATGGCCTTCATGGCTTCTTGCACTCGCTTCTTCGGGTGTCGGCTTGACTCCGACCTGAAGCTCCTCTTCGTGATAGGGTCCATGTGCTCCGAACCTTGGCATCCATAGTTCGACAAGTCCCCGTAGGACTGGATAAACTTGGGAACATGGCAAATTATAATGTGCATGTAGGCCGTCACATGGTCCGCATGACCCGCGGCGTTTGCAAAAGCTGCCACGAACTTCTCATCCACTCATTTCACATGGTACACGATTGTTTTCTCATTTGGCATCATGATAAATAGTTGCATTCACTAAGAACTTAAAATAATCTTGTAATACATGGCGTGCCCTCTCTTTTCTCATATCCAAGGGAGGGAGCTCCTTGGTCAGCGGAAATTGGATAGGCTCCACAAGCAGTTTCCACAGTTCAGCGTAGAGCTCCCATGCTTTTGCAGCCTTGCCGTGGTCTGCCACACAGACTGCGGGAGAGGAGGCTCGCACGTAACCCAACAAGTGCTTGTACCTTGTAGACAATGTGACACACTCCTCCCCGATGAGAGTCTCCTTCCTATGCCCAATGCTCACAGAGTCATGCTTCTTCGACTGCCGCTTTTTTGGACGACACCTGTGGTGTTCCATTCGTTTCATTTCACTCCATTTATTCGTTACGTTTCATATCATTTCATTAATGCAATTCGATCACTTCGATTCAGCATTAAGCATCATGCAGCACTTAATTCGCTGTGATGCTACCTTAAAGTTCATGCTGTCCAACATCCATTGTTGAAGGTTGGTAATCATCTCCATGTTGTTACCGCAATCTCGTTGGGTCGTATGCCATTACAATTGGGCCACGATCTGCCGGTTGATGCGCAGTAAGTTGAAGATACTCCGGGACGGGTCGATGTGCAACAAGGGGGAATTGAGCCTTTGGGAGGCGTGCTGCTGCTGCCACATCCTCCTAGAAGCTTCGGAACCAGTCGGCCCATGATCCTCCACTTTTGCGACATTCTTGTGCAACATGGACGTACGTACGGGAAGAAAACGAGTCCAGCCAGCTCAACTTGCGAAGCCTCCATCTGCCACTTGAGTGTCCGCTCGAACACCCGTTGTTTACGGCGCGCAACGCCACCCATGTAAAGTGGAAGTCTGAAGTCCGCGATGTGCAGTAACAACATCCCTCCATTGCACTGCAACCGCATTGGCCATTGCTGCCGTTTAAGTACTTATTGTCGCCGCCTTCGCACAAATGTATCGCAACTTCTCTCCCATCCCGCAGCTTTATGGTGTGCATACTATGTATCACATTGAACTGCGAGTAAGTTCTCCATCCCTTCTCCAAGCATGTATCATACGAGTCATCTCCTAGCAAGCACAAAAGTGTTGAATACAGTAAAATATTCTCAACAAGCATGCAATTGAACAATAAAATACATGCTGTAAAGATTTACCTTCGTAGAGAAGCACGGGGTTGTTCGCGAGAGGCTTGTTGTTGTCCTTTCCATCATGCCGGACAATGTTGACGCAGCATGTCGTTTATTTCACCCTTCGAAACACCTCCGATGAGTCCGTGATGCTATGCAAATGAACTGGAGTGGTCAAGTCTAGATGTTGTCGAATGTCCCATATCCTGCCCTCAACCATCGGCAACAAGACCAAGTAGGTTGATGTCACTGTGTCGCTTCCAAGCGTGTCTACGCTGATTCCAGAGCCTTGAGTGAGCTCCCCCCGGAACTCCCGCACCGCCCGCACCGATGAGTTTGTTGAAAGGTGTGGGAACTCGAGTCCGCATGACCGCATGATGATTGCAAAGTACCGACATGTTGTCTCGTTGAATGTTTCCCCTAAGCCGTGATTTAGGCGCTGCAACAGTATGTAGCTCAAGCGCAGTTTCGCCTTCAAGCTGCTCCGCTTTGCTGCATCCCAAAGCCCTCGATGTCCTTAATCGCCGCTTTGATAGCGGGCTTGTAACAAGGCGCTACTTTCGGCGCCCCCACACTTAACTGTTGTCGCTCCCTAATTATTGCGCACGTTTTGGGAAGCTTCGCGCGCAACCTATCGATGACGTGGCTGTGGGACCTCTTCGCCTCCTCCTCCGATGGTGCCCTCGGTGCGTTCTCATGGAGCCAACCAGCTACGGTAGTCGCTAGCTAGCCAATGAACCTCTCGCTCAACCGGCGGGGTAGGTTGTAGCTAAGGGTCCGGTTCTCGCTAGCCGATCGGTGCGCCTCGTCGACCTCCTCCTTCAACTCTTCATGGACTCGACGATTCTTCACGAGCCTAATATGCTCCCGAGTATCACGCTCTTGTGCAGGTCGTCCATGCCATGCGACAACGATGCTAAACACTTTGTTTCGAGCTGAAAATATTACATTTTCAGATCTCTCACCCTTTACGGCCGCTTGATGACTAGCAGTAAGATGAGCGTTCGTATTGGGCATCGCAGCTACTAAGCGAGCAGTCCGTTTTGTTTAACTCTACATGAAGCCTAGCAATTTCAGTCCGCGTTTTCTGAGTGGCCTCTCCCGCCACCTCACGCGCGAAATGTTGTTCTTACGTGGCCACTTGCTGCTCAACTAGTTGCCGCTAGAGCAAGCGAATGCGCGCCTCCACCAACCCGACCGGCGTGGTTGTAGGCGGGGGCCTCCTGTTCTTGAAGCGATCAGAGCCCCTATCACGCACATATGCAGGAGATCGACTGAACCCTCTCCTTTGCCACCCCGTACTCCTTTGAGGGTCGGTCGAGCTCCAAAAGCGGCGACAAGACCATGAGCAGTGGCATGATGTCGAGTTTTCGGACGAACCGGCACGGCGGAAACAACGATACTGGGCATCGAAGCGAACGAATACGCGATGCGAAACCTCGTCCCAACGGACAATAGCGCACCGGACGCTGAAATTTATTAGCTCGTATTCTAGCCGCCTTTGCCCGGTTGCTTTCGAGCATGCGCTCACACACACACACACACACACACACACACACACACACACACACACACACACACACACACACACACACACACACACACACACACACACACACACACACACACAAGTGGCCTAGCGACGGCGGCACGTTAGCCGGCGCGGTGCGTACAAAATTGATACGGCTTATTTTCGGGATCCCGAATGTATATACACATATACATGCGGAAATCGTTGTGGCTGGAACAAGTGGCTCACGGCGTAAGCCCTAATCTAACGCCCTAGATGGCATATTAAAGGACCGCCGAGAGACAAGAACCGCTCGCTCGGTATTGTTGTTAACAATTTCATTTCGATTTCAAAAGGCGGAGCTCGTCGACGTCGTGCATGGGGCGCTCAAGACCGACAAGGAGGACTTTGCCGTGGTAGGCAAAGTCGAGGAACTCGGGCTCGGTGGGACAGGGGTTGTAGTTGGTTGGTCGATGGGTGCCTCGTCATGGGCCTCCATACCACCCTCCGTTGTTGTTGTCGCAGCGGGGGCAATGGAGTGTTGGGGAATCTTTATCGCGGGTATGCTCGTAAAACCTCGGAGTTGAGCTGGTAAGGCGGCGTTATACGCGTGAGTGAATATGCTCAACGATCCGTTGTTGTGGAGACGTGAATGATGTACAAAGTGTTTTGTTATGTGCGGCTCGATCGCAGTCGCGAGAACGTCGATTCCCGGAGCGGACGTAGATTGGTCACTTTGCATGGTGCTAAGGTGCGATGTATAACAAGGGGAAGTGTCTTGTGACGCTCGAATGCGCATGAGGCGATGTGTAAAACACCCTACTCTACTGCTAGAGTCGAGATTGTTGTTCGCGCGAAGCCTAGATTGGTTTAGCGCAAAAGCAGAGAGTGCCATGCTCTTCGCTAGTTTTGGCTAATAAGGCTAGGGCTATTTAGTGCTAGCCGTTTAGGAAGTTATAAAGAGGCTAGTTGCGCTCCACTGCCAATACAAATAAGTTGTCCTGAAGGTGCGACGCACCGTTTCTCACGGTAGCATTAACCGCATGGCTACTGTCCCGTACACATGTGAGTTAGGTTTGCAAACATCTAGATTCAAATCATCAATCTGACCACATTATTATGCCGTACATGTACATATATGTGGTATATTATCCACGTCGTCGCGCATTGATGCGTATTTTCCGGCGCCCAGTGAGCATTGTCACCAAGCAGTATCCATACCATGTCGCTAGGTAGTCAAGGGGCTATTGTCCCGTACACATGGGAGTTGGGTTTGAAAATGATATTGACTATAAGACGCACTATAAGAACGTGGACATGGAAAAGGGGGGGGGCAAGAGAGCAAGAGTGACAAGAGGGTAATGGAATCCAAGGCATTGCAAAGAGAAGCACAACTTTGTGCACAAACCTAGCATATTAGGGCCGTCCTAATGTCATATACAGAGCGAAAAACCACGCGTGCCGCGTGGTCACTTTTTTACGTTTCTTGTTGTGCTAGTACCGTTTCTAATGTGTCGATTTTGCCGTCCTAAACGACAAAGTGGGCACGGCACCACGAACACGCGTGGTCGCCTATGGTGTTGACCTGATCTAGCAGCGCAACTACCGCTAACGACTAGCTAGCATGCCATGATGGCTCTGAGGCACGCGATGGCAAAAGAATCCAACCATTATCGCTAGCATTTTAGTAGCGTCACAGTTTGCCTCTAACCATATTTACCCGCACCTTCTCTTGCTTCGCGCGCACCGGTAAATTCAACGACACGAGCGCGCCATCCCACCGCACTTACACGCTCTACTACAGGACTTTCAACAAGCGACAACTTAGTTATTATTTACCACTATGTACCCATGCATCCCCTAGAAGCACACATTGTGCACTTTTTTAATTATTTTCCGTGAACCTAGGCAAGATTCCCAAAGATCGCGTCGGGAGTATGCGCCGGCCGGTGGCCCGCACGGTAGCGGCGGGCGCCGCCGCGCGGGCAACCGATCACTTCCGTCCGACCCCAAATCGGCGCCCGACGAGTGAAAGAGAGGCAGTTAGTTACAGCCCTTACATTTTAAAGTTTATTTTGTGGTGATTTTCAGGGAATCATGGTAGTTGTGGCGGTGAGGCATGGGGTTGGCTGACTAAGGTTTCACTAGATCCCGGGCCACAAGGACCACGCGGGCACGCAAAGACCACGCGTGCCTGTCACACGGCCTCTGCGTGCCCGTGACAGCTCGTTTCTTGTCACGCAAGGCACGCGTGGTCGCGTGGCGTACTTCTACGTGCAAATTGTAATATCACGTACAAAAAACGTATAGGACCACGCGTCACGCGTGCCTTTTCGCTCTGTGTAGGATGGGGGTTAAATACAAGATAACGCAAGTAACTCCCACGCAACGTTGAAAAACACAACACGTGCAGGCGACAAGCGGCGCCTCACGCGTAGTGCGAGGAAGCACGGAAACGCGTGTGGCCCGTGGCTCGGGTGAAAAACGCCGTGGCATGAGAACGCATCCAAGCCGAGGAAGAAGCGGCCTCCACATCGTCCGCGGCGGCGGACACACCGCGCAAAACGTTGTTAGCTTGAGCGACATGGACGGTGAGAGAAACGTTTCGGCACCAAGAGGCCAGCAACTTGCCCACGCGCATCCCTTTACATGAGGTTGCATGCCTTGCCAATTGTGTCAAAAAGATGTGGCGTGGCCGCCGAGAGCACTAAATTCCGTGACCTCAAAGCGAATGAAACGGATGTCGGGGCGGCTCCTCATCACCCCCTCCGAGTACTCCTTGAACTTGGTCTTCTCATCACGGCATAGAGCGACATCGGGAGACGGCGGACGAGAAACGCCGAACAATCCGGAAACGACGGCATCAATAGCAGGTAGCAGTTTGGAAACTCGAATGTCGTGGAAGTGCGTCAAGACACCCACATCCGCAGGGAGACCGGATTCGGGTTTGCAAACCTCTAAATTTTATTCAGTCTACCTGTTCCTCGGGCTTAGGTTTTTTCCTCTTTTCTTCGTTATTTTGCTTGGTGGCCTCCACTGCTTTTCATTGTAATCAATTAATTGATATTAAGTCTACCAATCTTATGGTCATATAATTTTATATAGAGGTTTGCTGGCCGGGGGGGCGACATCAAGACCGTCAAGACGCGTTCGCGGTACGGGACACCTACAAGGTGGTATTGTGCCCGGACAACTGTAGCTGACAATAGTCGAATTCCGTTCTGCCTTTTTACCTTCTGCCTTTTTGCGAGAGACCAGCTCCCGCAAAACGGCATCGTGAGGCTCGCCCTCACGCAAGGTGTTTAACTAATCTCTTCAACCTCCTCCACTACGATCATGTCGTCGTCTCAGACAAATCCCGACCCTGCCCCTCACTCGGTTCCGGCGTCGAATACAGACCTCGACGGCATCGCCCGCATTTTGCAGACCGTGCTGTCGCGGCTTGACGACCTCGAGTCGAAAGGGCCCTCTCGACACATCCACGCCAGCAACGACCCGGTAAGTGACACTGTCGACCCGCAATTGTTCTCGCCGACCACACCGGCCGACTCGCCGACTGACCCCGCGCCTGTCGACTTCCTCGATCCGCGTGATTGGCTCGACTACCTGCCGGTCGAGTACGTCGACGACTTGCTTCCTATTGGCTCGACGCGTCCCGCCCTGTGGACCCCCCGCAACGATCCGGCTGACGCCTTTTTCACGGCGCACAATCGCCTCGCATCCCGCGACGAGTATCGGCACCTGCTTTGCTATGGGCTCTACAACGAAGTGGCCCTCTCGGCGCTTACAAGCGGTATGGCGACGCTTCGCCAAGCCGCTCCCGCGGACGCCGACTCCGCCGCCCCATGGCGCCTCATCGAAGCCGCGGTTCGCACGCTCCGCACAACGACGGACGCAGGCACCATCCGGGTCGCCTACCTCCGCCGCTTCAAGGCCAAAGCACAGCTGCCACCCGACCTCCAAGTCGAAGAACGCTACCTTTACTCGCGCTTCTTCGACGCACCACCCCGAGCCGAAGGCCAGAACGCGTTGGACACCCTCCATCGCGCGTTCGACGACAAGCGCCTCGAACTGGGCCTACACGCCGCCGCCAAGAGCAGCGTCGCGGCCCAGTTCCGCACCAACGGACCCCGCCTCGACTCCCGCGCGGGGCCGCTCAAGGCACGCCCCTTGCGCCCCCCAGGCCCGCAGGCACCGAAGCCCGCCCATCCCCGCGACTCGTCGCGCCCGGCGCCGCCGCGCTCCGACTGATGGGGTGCCCCGCCGCGCCGACTCCTGCTCGCCGACTTCCGACTTCATGCGACATCGCGTGCGTCGCTGTTGGCATGCGTGGAGAGACATCGGCGCGAGCGGAGCAACCCTTCAGTGGATCCAGGAGGGCGTTCCTGTCCCCTTCCGCCGCGGTCCGCCACCCCCCTTCAACCATGGCACATCACTGCAAGACGCCACACCCGCTCAGCTCCAGTTCCTGTCGTCCGAACTGGCCCGCTTCACAGCCTCCGGAGCTTGGGAAGTTTCGAAGGGCTCCCCGTGGGTGTCCCGCTGCTTCTTGGTGCCCAAGCCCGGACACAACCAGTGGAGGTTCATCGTCGACCTCCGTTTCCTCAACTCCTTCTGCGTCAGAAAACGACTCCGCATGGAGTCCCTCCTCCAAGTTCGTCACCTCACTCGACGCGGCGACTACCTCTTCTCCTTCGACATGCAAGACGGCTTCTATGCCCTGGGCATCCGCCCCGCCGACCGCGACTACTTTACTGTAAACATCAGAGGACAACATTATCGCTTAGCCGGCCTTCCGGTGGGCTGGTCGCTCAGCCCCTATTACTTCTGCACCTTCACCGGTGCTTTCGTACGACACCTCCGCTCCACTGCAGCTTCGCCCGGCCTTCGCCTCCTTCCCTACGTCGACGACTTCATCGTCTTTGCCCCGTCCCACAACGAGGCCCTTCGCCACCGCACCGTCGTAGCGGCCACCTTGGCGAAACTCGGCTTGTCGCGTCACACAAGCAAAGGCATCTGGAACCCCGTCCAGTACGGCCAACACCTCGGGATCGACCTCGACACGGCACACGGCTACTTCTACGCCCCAGCCGCCAAACTTCAGACGTTGGCACACCAGGCAAAGACCCTGCTACAACGTGCCACGCGAACCGCGCTGGCTCCCCGTCAAACAACTCCTTCAATTTGCTGGCCGTGCCCAGTATCTGTTCCTCGCCATTCCCTCTGCCCGCTTCTACCTCCGCGAGCTTCATTCCACCGTGGGCGGCAAGTGGTCCGGGCGCGTCCGACTGACACCACAGCTCCGTCGAGACCTTCAGTGGTGGACAACCGTCCCCACCCTTCAGAATGGGCGTCCCATTCACAAGCCGATCGAATCGGCATTTCTCCACTGCGACAGCTCCAGCTACGGATGGGGCGCGGTCCTCAACGACTCCGCCACCGCCCGTGGATTTTGGAGTCCGGCGGATGCTGGCCAACACATTACGTGGAAAGAGCTCAAGGCGGTTCGCCTCGCCATTCAGTCCTTTCTACCCCAGCTCCGCGGACGCCGAGTGTTGCTGCACGAAGACAATCAAGCGGTCTGTGCCGTCCTACGCAACGGCACCTCCCGCTCGTCCGCAATGATGGCCGAGCTCCGCGTCCTCCATCTACTCCTCGACACACACGCCATCACGGTTCGACCGCGCTACATTCGGTCCGCCGACAACGCCAAAGCCGATGCCCTCAGCCGCCACCTCGACTCACACGACTGGAGACTCAACCCCACCCTGTTCTACAAACTTCAGCAACGCTTCGGCCCGCACTCCATCGACAGGTTCGCTTCCGCGAACAACACGTTACTACCTCGCTACAATTCGGCGTGGCGAGACCCGGGAACAGAAGCTGTGGACGCACTACATCTACCCGACTCGGCTTGGCAACGCGAAAACAACTGGTGCAACCCACCCTGGCCCCTTCTGCCCACCCTCGTGCTCAAACTTCGTCATAGTGGCGCAGCAGCCACTATCGTGGCGCCTCACTGGCCGGGCCAACCATGGCACCAAGCCCTGCGCGAGCTCTGCGCCCCCCCCCTACTATTGCCTGCGCAACCCGGACTCTTCCACCCCGGACGGCTCGCCTTACGCGGGCCGCTCGGTCCGCCTCGCTGGCCAGTCGCGATCTTCCGACAGCCCTCCCGTCCTGGGTCTACTTGCGCCGCGGCCTAATCGGTCGCTCTGTCGCAATCTGCTCGGCGATACCGTGCGTTCGACCCGGTCCACGCCAGCCTCACCCTCGCTACGCCCTTCGCCAGCCCACCACTACGTCCCCTTGGTTAACTGCCATCACCCCCCACTTGCAGGCCCTGTTTGGTACCGATGCACTGGGCGACCAAGCCCGGCAACAACTTTACAGCGCGGCTTGGGCGGACTCGACAGCTCGAACGTACGGCTCGGCCATTAAACCATTCTTTACATTTTGTCAGGCCTTCCACCTCCCGCCCCTCACTGCTACCCCCTCGACTATCTGCCGCTACCTCGCCTGGCTCGGTCAAGCCGGCAATATCAAGGCTTCCAGTCTTCAGCCCTACCTTTCAGCCATCAACAATTTCTTCCAAGACCATGGACTTCCGCCTCCGGCTCTTGGCGACCTGGTTAGTCGCGTCCGCCGCGGCCTCGCCGCCCTACATGTCGACACCACCCAACCCCTCGTCCGCGCCCCTTTGCCTGCCGAGGTCGCCCTCCAAGCCCTCAACGTTGCCCGAACGTGTGCCACATCGCTTGGCGATTCCTGGGACAACGCCGACCGTGCGTTGCTGGTCCTGTTTCGCGCCGCGCTCGCTGTTCATCTCTTGTTTCTCTTTTTCGCACGCGGCGCAGCTGGAGTCCAATGCGAAACTGCCGACCTGGGTGTTTCCCCACCTGGCTCTCTCTTCCTGTTTCACAGGATTCGCAAGGGTCAGGCGACGGTCGACCTGCAACGCCGCCTGCTTTGCGAATTGCCTGCTCATGCCCACCCGGAGGCCGCGGCCCTTCTCACCTATTTCGACCGTGTTCGCGCACCACTTCACAAAACTTCGCCCCGCTCTCGCTGGACGATCGATCACACTGAGTCCTCGAGCCGCTGGACTGCTGACACCCTCACTTCGTGGCTCAGCCTGCTCTGCCGCCATCTCCAGCTACACCCGCCCCATGGTTTCGCCTGGACTTCTCACTCCCTTCGCAAAGGTGCCGCTACTGCTGCCCACTCCATTGGCGTTTCCCTGCAACACATCCGTTTCTACGGCGGATGGTCAGTCAGTTCCGACGTTGTCGTTCGCGACTACTTCGACCCGACTGCCCCGCCATCATCAGCAGCCCTTCAGCTTTTTGGTTGGCTGCTCCCATCTTCGGTCGTTTCCGACGCTGGGGTGGGCTTGCCCACATCCTAAATCCTAATGGCAACCTGGTGCCCCCCCCTTGTTGTGTAAATGGTCATATAATTTTATGTAGAGGTTTGCTGGCCGGGGGGGCGACATCAAGACCGTCAAGACGCGTTCGCGGTACGGGACACCTACAAGGTGGTATTGTGCCCGGACAACTGTAGCTGACAATAGTCGAATTCCGTTTGTGAGACTAGGACGCTAAAACTTAGTTTCTCCGCGTTTCTTCAATGGGACGCGGGAAAAACTTACACAAACATGTTAAAGGCCGAACCGTATAAAGACCCGTACAACAATGGGTCGGCCACCTTCTGCCTTTTTGCGAGAGACCAGCTCCCGCAAAACCCACCCTTCCCTTCCCGTATACTATTGCTGCTGTAGCCAAATTGTAAGAGATAAAACATCTTTGGCAACCTGGTGCCCCCCCCTTGTTGTGTAAACCACATGTTCATCTGCGGTACAGGTACCTGTACATGGTATGCAATATCATCCACGTCGACAACATCCGCGTTGATTGTTGTTTTTCCGGCGGCCGGTGAGCATTATCGGTCAAGTGAGCATTGTCCAGTCCCCACGGTACTGTATGTACTATGTACCTAAGGATTTAGGACTAAGTGGCGATACTGGTCCACCAGCGCAAGCGCATCTTCCATCACAGTAGCACCTCACCCAGCCTTTCATCAACGTCCTCCGCATAATAGGTGCTCTCTCGTCACTTTGGCTTCCGCCTGCAAACTTCAGTTCATCAGGACAATCAAAACCCCACTAAGGTGTGGTCTCTCTCAATTACCATCGTGCCCGCCTGGCGACGTAGTTTTCCGTCTTCGCTTTTCGTGTGTGACGCGATCCTCAATACCACTCTGGTCCCACTTCGGCGCGGAGTTTCTGTGGCCGCCTTGGACCTGCACGATTCGTTTTTGACGTCTCAGCATCTCAATGTCTTGGGTCAATGTTACAGTCGCGGGTTGTGTGGGAAAAGCATGGGTTGCTACGCGTTTCTCAGTAGCGCGGCGGACTGACTTTTTTCATCCTTCCTACGGAACGATACATGGCTATAAAGTACTGATTACTAGACACAACCGACGACATACCCACCATCACCACTTTCATAGTATCGCCAGTCGCCGCAAAAAAGACATACATTTTCTCGCAAGCCCTTCTTCCGGCACTACCTAATCACGCGTGCCACTCTGCGCGCCGTCTGTCGCCGTGAATATTCGGGTAACTGGGTGTATGGGCTTTTCTTAAAGCCCATACAGGTAATTGAGTTTGCTGCTGAAAGCTCTGCGTCGGAAGCTTTCGCGCTCCGGGTCCACGCCTCTGTCCAAATGTCGTCCAAAAATGTCATCATCCATCGCTCCGACAGCCAGCCGCGACCGTCTCCGTATTAGGAGAGCTCTCGAAAGTCTCGCGCTTGCTGACCCCTCCCCGTATCGGGGTGTGTTAATATAGCAGGCAGGGGTAGGTCGTGCGGGTGGGCGTGATGGCCCCCCTTCCGGGCTGCCGGGTCGCTCCAGCGGGTGGGTTCTTGACCGGGACGACGCCGCTACCCGTACCGCGCCGCCACTCCCGACCAGTGCCAGACGCAACGCCGGCGCGACGGACCGTACACGTGGTGGAGGCCAGGCAGGGGCGCGGCGGGCGCGGGGGAGGTCGTGGCGGGGGCCGTAAGGGGTCGCCTCGTCTGATGATGCGCAGCGACGGGTACGAGCACCTGGGGTCGGCGCTTGACACCGCGCGCGCGCGCCCTTTCCCCGGGCCGCCGTCGGAGTTGGGCCCGCCGCTGCGCGTGCTGCCTATCGGTGGGCTGGGTGAGATAGGGATGAACTGTATGCTGGTGGGCTGCAAGGGGCGCTACATCCTCGTGGACGCCGGGCTCATGTTTCCAGAGTAAGCTCCCACACCACTCGCGCACAGGTACCCTATCACCAACCCACAGCACACACACACACACACACTCTCTCTCTCTCTCTCTCTCTCTCTCTCTCTCTCTCTCTCTCTCTCTCTCTCTCTCTCTCTCTCTCTCTCTCTCTCTCTCTCTCTCTCTCTCTCTCTCTCTCTCTCTCTCTCTCTCTCTCTCTCTCTCTGTGTGTGTGTGTGTGTGTGTGTGTGTGTGTGTGTGTGTGTGTGTGTGTGTCCCTTTCTCTCTCCCTCAGAGAGAGACAGTCACACAACAAAGTCACCAAAAAAGTCAGAGACTCACCCATCCGCTCACAAAGACCACATGCAGTCACACAGGCACAGAACAGAAGCTCACAATCCACGAGATGCTAATCCACAATACCAGTCAGAAATCCAAGTAAATTCAACATGCCATTCATTCACATGCCCCCCCCCCCCCCCCCAACCGCCAAAAGAAAAAAAAAACAACAATAACACAATGTCATGTGTCCAAGTTGTCCTCTTCTCGCCCCGCCCCTCCGACACCTCACTTATTTCGCAGCTCTATAGCTCTGCCGGCTACATGTATTTCCCCAGTCCACAATCCACGCTGTCCACCATTCTTGTCAGCTGCAAAACCTTCCATGCAGTATTCAGTTACCGTTATATCCCCTGTTCCCATGCTCAGTATCACATCAGCCTCAGTACATCCATTACCCAGGGACAAAAAACTCAGCTACTCTATCTTCCGTCCCCTATCTCACACTTGGAAACGCCATCAGTCGAGCGGCCCGTCTATCTAGCTCACCCCTCGTCCTCACCCATGTTTCCAAATCATTCAGTCCCATCACCCATTTTTTTCTCGCGGACACACAGCCACACACACACGCGCGTGGAGTATAAGTCCACAGTGATGGATGCTTCATTGACACACCCCTGAATAACGTTTTGATAGCGCCAAGTAAACACTAGATGTGTGAGAGAGAGAAAGAGAGAGATAGTGTGTGTGCTTGTGCGCGCGTGTGTGTGTGAGAGAGAGAAAGAGAGAGGTTTGAGGGTGCTTGCTGATGCATATTTTTGCCGAACTGCTGCAGTTTCACCGACCTTGGGGTGCAAAAGATCCTGCCGGACACTTCCTTTCTGCACAAGTGGAAGGACAAGATCGAGGCGCTGGTCATCACGCACGGCCACGAGGACCACATTGGCGCCATGCCATGGGTATATACCTCCCTCCCTCCACCTACCCCTTCTCATTGGGACACACATTACATCCACTAACTGTTTCTTTCATCCCAACGATAGCTTGAGAGGGTATTTTGCTCACGCCGATCCCGTTCGTAAGGGGCTGAGCTGAGCCACGGTAGGGTGAGTGCTTGTGTCTGCTGTTGGTCGCACCACTTTCAAACTCTGCTGCCATAGCTGGTGCGGGTTCGTGATGGATGCTGCCCCCTTCAGCGACGTTAACACTCAGGGATGGGTAGGGGTGAGGCTGTTGGGGGGACCAGGAAAAGAGGCTGTCAGTGAGGCACAGGTTCACCGTCGTCAATCAGGCCTGCGTTCACGGACAAGTTGTGAATGCCACCACCAATCACGGCTTGGTCGCATTTTAATCGGCATTGAGTGCCAAATAGCAGCACATGCGGTGGCGCTGTTATTGTTGCAGCGCCGGCTGGCTTTCTCGGCAGCGATGGTTTCGGTAGCTCTGCACGCCTGATGGCCCATCTTTTGCCGTATCAATAGGATTTCTGTGATGTGCAGTCATCGCGCTTGTCGTGGCATTCTACGGCAATCTGTGTGACTGGGTGGTGAGCAGTGTGCGATTGGTGGTGGTGCAGGTGGTGCCGGCGTTGGACCCGCGCACGCCCATCTACGCGGGCGGCTTTGCGATGGAGCTGATAAAGCGGCGCATGCAGGAGTTCAACCTCTGGGACGAGAGCCGCTTCCGCACCTTCAGCATGCGCGAGCGCTTTGAGCTGGGCCCCTTTGAGTGCGAGCCCATCCGCGTCACGCACTCCATCCCCGACTGCTGTGGCCTCATCCTGCGCTCCGCCTATGGCAACATCGTGCACACCGGCGACTGGAAGATCGACGAGACGCCCATCGACGGCGAGGTATTTGACCGCGACGCGTGGGAGCAGATCGGTGCGTGTTCAGTTGAAAAACCCCCAAAACCTACCTGTGTGGTAGTTGATGTCCCTTTTTAGACGGATCATCTGGCCAGTCTTCTGTTTGATTGGCAGGCGAGGAGTCCTTTCTCTAGTTGCGCGGTGGGATGTTCTTATATGTTAGCTCTACAGATGACCTTCTTTTTTATGGGTAGCTATCGAATATGCATTCCGGCATATGGCCTCAGCCCCCCCCCCCCCCCCCCCCCCCCCCCCCCCCAATCATTCCCAATCCTAGAGGTGGAGCATGAATCTGTAGCTCGAATTATTTTTTGGTTGTTTATTGAAATTTAAAGCGTCTGTATGGTCGCCCTTTAACAATTCGGTGAGAGGGAAATGGGGCTTTGGTGGCTTTTTAGGGTGGCGGTGCTGAAGGTGGTGGTGGTGGTCGTGGGCAGGGAAGGAGGGCGTGGCGCTGATGATGAGCGACTCCACGAACGTGCTGAGCCCTGGGCGCACCATCAGCGAGAGTGAGGTGCAGAAGGGGATAATGGAGCGCGTGCTGAGCCATCAGGGGAAAGGCCGCGTCATTTGCACCCAATTCGCGTCAAACATGCACCGGTGAGTTCCCCACACGAACCCACTCTTCTCCTTTTGAGGCTTTGCGAACCTTCAGGAATGTGTGGATAAAATTCGTGGTTTGGGAAATTGTGTTTGCTCGGCCAAGACATATGGTAGCGTAATGAAAGGGTTCATCTGTTGATTAGTGGTCAAAGTGGTGCGGCGCTCAAAATGATGCGGCGAAGGTCGTGTGTTTGAGGGTATATTGCCTTGTTGAATTTTTTTGTCTCGAGTGTGTTGGAAAGTGTGTTTTGTGCTGGAATAAGAGCACGAAAACACACACAGTGCCACACATGTGCAGTCACACAGTGTCACAAATACACACACAATCACACAGTGTCACACACACACAATCACATAGGTTCACACGCATACACACACGCAACCACACAGTATCACATACACACATGCAATCACACAGTCACATACATGCACCCACCCATACAATCACACTTTGTCCCCCCCCCCCCCCCCCCCACACACACACAGACACACAGACAATCAGATAGTGTCACATGCACGCACGTAGACATCCATACACACGCCCGCAAATGGCAACCTGTACACAAGCGGAATTTTGGAGTTGCGTTGTGAGGAGGTCCAAGGTCATGATCAGCCTCGGTTGTTCTCGGGTTTTATGGTATGGGTGTTTTTTATCGACGCGGCCTTCTAGTCCAAAGGTCTGCTGAAATAATAAACATGGATTTATAACATGTCCACCCTAACTAATTTCTTGAAGGTTAATATTAGTGGAAATTGTGTTCCAACATTTCGTCCGCCCGTCTTCTCGCTTTTTGGGCTGGCTGGTGAGGCAGGAAAAGTTTGTGTCGAAGAAGGGAGGGGATTTTTGAAGAAGTGGGTTTGGGTTGGCGCTGTCAGGATGGAGAGCGTGAAGAAGGCGGCGGACGCTGCGGGGCGCAAGATTGCGTTTATTGGGATGAGCCTCAACACCTACCTCGAGGCGGCCATGCGCGACGGCCGCGCGCCCATCGACCCGCGCGAGCTTGTTCCGCCCTCTCAGATCGACGCCTGCGACCCCAACGAGCTCCTCATCGTGACCACCGGTGAGCGGCGCTGCCCCGACCGTCTCGCACCCCTGTGCCGTCGCATCTTTTTAAAACAGTTTGCCATCAAGCGTCAATGAACCGAATTATTCACCTCATTTCACGTGCACATTCCTATCGTTTGAGGTCCAGCCTGCTGTATTCAGTAGCGCTTTGGCAGCCGTTTTATTTGTGTTTGTGTTTTCAAATATTGCCATAGGTTAGTTTGGGGGTTGTATGTGTGAGGGTGTATGTGGGTGAGTGGGTGGGCGTGTGTGTGTGTGCGTGTGTGTGTTTGTGTACGTGTGTGTATATGTATTTATATGTAAGCGTGTATGTGTGTGCGTGTGTTTGCGAAATATATGTGTGTGTATGTGCGTATGTGCGTATATTTATGTGTATGTCTGTGTGAATTGTGTGTATGTGTGACCCTAAACCAAATTTCGGGCTATGTTAATGCGAGTGTCATTTCAAATATTTTGTGTGGCATTGAGTTCGTGAACGAGTATTGGATTAACCGTACATGTTAATACGGTGTTTTGAATGTTTATACTGGGTCGTCGCAAATTACACATCCCCTTTGCTGTGTCCATCTTCATCTCACACATCATTTTTGCCTTTGCTCCACACCTACTTCAGAACTCCTCTTTTAAATCTGTATGAACATATGCGGAAGTGGCATTATGGCAGTGATGGCGGACTCAATGCGCAGCTCGATTGATGTATTCATTGTTCGTTCAGAAAATAGATGCTCGGAAAAAGGAGACATTGTAATTGTATTTACTTGGTTAGGACCGCCGCACCGACCCAACCCCCACTTTTTAAAAGTTGCGAAATAGCTCGACGAAGTTGAGAGCGTTGGCAAAGGGCCCTTGCTGCCTGTGACGCTGTGCCGCTGCCTCTTGTCCGCGCGCCCAGGCTCACAGGGCGAGCCGCGGTCGGCTCTGAACATGGCCTCCGTGGACCGCAGCCACAGTTTGAAGCTCAACGACTCTGACCTGCTGGTGTACAGCGCCAAGGTGGCCGCCCCTACCCTGCCCCCCTCTCTCCCCTGTTGCCCTGAACTCTTTCGAGCCCCGGGCGATGGTCAACCTCGGATGATTATAATTTGGCTGTCACCCTGTGTTTATGTTAGGTGGGCATTCTGAGGTGTTGTGTATTATGCGCTCTCATTGCTTATCGGACGGCGATAGCCTTGTCATCCCTTCCTCTCTATCTGTTTTTATTCATAGTATATTATCGAGAACATTTCTTAGACTGATTGTGCTCCGTTTTACATTGCCAAACACTGACAATTGTTTAGCAGTTTCGGCAATTTCGCAGCCTGTCACTCAATTTTGAATTATTATTCGTGTAATCATAAGAACACATCCATTGTTACATCAAAAACGACATTTCGATGCGCTTCGCAGTAGAAATATGTTTGACACGGCACAGCGATCAATAAGAAAGCGTCAGTCGTGAATTGTTTCGCGGCGGCGCTGACTGCCTTCACGCCACATTCGCTGCGGCGGCTCGCAGGTCATTCCGGGCAACGACACGCGCGTGATGAAGATGATGAACAACATTGCGCAGCGCGGGCCCAAAATTGCGATGGGCCGCGGCGAGCTGCTGCATACCTCTGGCCACGCCTACCGTGACGAGCTGGATGAGGCGCGCTCGCCCATTCACAGTTTTCAGCCCCTTCCTTTATAAACCCTAAAATACTTTGTAGCAATTGAGCGAAATATGTCGCTGTAATTTGTTGGTATTTTATTCTCGTTTCATTTGATACATTTTTTTAAAGTGTCAGCGATTTATGAATCTTTTATTGACTTGTGGGCGGGCGAGGTGGCCTTACTTGGTTGGCTGTGGTGGGTGCGGGTTTCGTGTGCGTCAGGTGCTGAAGCTGGTGAAGCCGCAGCACTTTCTGCCCGTCCACGGCGAGTACGCCTTCCTCTGCGCCCACTCTGAGCTGGCGCAGGAGAGCGGCGTGCAGTACACCAAAGTCATCCGCAACGGGCAGATGTTGGGCGTGCATGACAGGCGCAACGGCCGGGTAACCAACCTCCCTCCCTCTTGTCTGCCTGCCTGCCTATCTGTTTGGTTGTTTGCTTGATTGTTTGTTCGCTAGTTTTTTATCTGTCATCTACATTTTGTTGTTAGTTTTTCCTGCTTTCGAGTAAAGAGGCCGACTCACTGTCGTTCATTCTTTCCTCTCATATTGCTTGCGCTTGTTTCCTTTTGGCTAATAATAGGCACCGATTGTAAGGCTCACTTGTGCGTTATCGAGGGAGAAACAGTTTTCGTATAATTTCGGAATAGTTGTTAAATTTCCCCATCATCGCGCGCTCACAATTAACGCAGCAGTGGTACAGTCTGAACGAACAGCTGCTTCCATGCGACATCACTCGCTGTTGCAATTTGTTTATGTGTGTATCGCCGGGTTTTTTGTATGATCAGCCAAGCAAACGTCCCTCCCTCAATCGGACACAGTCTCCATTTCCAACCTGATCAGAAAGTTGGCCTTATTCCATATAAACCTACGTTTTCTTGAAACTGCATCGTCTGTCATACCGCGATCTCCAAAACGCACATTCGCCAGAAATTTAATCGAATCGCACCCTTCATGTTTCGTTCGCGCTCGTCACTTGGGTGGCAGCAAGCGTCCTCATTATTGTGCAACCTGTGTGTGCGTGTGCGTGCGTGTGTGTGTGTGTGTGTGTGTGTGTGTGTGTGTGTGTGTGTGTTGATCGACTCTGTAATTGCGGTGCCGTGGCAGGAGGTGTCCTCTGGCAGCATGCACCTGATTGGGGAGGCGCAGCTGATCACGCTGTTCAACGACGGCAACAAAGGGACGGGGACGGCGGAGGAGCTGGCGGTGCACGAGCGGACGATGCTGTCGGTGGAGGGGATCGTGATCGCGGCGCTGGACGTCATCCGCCCCGCGCTGCAGCAACGCGCGGACGAAGACTACGAGTTTACGCCCGGCGAGCACCGCCTGCGGGCGAACGTGCGCCTGACCACGCGCGGAATGTGGGTGGACCAGGGCCGCCTGCTCCAGCGGCTGCACCAGGTGAGGTTGAGCATAGAACTGTCCCGAACGCGAGGCGGAGAGGGTGGCCGTCATATTTTTCTAGAAAAAATAAAAAGATAATCAACATTTTCTTACTGTGCGTTCGATATCGGTGATGACTTACTTACACATATGAGAGAGTTTTAAGCGTCCAATCAAATTAAAATTTTATTAAATTGATAAAATTAAAGTTAATTTTTAAACATTTCCCAAAATATATTCCTTTCCCTATTTCTTTTGTTTGAAAACAGCAGTCATTCGATGGATTCGTCAATTTTGGGCTACATTCGGTTTTTAAACAGCTTCAATGAGCGCTTTATTGTACACGAAAACTGAGTATTTATGTATGAGTTCAAACTTCGGCTTTGAATAGTAGTTTTTGAATTCATCGGGTGTCGATTTGGTTTTGGGCTTGAAAGTCAAACAATAGGATTTACGTTTTTTTGTCAGGGCGATAACAATTCGATCGCGAGTTTGTCGAATTGATATATTTAGCGTTGTCTGAAAGTCTGCTGCGTCGCCTTGCGCGCCATGTAACGTATAGGCTGCCGAGACGGCCGTCGGGCGGTTGGACCCCGAGCTGAGCCTGGGCATGATTGAGCGCAATGTGGGCGACGTCCTGCGCCGCATCTGCAAAGGCTACAACGACCGTCGGCCCGAGGTCATCATCATCGCGCACGAGCTGGACCCCAGGTGACCCCTCCCCCCTCCCCCTCTCTCTTTTCCCCTGCTATTTGTTCTTTCCTTATTTTCTTTTTGTGTTTAGCCCTCGCACGCCGCTTTCTTTCGAATTACATGGTTGGCGCTGCAGAATTGCGAAATCATGTTTTTCTCAATCGTATTATTAGGGAATATTAATGTAGTAGAGGCAATTTAAATGGCATCGACATGTGTTGGCAACTGTCTTCCATTGAATCATAAGTTGCAGTTTAGGATTGTCTGAATGTTCGCATCCTCTTTATTGTTTATTGTCATTATTATACGCAAATTCTCAATGAAATATCTTGATTGCGCGTGTGAAAAAAATTAATGAAACTTTGTACTTACTTCTTGAATTGTTTAATGGCAGCGAAAGATTATAGTCTTCCTATTCAGTAAATGTAGCTGTGCGCATATGTGTTGTTGCATCATTCTGTTAATTCAATTTCACAAAGAAGTGGTTGCCATACGCAATGAATATGAAAATGTGCACTGGCTATTTAAAAAAGTAATTCAGTTGTAGCGATCATTCTCCAGTCTGGACGGTCTGGACGAAGAATGTCCTGATATTTTATTCTGATGTGTTTTTTTTTTAATTGCAGAGCCGGTGTGGTTGTGCGCAACCGTAACAAGCGGCTCGAGGCCGAGACGGCGGCGGCAAACCCTGCGCGGGCTCAGCGTCGCTCCGCCGCGCGTTCCGGTGGCCGCGGCCGTGGCGGCCCCTCCTCCCGACCCGCTCCCGAGAAGGTCCTGAAGCAGCGC
This sequence comes from Tetraselmis chui, assembly GCA_026401115.1. Lineage (NCBI taxonomy): Eukaryota > Viridiplantae > Chlorophyta > Chlorodendrophyceae > Chlorodendrales > Chlorodendraceae > Tetraselmis > Tetraselmis chui. The sequence goes on from JAPMLY010000513.1 coordinate 146,309, forward strand.
CGCGCGGCCAACCCGCGCGACAACCCCGACGCCGCGCGCAGCGGCGACGACCTCGCTTTCGACTAAACCCTAACAAACCCTGATTTATTTTAGGTTTATCTAGGGTTTGGATCCAACGACATTCCCCGAGCGAGGCATTTTTTCTTCGTATTGTGGTGGATGCGCTAAAAATGTGGTTGGTAGAATATTGCAAGCTCCGACAATGGTAGAAACTCTGTACCCCTCCACCGAAAAAATCTAACAACGCTTTGCCGATTCTGATTTAACGTCATTGTAATGAAAGAGATGCGAACGGTTGTCCCCTCCTTTCCTTTTCACGATGACTGCACAATATGGCAATGAGTAGCTTATTAATAGGTGTATTGAATCGAGGGAATGGTGGTATAGAAAACAAAAAGGGGGAAACCACTTCCTCAGGTCTACTTCCCGAAACGACTGATTCGTAAATCTAGCATCGACTGATCCTGCGGCCGGTCTTAATGAGCCGACCTCGGCAAGGGGGAGTGGTCCGCACACTTTCCGCTGAACGATTTGTGCTTGGTGGGCATCTTTTCGGTGACTGTTTCTTTCTTTCTGTGTGTCGCTGGCCTATAGCCGATAAAGCACGGAGATGAGTATATTACTATCGGGCTTCGGTGAGGAACATCCGCGTGAATTTACAGTATTGCTTGCGCCAGCACTGACCTTGAACCCACCTCACGTAAAAGTGTTTTCTCAAACGGCGCTCATCGTTAAATAGGGCGTGACGACAGTTGGTACACGTTGGCAAGTGTCCGGTTGCGGGTGAATCTCAAAATTCTTTGGCTGTGCTTCAGCAATGCAAAAGGGCGGGCGAAGCGGTCGTCCTTACGTTCTGGTCCCGTCTCGCGCTGTGAGCTCTCGTCAGGGTTTCTTCTATTTTCGTGTTATCGGACGAATAACGTCAACAAAATGAGACAACTCCTGAGGTATGTGGCTTTCAATTCGCTTGATCACTGGAGGGCATCATTCCGTTGCCGCAACAGCGCTCCCTGCGTCCGAGATGTCGAACTAATATACCGCCCGTCGTCAGAGCGCGCACTATCTCGTTTGCTATGGATGATCCCATCCTGCAATACTCTATGACAGTGTATTATTGATACAATAATAGTATTGAGGTAGCAGAACAAAAAGTTGTCGCTTCCGACCAGGCCGGGGACGGTCAAGTCATGAAACGTTAACCGTGATGGGTTATAGAACGGACAGACGACTGAGATGTCAGAGGGCACAGCCCAGGGGTAAGGCAACTGAGGCGGCCGGAATCAAGGTGTTCGATTACACCAGTCGAGATTATGGCGCGCCCCGCCTGCCGTGGACTGTGCAACCCGGGAACACTGTGCCCCCCGCGTGTGGAGTCTCGGGCGGTGAGACGGCCTGATGGAGACATCAGCTGCACCGTGGCGGTTTTATGTGTGTACCCCTCGATGTGTGTCACTTGCCTGCTGCTCTGGACTTGACGTTGAGAACGGCGTTGAGGTCGACCGGCGCCAGCGGGGCGGGTGACGCTTCGGTGCCCTTTGTCTGAAGCATGTTCACCAATACGGAGCTCTTTCGGGTCGGCCCTGCCAAGAAAACATAGTGTGGGGGGGAGGGGGGGGGGGGGGGGAGGGAGGGGGGGGGGGGGATTCAGTCGTGATCGCGCGTGTGCTGAATCCCTAAATTGTGCACACTTATCCGGAAACCATAAGTACATTTTAAAGAATTTATTTGGAAATTAGTTAATAATAACGGTGAAACCGCATCACAAGGTCGATATCCGCGGGGACTGACAACAAATACACGATAGCTGTTTCACTTATCTATGGGCCACTCCGTAGAACACTCGGCATATTGCGGCCGAATGTTGACGATAGCTCTTTCACGATCGTGTGTGTGTCCATTCAAAGGGACGAATTTAATTTGGGCATCAGCAGTTACTTTCAACAACTCAGATGAAGTAGGAAGCATTAGGTAGGCAGGTTGGAAAGATCAGGCCTCGCAGGATAGTACTTATTAGATGGAGTATTGGCCCTCCTGAACAAATAATGCCATTATTGGAGTATATTGCAATCGTTACAATTCAACCGCGCAAGACGGCTCGTACCAGCAGGCTGCTTCTTTGAAAAGAGGCCGCCGAAAGAAGTTGCCGACTTGTCCGCTTTGACGGACGGCAGCTCTTGCGAAGGCTGCTGCGAGACGGGAAGCGCGTCGACGGGCGGGACGTTATCCTCGGCGCCGGACTTGCGACCAAACATAGTGGTGAAGGTGAAGGTGGCCTTCGACCCCGCTTTCGCAGACGAAAGAGCCGAGCTGGAGGTGCGACCCAGCAGCGAGGCGTGATTGGAGGCGTCTTGAGTGTTGCCGTCGAAAAGTCCCAACCTGCTGCTTCCCCGCCGCGTCAGCCCTGTGGAATCAACGCGGTTCAACACATCACAACAGAACATATTGCCGTATCGATCGGGGATACGCGAGTTTCAGCCGAGCAGCACTGACTTTCCTCCCAAAATCTCATTCAAACCTTGGTCGCATTGACAACCATTTATTTAGAACGCATTTCCAATCAAAACTGCTCTTTGCTACTTCTCCTGATCGACTGCGCAATCTTTCACCACATGAATTACGACAGTACATAATTGATCGGGGTAATTTGAATATTATTTAGCTAAGTATTTGTCTGTGTCTCATATTTATATATATATGTATAGAGAGATGATATACAATTGCAGATACTCGGCGGTCAGGGTATTCATGGATTAAAAAAATACGGATCAGAACCCGTAGCGCACCTGACTTGGTGCAAATATCCACGTGACGGCTCCTGTCTGAATTTTCCAGCAGGCGCATAATACCCTGGCAAATGATGGAAAATTTCCAACAATCTCAATCAAACTTTGAGTTGCACAATCTCCTACAACCCTATATGATCAATATTATATATGAGCAATGTACAGGGTAATGCTAATTTCTGTAGTAGGCATAGAAATCTGACGACACAAATCGGACAGTCAAATTTTGACATCCTAGAAATTGCGAAGTCAATAGGCTCATAAAGGGCGCACCTGGCTGCCCTCGTCCAGGTCCTCCTCCAATGCGAGGTCCAGCGCGGAGTGGTCTGAGCACGGCGAACACAGAGGGACTTTCAGATGACTTGAGCAGCTGCAATATCGCGATTCGTTATTTGATACGAAAACAAAGGACATGGATGGCAAAAGAGCCGCATGCATAATAAAATTACACATTCGCAATCCAAACTCACGGTCAGGTACTTAATTCGGCTGCCTTCCTTTCACACCAATCCAATGGGTTTTAAGGTACAAAGCTGCAAATACAACTCGTATGTGCAATCGGACCTTAAAAGTGAAAGCTCTCCGTAGTACTCGTCGCAATATAAAAAATGGCATTATATTATGGACAGAAACACATACTTCCGTATTCTTTGCAGATTTGGCGTCGATGTATACGAGAGCACCAATTTTCGCGCCATCCCATTTTAATTAGTGCGTCGAATTCAAGATATCAGATTTTTCTTTTTTAGGCCAACGTTCAATATTTCCGTTCCAGACATGCAAAGCTCGTAAAAGTCACGTGTAGATACGGTACGCAAATGTGAAGCGACAGGCAAAGTCGAGTGACTCACTCGCGTTCTCCGAAAGCATGTCCATGTCCAGACCCTGCCGCCGCGTCATCGGCTCTTCCTCCTCTTCCTCTTCTCTCTCCAGATCCACAAGTGCAGCCACGTCCATGTTGGCACCGCCCTCGTCGTCGCTTTCGGCGGCAGCCGCGCGTCGCCGCCGAGCAGCTCTGTCCTCGTCCTCGTCGTCGCTTCCCATGCCAGCCTGTCGGATTCAAGCCGATTTACAAGAACGTAAATCAGCAAAAACAGTTTTGCTGTGGATAGCTTTATCGCTCTCGAAATATCGCAACAGCATCGTTCGTTATGAAATATTACCACTGACGTTGAGAGCAAAAAAATTCATGAAGATGCATTACTTTTTCGTTTTGCAAAATGGAGCGCATAATACATCATTGAATATGATTCCAGCTAGCACTTGTAAATTAAAGAACCCAATATCATGTGAACGTCATTTTTTGTACTTGGAAATATGGGTAGTCATTCGAGGGGCTTACCCGATGGTAGCCACGCTTGCGCGCCTTCAGAGCGCGCTTCAGATCCTCCTCGTCGCGCTCCGCCTCCCAGGCCGCGTGCATTTTCGCGCGCATCGCATCGTCCCCTTTTCCCTCTCTCGCGGTGCCAATCAGCCCCTTGAGCATCCCGTCCTCCGCGTCCGAGTCATCCCCGTCGTCCTCGTGTCCCTCGTCGTCGCTCATCTCCGCCTCCATCTCCACGAACGCATTCGGTCCTGACGTTTTCGCCTCCCTTATCGGAGGCTCTGTGTTTGGCGCTTCCGCTGCCTCTTCTTCGTCGTCAGACATCGCATCGAGCTTCACGGCGCCCCTTCGTTTCTGACTGGCAACCGGCGCGACCACTTCCTCTTCGTCATCGTTATCATCCTGCTCGGCTTCTTCGTCTTCTCCGTTCTCCTCATCTTCCACATCACAGTCGTCGCCTTCCTCCTCACCATCTTCTCCCTCGACCTCTTCCTCGTAGTCGGAACCACCCTCCATAGCTTCGTAGTCGTAGTCGTCGTCTTCCTCCTCGCCTTCTTCCTCCTCGCCCGTCTACATTAAACACACACATTGCACAGGCAAAATCAGGCGAAATCGAAAAAATCTTTTCGTTAATGTATGTGGTCCATTTGCAGTAGAGATTTTAAGGAGAAATATGAAAATCACTTCGAAAGCTAACAAGCATAAAAAGTTGGGAGTGAAAGGGTGAAAAGCGATAGATAGTGAAAACGTGACAATACAAAGGTCGCAAACTTTTGCGGCAGCAACAGCCTAGGCACAATTCAACAAATTTAATTGCCTTATTTCCAACCGAAGCGAGACATGAACGTTAGTAACTCCCTTTCATTAAGTCCCGGCCCGCGTCCGGAAAATCAAAATGACACCGACGTCTCATATTCCCAACAAACGCGCGATGAATACTGACGCTGATGTGTGGTATTGTGCTTTGTTTCTTCGAGTAGCTATTCTCATTGTTTATGCCGGTCTCTAAGAGCTCCGACGAGAAAGCACAATGAAGGGATTGAGAGCTGATCATCGGCATGAACATACTGAACGCATTATCATGTAACACGTGACGGCTCGGCAAGCAATACTAACGTCGATGTCGATGACGTTCCTATGAAACTATCGAACACCATCGAACATGTTGGAATTCTAGTTTGATCGACAACAGTTTGCAGGGATGTGGCAGCTCGACTCGCCTCCATTTGGAGCGGGATGGCGAGGCGCTCTGCGGTCGCGAGGTCCAGTTTGGCAAGCCTGTCCGCCGATATATTGGCTCGACCGAAATGCGCACCCAGGCGGTGCTGCTTCCCTCGGGCTGCCAGTAGCGGAGCCTCCGGCTCGTCCACCTCAGCCACCTCTTCCGACTCGAGAGTCTCCTTCTCGAGGTCAATTTCCTCAGGGCTCGGCTGCGCGACACGCCAAAAACCACAACTCGGTCACAGACACTGGGTAACATATTGATTAGGCTGTTCCGATCAAATACAGTGCTGTAGGCCCCCGCCCCCCTCTCAGTTGTACCCCCCCCCCTTAATTTATTTGTATGGGTCTTTTAATACTTAAACAGTACTTAGCCTACTGGCTAGTTACGTAAGGTCACTCCCACCAATTTTTCCTAAAGTAATGCATAGCTGTGTGCATAAGGGTGTAACATTATGGAACCATGACCATAGTACATGCACCATCACATAGCCCCAACCAAACAGTGGCCCTAGCCACCCCTCCATAGATAGATATCCAAAGTGCTATGATGTTGTTGAGCTACCAAGTGGACGGTCACTGCCGCACGTTGTTGACTATAAGTTTTAGCCTCCCTATTGCGAGTCTCCACCTCATTCCCCTCGCAGTGGGTCTAGGGTTTATGTTTTAAGATTACCCTGAACAATATACCCTAAACCTTCAATAGGGGTCATGCACTGCTAAACTACGAACATACAGAGTTGAGATACAAATACAGACTAATCCCCCCCTTCCAGTTTCGCCGGAATTCGGTTACCCAGTACAAAATATTTAATCGGAACGGCCTAACAAATGTGAGACACTTTATGACCGGCAAATATAGGATATGGCCGTTAAATTTGATCTGAATGTAGCTCCCTGTAATCAAAATATGACGTGATCACTAATCGGATGTTTCGAATGGTCGGGAATGAAGACATCGGCTCAAGGATGCTGAGCGGGAGTTTGTAAAAGTCTTGGACGCTACAAACAGCCGATGGTTGAAGCAGCGACAGCTGGCTGCTGCATTAACTGATTCAGTACTAGGGCGACTGAACCTGTTCATACTCTAATTAGTGGGTCGACGGCCTATATGTTTTGCCTCAAGTTGAATCATGCTGGGAGCAAAAAGAAGCGCGAAACGAGACTTCGATTCACAATCAAGGAAAAACGACATAATTGGACCGTATCCTGTCCAATCTGTCGCGACCCTGTATGCCAGCGGGGACGCCGTTACCTGTGGCGCGGAATCTTCGATAATCAACCCATCCTCCTCGTCCTCGCAGCCTTCGGCATCAAAGGCAACCGGCGCTTGCAGCAGCTCCCTCACCTCATCCATCTCGAGCGGTGCCTCCGCTTCGTCTTCCTCCTTCAGCTCCACCACCGGCGCCCTAAAACGCAAAAATTTGCTCAGCGTGCGTCTCCCGTAGTCGCCATCTCTCGTCGCAGCACAGCCCGGTAATGTGACGATTAATCAACAATGATAACTTTTATAGGGGTTCGACAAAATCCTAAATTTTGACGGTAACGTCGCACCGCTTTGTCGCTTCCTCGTATCGCTGCTTGAGCTTCGCCAGCACCCCAAACAGCGGCTTGATCTCCGGCTGGAAGGAGCCACCCACGCGTGAGTTCTTCCCGTGCTCTGCACATACACCGCCAATGCGCAGTATTAACCTCAGTCATATCTTGTCAACCCTTCATTCTTTTTAAAATCCCAAATATACGAAATCAGGCACAAAATATTGACAAAATTGGAATTATTCCCTTTGTAGATGTATTTCATCAACGCTCAAACGAAAAGCAGTTAACCCTGAATGCGGCGGTGACGGAGGCAGCATGCGCACCTCTGAGCGTCAGCTGCGTCTGTCTGTTAAGCTCCTCCATACTCCCAGCAGTAGCACCACCTTCCTCCTCCTTCTCCCCCTCTCCTTCCCCCTCCTCGTCATCACTCCCACTGCCAGAGCCTTTCCAACCCTCCTCCTCCTCCTCCCCCTTCCCCTCTTCCTCCTCACTGTCACTGTCTACAAGCGCCTGCTTGCGGCCCATTGCACGGGCAGGAGACCCTTGCGAGGCCGCTGATACGACCGGGCTGCTGCTCCCGTCACCGTCGCGCTTCTCAGCACTGCCGCTGTTTTTCTTCTTCAGGCGGGAGAACGCCTTCGTACGCTGCGCAGGGGAAGTGGAGTTTGAGGCAGGAGAAACACGCTGCCCCCCCTCCCCGCCCCCTCCTCTCCCCACCTCCTCATCATCTGATAGATCGTCAAACATGCTCATCCCAAGGCGCCCCTCCCCCGCACCCCCAACCTCCACCGCCGGTGAGGACTGCCCCACCGCCGCGGGAGAGCCCTCCGAATCGGACGCGACTGCTTTCCTTCTCCGTGGAGAGCCCTTCCCCTCTTCTTCCTTCTTACCCTCCTCTTGCATATCCGCATCCACAGGAGACCCGCTCTCATTAACCACAGCTGAACCGCCCACCTCAAACTCCGGTGACGCCTCGGTCTCTTTCTCCTCTGACCGCCTACCACTGCCCCTTCGCCGATCCACCCCTTCCTCCGGCTCTTTTCTCGGGCCTTGGGTTAGAGGTTGAGACTCCGTATCGTGAGCCTTAGCTCCAGGGCCGTCAGTGCTTGGTGCTGCAGCGGTCTCGGCGCGCAACGGCTCTGTCGCAGAAAGTGCAGTGCCGACGCACAAAGCCTGCGGCGCTCCGCCGTCGCGTTCCACCGGTTCGTCTTCCGGCAGCTGCGTCTCTGTACCGAGCTCCAGTTGAAGTTCGCCGCAGCTCTCCTGCTCTGTTAGGCCCACCTCCGAACGGACCGCCATAGGCGACGCCACCGCTAGCGACGCCATTATTTAGATTGAGAGAATGTGGGCGAGGCTCTGGAAAATTAGCAGTACTTTGTGTGGTCTTTGGGTACAGATGTGTTTAGTTTGGCGCGGGGGTTGGCGAGCCCGTGGGGAGTGATCCCCGGAGTTAAGTGAGGCAGCGTTCGTGTGTAGACTGGGGTAGCTAGCGGCGTGAGGGGTAGAGAGACCGAGGAGTGCTGGGAAAGCGACGAGCGGCTGACCTAAAGTCTTCTCACCGCGCTCAACGGTGCTGCCGCGCTGGCGGGTCAACCTCGGCTGGGCCGACGGCGAAACGAGCTGCGTCCGGTCTTTTGAATTTGAATCTCGACACTGCGCAATATGATATACTGCGCAATAATATGATATTGTGCAATAACATGATACTGTATAATGCGCACTAACGAGTGACGACTACCCGTACTCATACTGCAGAATGTAAGACCAATTCCTGTATGTTATCCTTATGCATGGAGTGTTATCAGCATCGGTTCGTCGTATATAATAAATAATAATCAAATTCTCACACGAAAAAACAGTGCAGGCCACAGCCAAGCAGAAGGAAGAAAAGAGGGAAAAACCTAAAAGCCCGAGGAACAGGAAGGCATGCCACAGCATCGTCATCGTAAATCACATATCGTTCTTCACAACATATCATTCGTCGTCCGCCCGGTTAACAATTACAGGTACGTGTACCATAACAAGGCTTCTGCTTTATATTCGAACATTATATAATTACTAACAAAATGGATTTATGTATTTATTCAACAGCCGCTATGCTCATGGACCATATCCCCCGGTGCCCGTGCTCTTGGTATATCATTCAACTCCACGACCGTATTGTTCACGTGCTTGAAGAGTTCATGCTTGAAGCGGGGGTTACTAAGGGCCGGGACTTGCGGTTGGAGGTCCGCCGTATTCGGTCGGGAGCTTCACGTAATCGTCCTGGGGATGTGGTTTGGTTGGACTTCATGGCTCCGCACCGTCATCTTTTTGTTGATGTGACGGTTACAAGTGCTCGCACGAACACCAACGTTCCTCGTATAGGTGCTCGCCTTCCACTCCATGGCAGCCTTGCATTGGGAGCTCAGCAAGGCAAACTTGATGCGGACCTCCGCACTTCCGCTTTGCTTGGCACGCCTTCGGTTCAGTCGGTCCATGACTATTACCCCTTCGCCATGGAGGATGGGGGCCGGTTGGCGCCGATGGCGGCTGAGTTGGTCGATCGCTTGGCTATTTTGGTGGTTGTTCGTCGCTTCCCTGGCATGGGGGCCGCTGACTCTCGTTCCTTGCGCTCTGACAGTTATGTCCGTATGCAACATTTTGTTCGTCGATCTACTTCTCTTCCGTTTCGGCGTTTTTTGGGGGACGTGCGACGAGAATTCATGCAACGTCTTTCTGCTGCTCTTCATGGCACTCTGGGTTCTTACCTCCGCGACGCTTTTCAGGAGGGCAGTGCTGGTGCTGTGGCATGCCTTCCTGATCCTCGGGCTTAGGTTTTTTCCTCCTTTCTTCTTTTTTTGCTTGGTGGCCTCCACTGCTTTTTCTTGTAAGAAATTTATTACATGATTTATTTACTTATTTATGGTGGCCTTCGCGGCATTTTGCAATAAAATGTGCTGTACTAAACGGACCGCGTGCCACGTAGCGCGTTGGCATGCGTCAGCATGTAATCATTAAAGCTCACTCGGAATCCCGGCTGGGATACCGGTAGATCCACCTGAGGGTCTACCAACGGCTACGGCAGCGGGCGTCGAGAGCCTTGCCAACACACCTTAGCCTGACAAACATGAACCTCGAGAATGTAAGTGTTAGCGAACGGTATGCAACCGTTGTATGAAGCCGGCAGAGATTGGCGAAATACTCGAGGCGCTATAGTTGCCGACCACCATGGTGTAACCGAATCGCGGCGCGAAGTTTACGGGGACTATGGATTGCTCGTTCTGTTGGCACGTCTCGGTATTGCGAGCGCCCTATATGTTTTGGGACGGAAGCTAAGGATGAACCCGGACCGCATTTCGAAAATATATGTGACGATGGTGCGGTGGATGCGCCAGGCAACGCTAGGGGGGCTATTGTTGTATGCGTACTAGATCTTTCGCGGTTGCCCACCTACGTGGACGCCATCAAGACAAGGACTGCCATCGAAAGCTCACCACTTTACAGATTCATCGGTTGCACCGTCAAAGGCACTCGGCGAGTGAAATATGGACATGCGGTACCAAGGATAAGCGGTGTCCGACATAGCGGGACCATACAAAAGGTGTGGAGTGGGGAAATGGCTATGTCCGTTGGTTGGGGCAGGATGGGCGACTGCCCAAGTCGTAGCACCGTCGTTTCCGCAACTATACGATTTGCTTTACTCCAAATTGAAAAAGACGGATGAATCTTTACTGCAATCTTTACCACAATCTTTGTCTTTACTGCAATTTGAGACCACATTGCAATACATGTTTATCGCCATTTGGTCGTACACGAGGGTGTATGCGCTGACGTGTCGCGACGATGCTTACGTGTTCCTGCAAAGTTTATTGCAAAATACCGCGAAGCCCCCCTATAAGTCACACCAAAACACATAATATGCAAGCGGAAATAAAACGAAAAATACAGAAAACGCAGAATATGTACCCACTATATATACCAGCAAGAAAGCACGCAACACCACCAGCACAACTCCGCACATCTCAAAGCTAAGAAACTAAAATTGAAATTGTTTACAACATCTATTGGGTGAAACATGATGCTGTATGTAGGCCCTCCCGACTATGCCATTGTAGGAAAGACCGTAGACCGCCTGAATCCAACATCTCTATAGGAATGTGGGGGTTTTTAACCCCCCCCCCTTCCCCTGGAATCTTAAACGCTGGGGATGGTGGCAAATGGCGGTCAAGCGCGAGAGCATGAGGGGTGGGTGGAGATGCGGCGTGCAGTCATGCGTGATTTGATGCAATAGACGAGAAGAAGATGGTGCAACCATTGGACAGTATGCACGTGGAGTTGTGTTAGGATGCGTGTGGTGTCGAGTTGTGTTTTCGAGATGAGTTTGTCAAGGGGGTCGGTGCGCAGGGTGAGAAGGGAGGTGAGATTGGTAAGGGTTGAAATGTGAGGGTGTACATGTGCGGCTCGTGACAATGAGAAGAATGTCGACTAAGGCTAGGGATCGGTGGTGTCGTTGATATAATACAAATATATTTCGCTATGACTTCGGGCATATTTCGCACTAGCGTGTCTCCGAAAACACAAAGAAATTCATCGATATAGTCCGGATTATATAATCGATTCCTTGCCTTATTGTTGACCGTGTTACCTGGCTAGTGTTGTCGAATAGCATTTTGGCGAGGGGGTTGTACTTATCTCGAATCATTTGTGCGGTGTGGGAGAGGTTTTGGTCTTTGCGGTATTTCCATTCCCCTATCCGAATCGTTTTTATCGAGCACTAATGTCGTCGGCCGTTCGTATGTCCTACGAATCTAGGTTCGAGGAGCCGGATGAAGTATGGTTTATGTGCGGGGGGCCTCAACACGGAGGGGATTGCTATGTCTTCGGGCAAGATGGTAGAGCATGATGTGAGAGAGTCGGCGGGTGAGAGGCCTTCGTCAGCAACGATGAGACGGGTGGGCATGTGGGTGGGGTGAGGGGGTGACAGTCAAGGGGGAGTGGACGACTGTGGTGGATGAGATGAATGTTTTGTTGGGCGTGTTATCAAAGTCAACATTGATGGTCTCCCATTTGCCTCCATTGTGGCTATCCACAAGGGAGAGGGGGAGTTGTAGAGCGTAGTTGTTATGGCGGTTTTGTCAAAGACTAGACATTGAAGGGCAGTCACCGGCCATGTGGCCGGTACTGGCGAATTGGTTGCACATGGGGAAACGTAGTGTGGGGTTGTGTGAAAGCAGGCGAGTGTTGTGATCTCCCCACATGAATTCTTGTTTGTGTGTAAATTGGATAGTGGTTAGTGATGCGTGTTTTTTGTGGAGGGTAAAGTCCGCGCCGGCCGCAGCGGCACAAGCAAGGAGTGCTCCATGTTGGGCGGTTTGTGAGAGGGACGTATGTGTGTGTTTGGTGTTGTAGGAGTGTGCATGTGCTTTGAGGTTGGTATATATGTATGGTGTAGGTTCCCTTTGTGTTTGGGGTACGAGTGTGTATGGCCACGTTAATGTGCCTATCGGCACTTCTAAACCCCTGGTGTAGGTCGTGTCGGGTGAGTGGCCGTCTACGACTTGGTTAGCGAGTGCGTCTGCGAGGTCGTTGTCGATTGAATGATTGTGCGCTTTGATTTTGCCTAGATGGGTGCGGATGTCCGACATATAGTTTGCTTGAAGGGTGTGTATGATTGAGTAAAGTGTGTCGCGGTCGATGTGGTGTCTACAAGCGGATGGGCAGTTCATGCAGCCTTGGAAAAGGCGGAGCGAGCATGCGCTGTCCGTAAGAATGTAGGTGTGGCCGAATTGTAGGTCGATATCTATGCCAGCGAGTTCCGCGCGATTGATGGTGTGTGAGGGGGGTGGAGGTCACCCAAATTTTGACGCGTGTTTCCGAGGCGGGGCGGGTGGCAGCCGCTCCTAGGGGGGGGGGGGGGTCCTTTTTAATAGCCGTCGGCCTAAACGAAGTACTGCCAATTCCAAGCAAGGACGCATATGGTGGGAGAGTATGTTAGTGACGTGTGTTTTGGAAGAGGGTAAGGGATGGGGTGGGGTGAGAAGGAGGTGGTAGGTGCTTACGGAGTGCGGTGAGTACTTGGTGAAGAGAGGCGGGGTTGGGATGGTGATGAAGGGATTGGGGAGCTGAGTATTGTAGATGGATTTGACTGTGTTGTGTAGGGCGGTCATTGCTATCTGCGAGGGCATGGAGGAATGTGTAAGGGGGTTGGCGACGAAGTAGATGTCCACCAGCGAGCGTGTGTCGAATGGTGTGGGGGTGGGGGTGCCTATGTGTTGGTATGGGGGTAGGACTGTGTTTGTGTCGTTGGGGAGGGTGTAAAGGTGGTGCGTGTATGGTGATGTGATGTATTTGGACTGGCGGCATGGTGTGTGTTCCCAACGGGGGAGGATGAGGATGGTGGCGTTGGGGGAGTGAGAGGCTGTGGAGTGGGCGATGGTGATGGCGTGTTCCATGGCGCGTCGTCTCATGCATTCGTGGTCGTATTCCTGTTTGGCGATGTTAGTGGCGTGCTAGGTGTGTGGTGCGTTACTGCCGCTTGATGAGAAGACTATGACTTCTAGGCAAAGTCAATGGTAGGTGTGGGAATGCAAAGATTTTTTGAGGGGGTGTGAGTAGAGTTCGGTTTGGATAGGGAAGGTGTTACGGAGGGCGGAGAGGAGGTCTTCACGAGTGCCCCATCTGTTGCGTGTGGTGGTGGCGGGTGCGGGTGAGTTTATTTCTGAGCGGGAGCCGAGTCTTGTGATGAGGTGGTAGACCTCTTCTTCGAATGTGCGTTATGTGAGGTTAGGGCGGAAGCGTTGGAAGAGGTGTCGGATGCGGGGGCCGGAGAGAGTTGTGACCGCGCGGCCATACACATGACGGATGGTTGTGTCGTGGAGGGTGGGGTGGGTGTGGATAGTAAAATTGCCGGAGGGGAGCATGCCGAGGTCTGGGTTGATGGGGTCGTGTTTGATGGAGGTGAGGGCGCTCGTCCATGAAGCGGGTCAAGGGTCGGGGAGGATGGGGGACGTGGCTTGGACGAAGCCGGTATTGAAGGCAGTGTGGGCATTGGGGCCGGAGGGGGTCTCACTGATGGTCTCGTGGAGTTGGAGACATGGGGCCCACTGGATCTCGTTTAGGCGGGGGAGGTCGTGCTTCTAGCCGCGCTCACACCAGTCATTTGGCGGCCCCCTCAGCGGGGCGTTACTGGGAGTGGACGGCAAAGTGGGGGCATGTGCAACATGATGAAGTGGGATCCGGGTGGAGCGGGCCGTGGCAGATGGAGCAAAGGGACGGGGTGGGGTGGGGGTGCGGAGACATACCGAGGTGGGGTGGAGGATATGAGGCGGAAGTCGTCGTCGACTTGGAGATGGATGTCCCATTCCGGAAGGTGTTTCGAGGCCCATTCCATCATGTATTGCTTCTGACCGTATCTAGTGTCCTTATGCTTAGAGATGATGCGTGTGACGTCGCATGGAGGGTAGGGGTTGTCCGAGGGGGAGAGGTATTCCGCTTCGATAAGGAAACACACATGGCCTATCGATACGATTGAAAATATGAAAAATGTTGTGTCCCTATCTCCACGATGCGCGGCCCGCTCCCGCCGCTCGAGGGCGTTGATCATCCTTGCTCGTCAACATGTGGTGGTCTAGTCGGGCCAGCCATACCCATGCTCATGTGCGACTACGGTCGTGCCGGGGTTGGGGGGGGGATGGGAGGCGTTTGAAAAATCTCCGCTCTCAGGTCGTCGAAAGCCTCGACTCGATCTACGCACATCATCGTCGGAGATGATAGCCGCTACTCCCGCCGCAAGTCTCCACCTAGCATAAGCTTCCCCCTCCATTCAGGGTTAAGGGAAAAAAACATAGCGACAAATGGTTGATGTCTGTCACTCGCTCCCCACGTCGCGTCCGTTCTTTCCCGGTAGGACGCCAAGTTATCCGGCACCGGCTGATTCGTACAATACCGCCCGTACCCTCCCCTTGTGGTTTCCGCTGCAAGCGGGCCGCAAATACGGCACAACCCATGCACAACCCTAGCACACCGCATGAGGCACTCCTATCGATGGTGGGTACAGAGAAGAGGAGAGGTTGGATGGGAAAGTTGGATCGGGGCTCCGACCTCAAAGTTGATGGGTATGGATGTTTTAACCAAAACCCTCCGTACGATGTTATTATCCGGCGGAGGCCGATCTGAGATCGGCGCCGCAAGAACATGCCGCTCCTCTCGCGGCGGCTATCCTCCTAGTTGCTTGTGTCGAGCTCTACCCCTTGAATGGGTATGCTCGACCTCATGAGTGATGGTCGAAGTCTAGTGAGCGCCATGCCGTGCTGATATTTCTCCGGTTGTCTTCCGCCCGCTCCAACACCCGCGTCCGACCGCTAATCCGTCCGCCCTTTCCTCGCCTAAACACATTTCAAAGTACCCCCCCCCCCCCCCCGCGCCTTATTATCGGGAGAGTATATGAGAGTATTCAGTCGCGAAAAAACATATCGGACGGCCCGAGGGGGAGATCTTGGCGATAGTAGTGCACAAAATAAAATTCAAAAGCCCTCCGTACTAAGGCTTCCCGCCAAGTGCTCATCGCGCGGATCGCAAATGCCGGATTCACCCCGCCTAGCCCTCAACTGTGCCATATTTGGCACGCCTGTAAGTTTACAATCGCCCATCATGAGGAGGTGGGGGTAAGTGCCGACGGGCCTGCGAGCGCACCCCCCTCCGGGGCCGCCGCCGATGCGCCGGTTGCGGGCGCCGACGTGTGTAGCATGAGAATTTCCATGAAATTCGTAATGGACGTAATTTGACAAACTACACTTTTAGCTCAGGTCAAGTCTTACCGAATGACGGCCGACTGCTTGCTTCCCGGCTCTACTACACTTGGGGGTACCTGGGTGTCGTCGTGCTTAACGTGGTGAGAGGAGAGCGTGTTCTTGGCATGCTTCAATTTAACATCGTGCATGTCCGGAATTTTTGGAGGAGTGTAATTACTAGAAGTTAGTGCAAGAGTTTTGACCATATATGAGTAAGTTATGATCGCTTGAACATTGTGGCCGAAAGCGGCTTGCCCTTGGGTTGTGCGCATATCGGTGGTAAGCCTACATACGCGATTTCGTGCGTTTCCCCCACACCGGCCTGCCCAACACCTCCTCCCTCCGTCGCATATGCATTATATTTGCGCGACCGTCATCGCATCAGCGGTCATATTGCGGCGTTGTGCGCCCGTTACTCTTTTCGTCTACCAAGCACGGCGACTGTTTGAAAGAGCGTGCCGCACGGGTGCGGGCGCGATAACCCCAAGTACACAAGCCCGGTAGTGTTCGAATTCGCCCCTCGTAGTTGTCGGCGCATTCCATTTTGCGGGCAAAAGCATTGCCTGATGAAATTCCTCTTAATTTTAGGATATTTGTCAATAAAATCGACGCATCATGATTACATTTCTACTTGTGAAGGTGCGAAATCTTGTCCGGACGTTTGTGGAAGAGTGTACATACGCCGCAACTGGCAGCAGAAAAAACGTGGTCTAGTTACACTCTGTGCACCCAAGTCCTTGGACGGGACATCTTCCCCTGCAACAGGATACCTTGCACTACTGGATAGCGCTTTTGACCGGCTGGAACAGAGCGCCATCGACACTGTCGATCGCGGTTCGGCGAGCTCACCATTAGCGTCGTCAAATAACGCGGCTGATTGTCGCTCCTGGCTCCCGCCAAAACTGCCGCCATGCTCCTCGGCGGAATGGTGATGGACGGTAAGGCAACGCTGTCGTCGCTAATGCCGACCTGCCTATAATTCTCACACCTCCGTCTTCAGCACAGCCGACCCAACTCGAACAGTTTCCATATTCTGACGCTGATGTATGATAGCTTGTGACGGCTACGGCGGTGCTGCTGGCGGTGTCGTCAGGGTGGAGCGCGGTTCTGCTCGCCGCGGTGCTTCTCCATCTATCCTTGGCGCCCTACACCAAAGTGGAGGAGAGCTTCAACACCCAAGCCACACACGACCTCCTCTTCCATGGTTCGCACCTGGAGGCGTATGACCACCACGAGTTTCCTGGCGTAGTCCCACGCACCTTCACAGGTTCCCTGTCTCCCTTCCCTCCATTTATCACCACATCGTCATCATCATCATCTCCGCACAAGCACCAACGTCATTCCATCAGCACTGATGACAACCATCTGGATGCGCACTGCAGGTGCGGCGCTTCTGACTACGCTCTCGTGGCCGCTAGTGCAGGCGGGCTCGCTGCTAGGTGCAGAGAAGCTGGCGGCACAGTATGTGGTCAGGTCAATGCTGGTGAGGCGGCCATCATCGTTTTGCATCTATCGCGTTCACACACTGCCCTTATCTGTATCAAGCAAAGTACGTACTCTATCTCAAGTTACGTATGCTGATAATATGTCGGGTGTTTATCGCAGGGTCTGCTGAACGTGCTGAGTATGTGCCGGCTGAGGAGAGCCATCTCAGTCCGCAGTGGAAGCGCGGCGGGGCGGTGGTGGAGCATCATTTGCCTCTGTCAGTTCCACCTCCCATTCTACTCCTCCCGCCTCCTGCCTAACTCGTTCGCGCTGGTTCTGGTCAATCTGGGCGCGGCGGAGTGGCTGCTGCAGAAACGACCTCCCGTCGTTGTGCTCCTCTTCGCATTCACGACGGCAAGTTTGACTCGCTCACACTCTTCTTTGACATCCGGCTCACCTATTAACCCAACTGACATGTGCACTGTGTCTCTCAAACACACAGGTGGTATTCAGAGCCGACATTCTCATACTGGCAGGCATCATCGGGGTGGACATGCTGCTTAGCAAACAACTGAGCCTACTGCGTGGTATTCTGTGCGGCGCTGCCTCTGTCGCGCTTAGCCTCGCGGTGACCATCCCGCTGGATTCGCTACTGTGGGGCAGGTGGCTTTGGCCTGAGGGGGAGGTGCTCTATTTCAACACAATCCTCAACAAGTGAGTACCCGGAACCGGTTGATGATTACACATCCCCTTCCGTCTGCCATAAGCCCCCCCCCTCCCCCCCCCCCCCCCCCCCCCCCCCCCCCCCACACACACACACACACGCACACACACACACACGCACGCACGCACACACAGAATTTACACACGCACTTTCCCACAAAATACACGCACCCACACACGAGCACATGCACCAGCGCACAACAGTCACACCTACACAGCCACTAACACACATACACACACGAACACACATCATGTACATCTTCCGCTGATGTCCATGCTAACACGTACGAGCATGCATGTACAGACGAGTTTATGGACAAGCCTGCACAAGGAGCCACGCAGCCTAATCAATACACAATACATGCATACATTTTACAAACGCGCACACGTGTTTATCTTGCATGTAAAGATAAACACGTGTGCGCATATAAATGAACCCAGCCATGTATTTATACAAATACGCAAACACCTGTATAGCAGCACAAAAAATATAAACATGAACAACTCCTTCCTCTCGTCGCCTCAGTGAGATGCTCCTCCTATGTTATTCCCTGATAGGAGCGCCAACTGGGGCACCTCCCCCGCCCACTGGTACTGGACGTCCGCCCTGCCGCGGGCTATGTTGGGCGCTTACCCGCTGCTGCCTGCCGGCCTTCTCATGGACGGGCGCAACATACGGCCCACTTTAGCGGCCATCGCATTCATCGCACTCTACTCTCTCCTGCCGCACAAAGAGGTGTCTCCTCACCTCGATACGCCCTGGCCAATTTGCTGTGCGTATTTGAACTTTTTCTTTATGTTGCTTCTTCCCTCATCAACACACTAACAGCGGTGGTACCAACTTGTCCTGCTGGTCTGTCTCCCCCACCACACAGCTGCGATTCATCATGCCCGTGCTGCCGCTCCTCAACATCCCCGCTGCAACAGCACTGGCGCGCCTGCAGCAGCTGGGCTACCCTCTCTCCAAGGACGACTCTCACCGCGGCTCCCTTTTGCCCCGTTTGCTTATGTTTACGGCTGCCGGGCTGATGCTGGCAAGTCTTTTGCCCACCGCAATCCTCCTGCGCGCCAGCAGCCTGAACTACCCCGGCGGCGCAGCGCTCGCTCGCCTGCATCAACTGGGCCATGTCTGTGAGACGGGACCTATCCACATCGGCAACGTGGCGGCCATGACAGGCGTCACCAGGTTTCAGGAGCTCAACCCTCCCTGGGCCTACTCCAAGGTGCGGCCTGCCCACTTTTATGAAATCCAGTGTTAAATGTAAACTCTAAAACCATGGAGTTATCTGCGCATGAAAAAAGGGTTCTCTGCACGCCATCTGTTTTTGCTCTGGTTGAGTTGTGTCCCCGGTAGCTAAATGCATGGGACAAACACGCACGTGTTCGTTCCATCATGCAGCTCCTTCTTGTATGATGACAATCTACACAAAAAGAGAAAACACTCAAAACAAGTTGTGAACTGCGGTGTATTGTTGTTTATTGGATAGATTCAGAGGAGGAAACAACGGTAGTGAACACTTAAGCTCATCAACTGACACTGAGCGGAGTGGCATCCTCAGATGGAGGGCATCGGCCTAAATGAGTACTGGCGTCATGGATTTACGTGTCTCCTGGCAGACAAGCCAGTAGTCCCGGGGTGAGCTGTTCCTGATCCCATCACATTAGGCTCGCGCCCGCTTTCTTTTTTTTCCTGACACTGCGTAAATGTACTGCAGCAGCTTCCCACATGTGTGTGTGTGTGTGTGTGTGTGTGTGTGTGTGTGTGTATGTGTGTGTGTGTGTGTGTGTGTGTGTGTGTGTGTTAATTTGTGTCTTACCAATTGCAGGTACCAATTGGTAGAGAGTGTGAGCGGTTTCCATCGTCTGGCATTCAATCAAAACCTGCGCGAAATGCTTGCCGCGTTAAAGGCATGGGACATGCCCCTGCAGTGGGTCGTCACGCCGCAAGTTCACATTCTGAAACGGATCACGAATTATTCCGGTGATGTGTGAATTGTTGCTTGTGAAATTTTGAAAAAACTACACAATAGGCAGTTACCTCCATTACGTGTAGCTTGTAAATGATTCGTTGCGAGCCCAAGTCTTGTGTACATTTCTACCCCATCCAAATGTCTTCAGGTTTCATGCCACTTCGATGCGAGATAGACAACGCGTATATTTTTGTGTTGCACTAGTTTTAACTACACCAAATAAACAAGTTCCAAAACGCGCAAAATTTCCAAGAAATGTGTGCGGGCCTCCGTAAACCTCGCTCCCAACCGCTTGCAGCGACATCCCATAGTGATTTTAGGATCCCGCTCTCCGGTCCGCGTTTCATCTGCGATTGCCGTAGAAAAAGCATCGAATGCTCGGGGCCTACCCCCCAACTTCGCGATGCATGGTGTTTCCGAGTGTACACGTGCTAAGTCACTCCGCAGTGATAGCACGGAAGTGAAAGACACGGGGTTGTCCGTGGGCGAACGATTAACTCATGCTCCTTGCTTGCGGCTGGCATCTGCGCCCGGCCATGTACTCTGCCGTTGACCGTATGCTGCGGACCACGTAAGTTGTCAATCCCGGTGTCCTAGGTTATCGAGCCACCCGATCTTTTTGCCACACTTAGTGACGCCCACATATTGGCAAGTGTTAGGCGGGCGCAGTCCCTAACATCATGGGCGTGTGATTTTGGGCCGAGCCGTCCATGCACCGGGTATGCCGTGACACGCGCGTGCGAGTCGCGCACAACCTGATGCACACTCGGGGCGCCCGTCGCGTGTTTGCCTTTGGAGCGCCCATCGGCGAGATTGCGTATATGAAAAATGTGATAGACCCGCCGTTGTTCGGGTGGCGCGTGAGGCCAAAATCATCGGTGCGCAACAACGGCTTCATTGTCGGCGCCGCGCCTAGTTTCGGGCGGGCCCGTCGTGCATTCCAACTTTTGCGGCCTAAACGTGCGAAGCACGTTTGATGTACTCAGATATACGGGTTTCAAGAACTGATAAAAAATAGCATCCCAACATGTCACCAAAACGGGGAGTTAACAAATTGTTCTTTTTCCATTTCGAGTCGGGTTTCCATTACAATTTTCGGAATTGCATTTCGTTCCATCCTCGACAAGTTATACCCTATTTTGTCCGAGTCTCTTGGAAGTCCACCCCTCCCATCACCTCCCGTACACGCAGCTGCCCCGCAACAGACTCCGCCACTGCTTACACCACCGACCGCGCCCGCCTCTCATGCGCCTCGCAAGGCACGAGTGGCCTTAACAATGTACGATGTTGCGCTTGGCGTGTTTGGCGCCCTAGTTCTGGCGTGTGAGTAAAACACAAATGGCAATGCATTCAACCACGTCCCGCTTTGTTAAGCGGACGCCGCCCCCATAATTGGTTATCATAGGTAAGTCAAATGATTACCATGAAGCTCTAGACACGCCATGCCGTTTGCCCTCTCGGTGGTTTACTGCCCGCAAGGTGGGGTGTGAGCCGACAAATCTCATCATGATTTCATGCGTCGCCGTGTCCGTGTAGCGTGGTACCTCTGCACGCATAACACTTGGCGGGATTTTGACCCTAAAAAAGCGACTACCACGGCTTCCCCGTATTTGGGCGTTGGGCGGGCATTGCATGGGGCGTTGCACTCGAGTTACTACTAAGTGTGCCTAGCAGATATTAAGTGACAATGGCCCATATACCGTTTTCAAAAAAATTAAAATGAAATTGTTTTTTACAACAAGTACCGGTAAATCGGCTCATGTCTCAAGGAGTACCCAAAACTGCCATCTAGGGCTTCGGGTTGGGATTTTACGCCGGGGGTCTCCTTCTCCATCCCTCTCCGTCGGCTTTAACAATAAATATAAATCTTGCAGGGATAGACAATGTCTATCGCTAAAAAAACTGAGAATACTAGGTCGCTATCTCCAAGATGAGCGGCCCGCTCGCGCAGCTCGAGGGCGCTGATCATCCTACGTGGCTTATTGTATGTGCTGGTCTAGTCGGGCATGCCTCAAAGTTACATAAGTTACAAAGCTTGGTAGAATACAGAATTAAAACTTATGTTGCGCGCGAAACGTTTACACAGAGCATGATTGATAACCGGGTCGGAAGGTATTAAATTGTTACTTAGATTATCTTTTGGCCGTGCATCCTAGTCTTCCGCTTCGGAATGTGTCGGGTACAAACATGAGAATTTAGAAGCGTGGACATGCTGGCAAGGGCAACGGGTAATCCTCCGCATCAAAAATCGATGCATTCATGGGAGTATGATGCATCTCCCGCATCATCCATGTCAATGCGTCCATTAATAAGTGCCCTAACTAATCAATATGCATCCATGAATCAGTGCCATATATAACCAATGCGTCCATGACTTATTAGTGCCCTATTTGATAAACGCGTCCATGAATAAATGTCATATTTAATTGATGCATCCGTTAATAATAACCAAAAAATAGCAATGCATTCATTTATTGGTGATGTATATTTAGTTGATGCACATCGAATGATCAATATCGCTATTATTTCGCGGGACATCGTTCGCATCGACGCATCTCATTTGAAATAAAATAAAATTATTTGTTTAATTCGCTCATGCACAAGGTGGAAGTTAACCGGTTGTTGTCTCACGGTCCTCCCAACTTTGCCATCTAGCGAACTTACAAGCCGGGGCTAGACCGTTTACCTCCTAAATTGAAATTGAAATATTTTACTCCAATACCAGTAAAACCGGTTGGAGTCTCTGCCCCCCCCCCCTTATGGTATGCCTAGCTGGACTTAGAAGCGTGAGGTAGACCGTTGAACCACTAATCCCAACTTCTCCAATGGCAGTAACGATACCGTCTAAAACATACCCGTATCAAGGTATTTATTATTTTCTGATCTATACGTATTTTTTTGGATAGAGTATGAAAAAAAAAATGTCGCTAGTCTCCACGATACGCGGCCTGCTCCAGCCGCTGCGGGGTCGCTGATCAGCAAGGCTAGTCAGCTTGAGCTGGTCGAGGCGAACCTGCCTGACCTCGGCTCCTGTGCGACTCCGGTCGTGCCGGAGCTTGGGGGGAAAGGCAGGTGAAAAACCCCCCTCGCATAAGTCGTCGTAGGTCCCGCCTCGATCCGTGCTCAACCCCGCCCGAGGTATATTAGCCGCTCCTCTCGACGCAGCTCGCCACCTAGCCGAGTCTTCTCTCCTCCTTCGGGGGCTAAGAAGAGAAAAGAACTAGGCTGCATACGGTGTCCGGCTGGCTCTCCTGCCCCCGAGCCAGATTTTCTCCTATCCCTTGTCCTTTTCCCGTTTGTTTCCAACACCTATCTGATCGCGCTGTGGCCGTTAGTGCCCTCCCCCAGTGATTTACGTTGTTAGGGGGCCGCCTTTACGAGCAGTGTGCCGTTACGATAACCCTAGGCACACTGCCTGAGGCAGCCTATCGATAACCGGGTACCGACTAGGGAAGGGGTTGGAAGAACACATGGATCGAGTCGCCAGTCCTCAAAAAATGGTGGGTACGGGAATTTTTTCCAAAAACCCCCCGTACCGGGCTTTTCCGGCGGCGGGCGATCCTAAGGACCGCCGCCGCCAGACCGTGCCGCTCCTCCGGCTGCGACCAACCTCCGTCCAGCGTAGCAACAGGCCTCGCCCCCAGGGGAGACCTAAGGCTCTCGCACGGCTGGCGACTGCTAGCGAGCGCCGTCCCTAGCGCCGCTTCCCAGCTGTCCGCCGCCAGCTCCAACACCCTCGTCCCTCCGCTAATCCGTCCGTACCCCTGTTCGCCAAAAATATTTCGCAAACGCCGCCCCCGCCCCATCGTCGGGAGAGTATCTGCGAGTATTTAGTCGCGGAAAAGACATATCGGACTGGCCGAGCGGGAGATCCTTGTGCCGGTGTACGGATATTCTGTTTTTCCAAAACCCGCCGTACATGGCTTCCCGGCAGCTGCTGATCCCGCGGATTGCAGCTTTCGGTACCTCGTTCAGCCCCCTACCGTGCCAGGTATGGCACGGCTATGGGGTTACCAGCGCCCACCGCGTGGGTTTACCTCCTACTAAGTCC
The DNA here is from genome assembly GCA_026401115.1 of Tetraselmis chui. Taxonomy (NCBI): domain Eukaryota; kingdom Viridiplantae; phylum Chlorophyta; class Chlorodendrophyceae; order Chlorodendrales; family Chlorodendraceae; genus Tetraselmis; species Tetraselmis chui. The sequence goes on from JAPMLY010000513.1 coordinate 170,116, forward strand.
AATAACCTCTAAAGTGTGGTAGGGGCTCATACCCCCCCCCCCCCCCCCCCGGGGAGTTTTCACGCACGTCGGTGGCGATGGTCATGTGGGGTTAGTAAGTGCGGTTAAAGTTGGCTGAGGAACGGCGTGTCATCGCGCTGGATTCGAGGCGATAGATGAGAAGGAGGTGGTGCAGCCATTAAAGAGTGCGCAACTCGGGTTGTGCGAGTATGCGTGTGGTGTCGAGACGTGTTGTAGAGATGATTATGTCATGAGGATGTGTGCGGAGTGTGAGGAGGGTTGTGAGGCTGGTGATGGTGGATGTGTGCGGGGCACAGGTTCGACTCACCATGACGATGGGGATGATGTCTATCTTTGTACATGGCCATTGGCTTCGGAAGGCGTTGGCAAGAGGGGTGTATGTATCTCGGATAAGTTGCGCGGTTTGAGGGGTTATTCTATGTGTAATATTATCCATTCCCTAATTGAATATGTTTAATCGAGGAGTAATGACGTCGGGCGTTCGAGTGACCAATGAATGTGGGTACGAGGAGGCGGATGAAGTCGGGGTTGTGGACGGGGGTCTGAGCGAGGAGGGTGGTAGGTCTTCATGGAGGTCAACATGCCATGGTGAGAGAGAGTCGATGGGGTTGCCTTGGTAGGCATGTTAGTAAGGTGAGGAGGGTGGCGGCAATCAAGGGGATGTGGATGAGAATGGGAGAGGCGAAGAATTTGATGGGTTTGTTACCAAAGTCGGCGGTGATGGTTTCTCAACGTCCGCTATTGTGGCGTTCCGAGAGGGAGAGGGAGAATTGTAAGGCATTATTGTGCCGGCCTTGTCCGAGGGCTGACATCGAGGAGTAATAGCATTCCCTGTGTCCACCTGTCCGGTGCTAGTGAATCTCCCACACATGGGGCAGCGGAGGGTGGAGTTGTGCGAAAGAGGCGGGTTTAATGTACTCCCCACATGAATTCGTGCTTGTGGTTGAATCTGACATTGGTAAAGGGAGGTGAATTTTTGTGGAACGAGAAATCCGCTCTGTTTGAGGCGGCGCATGCAAGAAGGGCGCCGTGCTTGGTGTTACGGTATGAGTGTGTTTGATGTTGTATTTGTGTGTGTTTGTTATGAGGTTGGTGTATCTGAAGGGTGTGGGTTCGCCTTGTGTCCGAAGGATAAGTGTGTATGGCTATAGTTCCATGTGATGATAGACACTTCTGAACCCGTGGTGTAGGAAATGTCGGGGTGGTGTCCATCTGCGACTTGGTTGGCTAGCGCGTCGGCGTGCCCGTTACATGGAGAGTGGCGATTTGCTATTATTTTGCCGAGGTGGGTGCTGATACTTGATGTGCGGCGGGTGTGGAGGGTGTGTGTGATTGACTCGAGGGTTTCGTGGTGGGTGTGGTGTCGGTAAGCAATGGGCCAACGAGTGAATCTTTGGATAAGTCGTAGCGAGCATGTGTTATTAGTAAGGAGGGGAGTATGACCGAGTTGAAGGGCGATGTCGATGCCCGCAACTTCCGCACGGTTAATGGTGTGGGGGGGAGGAGTGGAAGTCACTATTATTTTGACGTGAGTATCCGTGACATAGTGGGTAGCGGCCGCTCCAAGTGGCGACGAGCCTCCCTTTTTCTAGCCGTTAGTGTAGACGAAGTTCTGCATGTTCCAAGCGAGAGCTCCTTTCATGGGGGAGTAGGTTACTGTCGAGCGTTCCGGGGGAGGGTAAGTGTGGAGTTGAGTGGGGTAGGGGAAAGGTAATAAATGCCTGCCGAGTGAGGTATATGTTATGCGGTGAGGGTCGGAGGTGGTTAGGTGAGGGTGGGGATGGAGATGTGAGTGTTGTATATGGATTGGAGAGTGTTGGCAGGGCTGTCATAGCTGTGTGTGAGGGTAGAGATGACAGAGCGAGGTGGTTAGCGACAAGGTGGATGTCTACCATCCAGCATGTACCGAAGGGTGTTGGCGTGTGGGTGCCGGTGTGTTAGTCAGGGGGAGGAAAGCGTTCGCGTCGTTGGGGAGGGGGTAGAGGCGGCTTATTGTGGACGGTAAGTTCATGTGTTTGGCGTGACGATATGGGGTGTGTTTCCATCGAGAGAGGATGAGAATGGTGGCGCTGAGGAAGTGAGAGGAGGTGGAGTGGGCAGTGATGATGGCGTGCCCCATCGCTCGGCGCATGCATTCCTGGACGTATTTAGTATTTGCCATTTTCGTGCCTTGCTTGGTGTGTGGGGCGTGGCTGCCGTTGGAGGAGACGACGATGTCTTTTGGATAGAGTGAGTGGTATGTGTGGGAGGGTAGTAGGGGTGTGTTGAGGAGTCGGAGTAGAGTTCGATTTTAGTGTGGAATGCAATGCCGATGGCAGATAGGAGGTCTTCCTTGGTGGCCATACGGGTGCGTGTGGTGGTAGCGGGGGTGGGTGAGTGTATTTCCGAGCGTGGGTCGAGTAGTCGGATGGTGAGGCGGTAGGCCTCTTCTTTGAATGTGTGATGGGTGAGGTTGGGGCAGGAGAGATGGTAGAGGTGTCGGATGCGTGGGACTGAGAGGGTAGTGAACGCGCGGCCGTTAGGGGTGCATAGAGTGTTTGTGTAATGAAGGGTGGGGTGGGAGTGTATGGTGAATGTGTCTATGGAGAGCATGTCGAGGTCGGGGTTGCTAGGTTCATGGTTGAAGGTGACGAGGGCGTGTGTCCATGGGTTAGGTCCATGGGTGGAAAGGATGAGGGAGGTGGCGGGAGTGAAGCCGTTGTTATCAAGCGTGTATTGTATGGCGACTTTGATTGTGATCCTATTTTTTTGTCGCGGGAAAGCAAAAGCTAAGTGCCGGTCTAGTGACCTTAGGTGTACACCTACCGGAGGAATTTTCCTATACCGTAGAACAAGAAAAGGACAACGCGGTACTTCTACGAACACAAACTATTATATGAATTGCCGGACTCAGCTCACCCAGACATCGAGGAACTACTGACGTACTTCGACTTCGACCGAGTTTTCAGCGGGAAAGCAGCTAGATAAGAGATGGCAGATCGGTCATCGCGAATCCATTGCTCAAATGGACAGCGGAAACCCTCACAACTTGGCTTCAACTTGTACTTCGCGCATTACACGAACACCCACCGGACGATTCCGCGTGGACTTAACACTCCTTACGCAAGGGTGCGGCTACAACAACGTACGGTATCGGCACCCCGATGCAGCAGATCAAGTTCTTCGACGGTTGGGCACCAGTGTCATACGTAGTCCTCGACTACATTGACGCAACAATACGCCCGAGCCCGTGAGCTTGGCAACTACTTGGTTGGATGACCCCACGCGGAGCCCCACCCGTCGTCACAAAGCATGTCGGCGGCAGATGGCACAAGCGAGCCCCAATACAATTCACATGGGTATGCCGCACTAGGGTATATCGTTCGCTCGACGTCGACTAGCATGGTGACGTCGAGCCGGCCCCAAGGGGGGCAGCACGACACCATCAACGAGGAGGATTGTCGCAACGGGAGGAACGGCGAGGTCCGGTGGCGACGATCTTGTGGATCAACCGCTGCCGAAAATCCGGTATGAATGTGCGGAGGTACGGACATCATAATGTACGTACCCCGCGGTCTTTTGGATCTGGCAAGGGCGACCATGCCCCACCCTACCGTCATCCACTATAGCTATGCAAGCCCAATATTAGAGAGTGCGAGGCCGTGTAAGCGCGGAGGCTCGCACTCAAAGCAAGGGTGCTCGAAGGACGCGCGAACGGTGGAAGGAGGGTAGGGTGATTGCATGGTAGGTTGCCATACATGTACCCGGTTACCAACATAAAAATTGTCGGGAAAATGCCTAGGTACGCTTTTCAGCGCGGCGGAAGGAGCGCTAGTTCCTTGTGTTTGGCTGAGTATCCGTTTGGAGGAGTGGAAGTCACTATTATTTTGACGTGAGTATCCGTGACATAGTGGGTAGCGGCCGCTCCAAGTGGCGACGAGCCTCCCTTTTTCTAGCCGTTAGTGTAGACGAAGTTCTGCATGTTCCAAGCGAGAGCTCCTTTCATGGGGGAGTAGGTTACTGTCGAGCGTTCCGGGGGAGGGTAAGTGTGGAGTTGAGTGGGGTAGGGGAAAGGTAATAAATGCCTGCCGAGTGAGGTATATGTTATGCGGTGAGGGTCGGAGGTGGTTAGGTGAGGGTGGGGATGGAGATGTGAGTGTTGTATATGGATTGGAGAGTGTTGGCAGGGCTGTCATAGCTGTGTGTGAGGGTAGAGATGACAGAGCGAGGTGGTTAGCGACAAGGTGGATGTCTACCATCCAGCATGTACCGAAGGGTGTTGGCGTGTGGGTGCCGGTGTGTTAGTCAGGGGGAGGAAAGCGTTCGCGTCGTTGGGGAGGGGGTAGAGGCGGCTTATTGTGGACGGTAAGTTCATGTGTTTGGCGTGACGATATGGGGTGTGTTTCCATCGAGAGAGGATGAGAATGGTGGCGCTGAGGAAGTGAGAGGAGGTGGAGTGGGCAGTGATGATGGCGTGCCCCATCGCTCGGCGCATGCATTCCTGGACGTATTTAGTATTTGCCATTTTCGTGCCTTGCTTGGTGTGTGGGGCGTGGCTACCGTTGGAGGAGACGACGATGTCTTTTGGATAGAGTGAGTGGTATGTGTGGGAGGGTAGTAGGGGTGTGTTGAGGAGTCGGAGTAGAGTTCGATTTTAGTGTGGAATGCAATGCCGATGGCAGATAGGAGGTCTTCCTTGGTGGCCATACGGGTGCGTGTGGTGGTAGCGGGGGTGGGTGAGTGTATTTCCGAGCGTGGGTCGAGTAGTCGGATGGTGAGGCGGTAGGCCTCTTCTTTGAATGTGTGATGGGTGAGGTTGGGGCAGGAGAGATGGTAGAGGTGTCGGATGCGTGGGACTGAGAGGGTAGTGAACGCGCGGCCGTTAGGGGTGCATAGAGTGTTTGTGTAATGAAGGGTGGGGTGGGAGTGTATGGTGAATGTGTCTATGGAGAGCATGTCGAGGTCGGGGTTGCTAGGTTCATGGTTGAAGGTGACGAGGGCGTGTGTCCATGGGTTAGGTCCATGGGTGGAAAGGATGAGGGAGGTGGCGGGAGTGAAGCCGTTGTTATCAAGCGTGTATTGTATGGCGACTTTGATTGTGATCCTATTTTTTTGTCGCGGGAAAGCAAAAGCTAAGTGCCGGTCTAGTGACCTTAGGTGTACACCTACCGGAGGAATTTTCCTATACCGTAGAACAAGAAAAGGACAACGCGGTACTTCTACGAGCACAAACTATTATATGAATTGCCAGACTCAGCTCACCCAGACATCGAGGAACTACTGACGTACTTCGACTTCGACCGAGTTTTCAGCGGGAAAGCAGCTAGATAAGAGATGGCAGATCGGTCATCGCGAATCCATTGCTCAAATGGACAGCGGAAACCCTCACAACTTGGCTTCAACTTGTACTTCGCGCATTACACGAACACCCACCGGACGATTCCGCGTGGACTTAACACTCCTTACGCAAGGGTGCGGCTACAACAACGTACGGTATCGGCACCCCGATGCAGCAGATCAAGTTCTTCGACGGTTGGGCACCAGTGTCATACGTAGTCCTCGACTACATTGACGCAACAATACGCCCGACCCCGTGAGCTTGGCAACTACTTGGTTGGATGACCCCACGCGGAGCCCCACCCGTCGTCACAAAGCATGTCGGCGGCAGATGGCACAAGCGAGCCCCAATACAATTCACATGGGTATGCCGCACTAGGGTATATCGTTCGCTCGACGTCGACTAGCATGGTGACGTCGAGCCGGCCCCAAGGGGGGCAGCACGACACCATCAACGAGGAGGATTGTCGCAACGGGAGGAACGGCGAGGTCCGGTGGCGACGATCTTGTGGATCAACCGCTGCCGAAAATCCGGTATGAATGTGCGGAGGTACGGACATCATAATGTACGTACCCCGCGGTCTTTTGGATCTGGCAAGGGCGACCATGCCCCACCCTACCGTCATCCACTATAGCTATGCAAGCCCAATATTAGAGAGTGCGAGGCCGTGTAAGCGCGGAGGCTCGCACTCAAAGCAAGGGTGCTCGAAGGACGCGCGAACGGTGGAAGGAGGGTAGGGTGATTGCATGGTAGGTTGCCATACATGTACCCGGTTACCAACATAAAAATTGTCGGGAAAATGCCTAGGTACGCTTTTCAGCGCGGCGGAAGGAGCGCTAGTTCCTTGTGTTTGGCTGCCCCCCCCCCCCCCCCCCCCCCCCTGCCTAATTGCTTTCGAGGTGACGGGGGACCTCGACGAGGAGGACAGTCGCCACGGGAGGAGCAACAACGACCTTGGGACGGGGCATACGTGACACGACGGCGGAATCGACGAGCGACCGCGTGACGAGAGATTTGTCGCTAGCTTTCCCCCTCCTATCTCCGTTAAGACCGAATTTACGTAGGAGCTGGCTAGATTTGGCTGGCCCGTCGCCTCTTTCGAACGCCGATTGACTTAGGCCGGTCGGCACCCCGGCTCGGGAGCGGGCCGTGCATCGTGAAGGTCGATTAGCAATTTCATTTTGCATTTCTTGAGAAGTGGATTTATTTTTAGATATGTTTCTTCTTGATTACAAGATCATTTCTGTTGTTATTGCTTAGGCATGGGGGCTGTGGCAATTACTACGATCGCTTACAGTTTTTAAGCTTCGAGGAACGTCGGCACATCCACACGGGAGAGAAGTGTGCCAATAGGTGTTCATGGTCGAAGAGAACCCGGCCCAATCGTTCCCCTAATTGTCCTACATGACAAAGCATTTGATGATCGTTAAACAACAATCGGACCAATTTGCCGACTTTGTTGTAATACAATTTCGTTTCCGTTAAGGGTGACTTTTACGACTCCTATCAATTAGCTAGTGCGTCTACTAAGGGTTATAATAAATAACGATGGAGGCAAAATCTTGACAAAGGATATGTATCGCGTCATATGCATTGAATCTTATTTATGGTATTTGATGTTTCTAGACGTACTTACGATAGTTTATAATACTTACAACGGCATTGATGTCTCAATTACCGAGGATACCGATGGCACCATTAAACGGCGATGCTTATATTCCCTTGATGATTTTGGCATCGGGTGACGATGTGTGTACCGCTAGTTGATCCATGCAGGGCGTGGATTCGACGTTTTTTTTGGCATTTCGAGTCCTTCGAATCTATTTTTTTCATACCCGATATGTCCCAAACCTATAACTCTCGAAGGTGAATTGAATTGAGAACTGCTTCCAATGTTGGTGAGATGAGTGAAATCTTTAACGCGTGTGTCACGGTCTATTGAGATACTGTGAGTGACAGACACCCACTTGAATTGAAACCTCCCGCCCATAGTCGTGAATGAGTATGAGTCATACAATCGACTCTGGCGAGTTGCGGCCGAATTTCCGAGTTAGAGTACATAGTGAGATACTCTGCACGGTGTGACAAGAATGCATGATGAGATACGAAGTGAGACACTATGTACAGGAAAAAGATCAATTACATTCGGATGATTCTGATTTTACCGAATCCAATTCTATCCCATACAACTTGGCAAAACCCTCCGTCGCACAGTGCCCGTATTTTGTGTGTTGTCAGGTGTGCTTTGGGGGCACACCACCCTCGGGCACTGTGCTTCATCACCGGGAATTTTATTTGATCGTGCGAAAATGTTTGCAATCTGCATGTTTTAATGTGAAAGTGATTTTTGGAATCCACATGGCCAGTGTAGATTCCAATCACCGCTTTCACATTAAAACATGCAGATTGCAATGTGCATGCATTTGCGATAGACAAAAAGGATAAATAATTCTGTTACATGTTAAACAAATTTGACTCATGTTCAACAAATTATGCTCCTCTCAGGCACTCGGCTCCCGACATTTCTTCATACGCCTTGTCACTTTGTCTGTTGTCAAGACATTTCTTCAGACTCCTACGATTAACATAACAAGGAAACAATTTCAACACAGGAAGCTAATCAACAAATTCATACATCAACAATGACATAAATCAATCAATATTGGAAAGGCATACCGCTTATCACCTTACGGGTTCATAGAAACCATCAATGCATGGTTAAGAGTTGACTCTGAAGACCCTTTCTTGAAGTCGTCGTGCATCCTCCCAGCGCGGTTGAAGACACGCTCACATGCTGCACTCGTCGCCGGTTGTGCAAGGAATTGGCGAGCCATTTGTCCTAGTCTTGGAAACTGAATCGAATGCTTCCTCCACCAGCAAAGTGGATCAATGTCTTTGTTCGCTACCTGTGGAATATCGTTATACTCATCTAACTCATCCCGCAACTCTACCTCAGGCACAGTAACATTGTCAGTAGGCTTCCTCCCCGATAGTATCGCGTGAAGACTCGCCGTGCTTTTCATCAGCAAGCTTCCTGATGCAAGCTTCTTAAGAGGAGGCTCCACAACTTCCTCCACTTCGTCGTTGTCGATCATCTTCCAATCCCTGTTCCACACAAGACGAACAGCGGACAGGATTTCCTGCCTAAATTTCGTCACATTGAAAAGGTCATGATCCGGGAAATTGAAGTCGAGGAGCTTGAATCGGGGATCAAGAAAAGTTGCGATGCCAATATCTTCCATGTCTGAGTCCTCGACGTCAACGAAAAACCTCTTCACGATTGCCTCACGCATGGCTTCTCGTGCAATGGCAACACAACTTTCAAGTTTCAATGCATCCACATCCACAAGAGTAGTGTCCGCACGTTCATCTTGGTACTGGACCGGCTCAGATGACTCCAATACGGAAACCAAATGACCAAGCAATGGCAACACCAGGGATATGGTAACATACTCTTGACCTTGCAGTTGCGTAACAATCTGAGCAACAGGCCACAGCACACCCGCCATCTCTCGGATGATCTCCCAACCGGTCTCATCTATTGCATAGTCCCCGTACTTTGTTCCGTCCGGATTGGACTGGCAAGTATCCGGGACCTGAGTACAACACACAAATCGTCACATTAATTACCATTAATGGTCAATCTCACATAGTGTATTCAAATAGGATCAGGGTGCCTACTTACATTGTTGTCGTACTTGTGCACAGCTGACGCATTATGGACAAACCACACTGTTTGGGGGAACTGCCCGAGCCACCTTGTTGCTGCCTTGGTGCTCGGCTTACCTTGCGGAAGATTTAGGTCTGCCTGGATGGCGTACAAAGTTTGAGTACCCAGTCCACTCCGAGAGAAATGAGCTGTTACACCATTCATGCAGCGGACAGCTTCCTTGATCCCCTCGCAATTCAGAAATATGTTCGCACACAACTGCAGTCCATGGTCGACGCAAGTAGCCCCCTCGAAATCACCCCAGCCCGCCTTAATGTTGCTCCCGTTGTCGCATTTCTGAGAGGAAACACATGTTTCAATTCCCTCTGTTGAGTTCACTACGCATGATAATGGAAAGAATATGCATACGACTCACCTTGCTGAATACACAAGTTGCAACTGTGTCAACGTCCGCTTCATCTGCTCCCACACCACGACGGTATTCACCAATACCGAGTTCAGAAAGTCCTTCCTTGGTGGCGATAGCAATGTTGCTACCTGTAGACGAATGGACACGACTAAATGACAATAGGAAGCTTAATGGATATCAACTATATAACTAATAGTTGTTACAACAATAGGAAGCTTCTAAGACATTAACATCTATATAATTAATCCAACACTTCTGATCTTACCGGTGTGACGGACGCTTCCAAATGGCTCGCAAAACAATAGCCTGTTTTGCAGCTGAAAGCATTCATCCACCCAATGCCCCATCACGGCAAACAAAGATATCGCATTCTCACCCCAAACATCACCGCTGATAGAGACCATCAGTCCCTCCTCCGTCAGCTTCTTGATGTCGGCTTTGATGCTGTGCCACGACTACGCCGCAATTAAGAGTGTCAGTGCGGATTCGGTTACTTTAACATAACACACAACTGCAATTGCCGTTACATACCTGCGTTGCAAGCTCAGCAGTATATCTCATGACAGTCTCACGGGATGGGCCCTTGTATGCGCCGCCAGAGATAGCGTGAATCCATTCACGATGCTCAGTATCCGTCTTTGTGATTCCAAAGGGACGGCACCTCTTCGAAACCCATTTCGCTGCCATAAGATCTAGGACCTTCTTCCTTTGCTTTGATATCTGAAAAACAAAAACAACACATTTCAGCACACATGCGGGGTGAAACCCAAAAGCGGGGTGGACTGTGAACACATTACCTTGTGATTGAGAATTGTCGATTGAGGCTCCTCACTAACGGGGACAAACTCCCCTGACTGTAGATCTTGTATGTAGACCTTGTTGTGTATCATCCTGACGTGCTTTACGAGGTTGCTCGTGGACTTGCAGTAGGCGATCTCCTTCGCGCACAAAACACACTTGACATAGAAACCTCCGTCCTCCGCCTGGTACTCCTTCGTGAAATGCTTCCATGCAGATGATTTTCGGCGTAGCCCATGCTGTCCCTTCAACGACGCAGCAGGCACAAGCTCCGTCGTTTCACAGCATGTTTCTTCTTGCTCCTTGATCTTCGCCGCCTCCCGTTGATCGGCCTTCTGCTGTCTGCGAAGTTTCTCATCTTCTTCATGCTTCTTCGCACACCGCAGACATACATTAACAAACCTTTCAGTCGCATGCTAGTAAAGAGTTCGAACAAAGTCACAACAGACGATTCACAAACATAGACACAACAACTGTGTACTTGATAAATGAAATGGTCAAGACCATCATCCAAAACAACGGGGAGTGAGGCACGGGCGATCTAAGACATACATCTATATGCTTCTTCTATATGCGTCTTTGATAAGACGTTGGACCCGGCGTATTCTACAAATTGACGGCAGTTCGACTCATGAAAACCGGGCTCGTCGACAGCACCGCGTAAACAACTTTATCAATGTATACGTGAAGTTGGAATTAGGTTCACATTAATATATCGCTCGGACTATATGCTAGAGAGGGAACATCTCAGCGAGTTCTCTCCGGACCACTTGCACGAGAGATCAGTCTGCCAAATACCGTGAAACGGATTGAAACTAAGCGGCCGGGAATTATACTGAGACAGCAACACTTAGATCATTCGATGTCATGGTAATAAAAAACCACGCAAAATTACGGAACAAGCGAAATTAGTAGGCCATGATCAGCTTGCGTATGAAGACTGCAATAAAAAAATTAAAACAATAACAACGAACGCACCTTATCAGCTTCGACCTTGGCGTCCTTGAACTGTTGCAATACGAACTCCCAATTACCTTGCCTTTTCACGTTTACAGCGTATTCCGTGGTGTTCGCTTCTTCGGGAAGTCCCTCCCATTTGACTATGTACCCGGGACACCCCACAATCTTAACCTCCGCGACAATTGAAGCGACACGGTATGACTCACGACCTTCATATATATCCCCCCGACCTTTAGAGGTCCTGTACACAAAGTCACCGTGATCGGAAGTGGACGCCGATCGTTCGTCACTTCTCTTGCTATCCCCCTTGCTGAGGGGGGTGGGGTGGCTGGGCCGGCGGCCTAATCTACCTCCTCGTCTACCCATACTGTATTTATGTGGAAACCGCAAATATGACGCATGCCTATCAGACAATTGGTCGTTTGATTTCCCCTCCGTACGCGTTTGAACTGACCGCCCAATGCGCCTCTTTGCGATGACATGGCAGAATGGCGCGTGCTCCTGAGATTTCCTATCATGTTGCCTTTGTACTTTACCAAGGCAACGCGGAAGTAAAGCGTGATAACGGCATGCGAGGATGTACGGACGTGCGGTCCGCAACCTCGTGGCAAGTGCAATAAACCTTGTGGCGGAATAACGATGCACTCTTTTCCCTCAACCTGATCTACTCCGTACATTCCCATTGAAATCATATCCAGGGCGTGGATACGAGGGCTACGTGGATTTGGCGAATTCACGCGAGACAGAGATACTCCGTTTCCATTGGATGACATGTGCGATACGAGACAGAATCTTTGACAGCTGTACCCGGGTGAATAAAACTGTATCACGCTGGTTTGCGAGATGAAACCCTAAGTTATTGCTTACAATGCGGGATGGATATGTTGTATTATATTACGGAGTGAATTGATTACAAGCCATTTTAGTTTACCTCCGAGATAAGATAATTTCTCCAAAATAGGCATGGGACTCGAAATTACCCGGGTACCCAATACCCGGTTCCACGCCCTGGATCCATGCTAGCCTTAGCTGGCCATGATACGAGTATTTGTCCAACTTGGTTTTCTATGATTGGCGAAGAGCAACACCAACGATACGAAGAGCATCGGCGCCCGCCAGTGGCGCAGTCGCGGCGGCCCCGGAGGGGGGTGCGCTCGTATGCCCGTCGGCACTCACCCCCGGGCCGTGCAGGTGAAGGTCGAGTAGCATT
>JAPMLY010000513.1:187500-197219 GCA_026401115.1 Tetraselmis chui
GGTGTTGGTATGATGTCAAGTGTCGGATTTGGTTTATTATCGATTACCGTCGCGCTAGTTAAGTCATTCGAGTTTTCTGTTGTTGAGAATCAAGCATCGGAGGACTGAATTCTCGGGCTGTTTGCGATGTCATCAATTGCTTTTAATTTCTGATACAATACAACCGTATGCCATCAATAGAATTGCATGTGTTCAGTCAGGCGCTGATGTGAATGTGGTGCGTTCGTATCCTCGTCACTACTCTCGCTTGGCCCTGCTCCAGGCGTCCTCATTTCGTTGTTTTGAAAATGTGAACGGCTTCCGAATGAAAAATGTACGAAATTCACAGCAACAAGGTATCGAGCTTATTGTGTTGGGTGTGTGCGCGTTTCGAATTTTGCGACGTTGACCTCATCGTCTTGTTGACTACATGAAAGCAAGTTCGTTATGTGCCATTGGCTGAATTCCCTATGTTAAATTAGTAACATTTTGTTGATATGCGATTCTTATAAAGCTGGCGCCCTACTCCACAACTGTTTACTGTCTTTAGTTGGGCTCTTTTTTTTTGGCAAAGAATCTACGAAACCTGTCTACGATTTCACTGCGTGCTTGAATTTGCGATTTCCAATACTTAAATTCATGTTGAGCAGGCGGTGTGACTCTATTGGAAACTAAAATGTATATTGCGGCACAGTCCGTTTAGGGCATCAGTGGATTGAGTTCGTGGTATATATGTATGCCTTCGAAGATGTGTGGTCTTTAGATAGTAATGTCGAGACAACTTGTTTGAGGTTTTTGCTTACCACATATTTATGATATTATTATGTTTTTCTTTCTCGGTTTCCGTCGATTTCTTAGTTTGCATTGTTGCAATTCCCCGTACCGACATGCAGATGTGAAATCTTCACCACATCAGTATTTACAATCATTGATGTGGATTGTGCGAATGGACATGTCAGGTTCGCGTTGTTGAAGATGCTTGTTATGTTGACGAGGTCAATTTCTAATCGTGCAATGCTGATGGGACCGAAGCATATGTTTTCGATGTCGACTATCGTAATCATTGTTTGATTGCGTCGCGTGTTGTGGCCTGTGCGGCATGTGATAATAGGGGGATTCGCCACTGCAATCAGCGGAGCGCTTCCTTGCTAGCCTCCCCACCGGAGCCCTCCCTGCGGACTGGTCGGAGACCGACAAAGAGTCGCTCGTCAAACTCATCGACGCAGAGGCGCGCGAGCTGCGGCTGCTTCCCGTTATGCAGCTAGAAGTGCAAGCCGGCGATCAGCTCATCCCTCTCTACATTTTCAAGGTTTCACACCAAATTGTCTCGTTTTCGGTTTTATCTCTCTCCCGTCGCTTCCAAGTCTCGCCTCATAATGTCCAACTCCCCCAACCAAATATGAAGCTAACCCATCATTCAAAAAAACCCTCGTCAACACTCGCCCACACACATCATTACTTAAACTAAGTGAGACCTTGAGAAGTTTCACCATCGCCAAAACGCCCCCTTACCATTTCTGTGATATATTCCATGTATGTGTTTATTTAACAATCCGGACATGATTTCCATCATGTGTGATTTCTATGTTTTATTGAATGAATTTGAATATAACAAATGTTATTGTCGCGATATTTACACAAGAACTGATCGAATTATCAACGCATCCTAAATTTTCGATGCAATGGCTGTGTTGCCCAAACCACCAATTCCTCCCGAAAAAATGAATGTAACCTGACCGAACGATATTGCATATCATTGACCGATTTGAATGCAATACCCTAAAAGATAGCCCTGAATTGTTGTCGGTACTGTACGAGGAGCTTGGGCGAAGCTCAATTGATCCTGTGTCGCCCTTTGGCTCGGCAGGGCGACAACATCACCGGGATGGTGGAGAACATGACGGCCAAGCTGAACTTGAGCCCCGAGGACAGCGCGATTCTGGAGCAACAGGTGGTGAGCAAGGCGCAAGCGCGCCGCCTCGTTCCCAAACTCACCGTCCCCGTGCAAATGGAGGACGGCAAGACGGAGGATCTGTTTCTGTTCGAGGGTGACAGCGTGAAGGAGGTGCGGGCGGCGCTCGACACTTTTTGCTAACCGCATTTTGGACTGTTTTAAAACAAATTTCGGAGTATTTCCAGCCTTCGATAGTAGGGTTTATTAGGGTTTCGAACTAGCGGGCAGGCACCCATCGGGTGGCGAAGTTACTAAGTGGTTGGGGTGTCATGTCACGGGTGTAGGCGGTCGTGGGGTGGGGCAAGGCGCATGGGTTGCCGGACGAGCAGTTGGTGAGGCTAGAGAGTAGCGTGAAGGCTCGCGCGACGATGGAGCGAGTGATTCCGGCGCTTCGCTTCGCGATGGACGTGGCGGGCGCGAGGCAAGAGCTGCAGCTCTTTTCGGGAGACAACATCACCAACACGGTCCATGCGTTTGTGGAGAAGCACGGCATGGGGGGGGACTCCAAGACGGAGCTGATCAAGATGGTGTCGGAGAAGGCGCTCGATGCGCGGCTGATGCCGGAGTATGTGATCCCCGTGGAAATCGAGGGGGGCGCGTCGCAGGGGAACGCTGACCTACTCATATTTAGGGTAAGATCGCTGGGGTTTCAACAACCTGTACTTTTCGTATAGGGTTTTACAGGAACCCTAATGACTATAACATTTACTTCTAAACGGTTTTTGAAAGTGGTACGGGTTACGTACGGGCTAGTTGGCCATCGATTATGCGTCGTGATTTACTCGCTGAGCGATTGTCCGTCACGTTGTGTGCAGGGCGACAATGTGGAGACGGTGGCCAACAAGTTTGCGGAGGAGCACCACCTCACCGTTGACCGTATCCAGTTTGTCGCTTCCGTGTGGCAGTCGCTGGCGCACCTCTCCACAGCCGCCAAAAGGGACGAACTGTAGACGGAGCATTTTTGCTTTGAGTTGGTGGGGTGACAGTTGGTGAGATGATAGTTGGGGATGTCGCCGTGATCAAAAGGGCGACAATCGTCGAGCCAATCCGCCCTATTATGCTCGTTGTCAGTCATTATTATTGAGTTGGCTTGTGATTTGGCTATTTAACAATTGAGACCCACGAGCATTCTCAAGTGGGCATCGTCCCCCATTCTCACGTTTATATGCCCAAATTATCATTGCGACGTTTGAATGTGGTGGTAAGCTTGAGTGTTTGCGGTTGGCGGCAAAACAACACGCGGTAGGAATGGCAGTGCTCTACTTTAGATGATCATTGCCTCATTTTTGAAAAGGGTATTAAGTATCGCCACTTTTCATTGACTCAAATTCGCTCTAATCCTAATGCTTTTTAAATGAGAGTTCCGCGATTTATTGTTGTGGGCATTCTTGTGAACTTGCGCACCACTTTAGTAATAGAAAGACGGGTTTAGGGTTTTAGGGTAACCCTAAATCCGTTAACGCACGCCAGCGCATTCCACTCTTCCGTTTCCCGACTGCTTGATTTTAACGGAGCTTTCCAATAGTTTCAACCATTTTCTTCTGATAAAACCTGTCATGTGTCACGATCGTCGCTGCCTCTGTGTTCTGTTGACATATGCACCCATTTGCAGGTCGACACCATCCCTGTCATGACATATGCACGCACAGTACTCGTACTAATACATCTGTATCTAGATAGTCCTATATCAGTGGTACGTTTCTACATCACACGGGTACTAGATGTCCCGTATGTTGTATGATATGAACACTAGCTGTCAGCTGTCAGTGTGACACACACACCAACAGCAGCACTGCCCATAGCACCACTTAGCACCGTTCTGAGGCTTCCTCAGCCTGGCAGAGGGGCAGACTATATATACCCACATGAACGTGGGTCATGTAACCATTCTCTCTCTCACTTTCACCTTTCAGTCTCACTTACCTGTGCACCCTTTCATAGGTTATGGGCCCTCACACAAAGTAGTTTTGGTAAAAGTCAATAGCCCAATTGTGCTTTTGCCAATCCACATCTTTCATTGTGTGACTTCATCTCTTCTAGAAACACTCTCAATATTTTCCTCAACGAAGTAACTCCTCTCTAGCTCGTCAGTCAGCTAAAGCGCTCAATCCCACCATAGCGATTCAAGATCATCATCTCTCTTCAGATCTTCCTTTCTCGAATACTTATAATTTTTTTTTTTTTTAATGGCACGTCAGTCTGCTAAGAACGCTCGGCATTTCACCAGCAACAACCTTTTCTTTCAAGCCCTAGATCTCAGCCTCATCGTAGCTATATCATCACCGACGAGACTCTAATTTCCGATTCGACCGACTTAAAACATCATGACTTCATCTCAGACGACTATACATGAGGAAGACTCTGCTTCAATAATTGCTGCGTTAAAGGAGCGCCTGTCGCTCCAACCACAGCTTCTTCATCGTGCCTTAGACCCACAGAAGGCACCACCTTTACCTAAAAATCCAGAATGGTCTGACATGATTGCGTGGGAACAGGAATTTTCCGATTTTGCCTTTACTCACAGATTCGGTGCAGCCCTTACGGCTCACGGCTCCGCTGAACAGCAGCGCAACCTCTACCAGAGCCTCTCCGTGGCGACTCGCCCATGTGCTATTGCAAATTCCGTGGTAAAGCAAGAACTTCCCATGCCCGCACGAGGCTCAAGAGCGCACGACAGTTTCACACACGGGACTGACGCATGGAAAGGTTTACTATCGTGGATTAAATTGGAGGAGGTCCACGCACTGCGACGCGCCACCGACTGCCTCAACAAAGACCAGCTGCCTTCACAGAGCATGATCGCCTATGTTCAGGAGAAAGACTTCGCGAGACGAGACATGTTACGCCTTGGACTTGACTGCGGTGAGAAAACATTTATGGAGGCATACCTTATTCCCCGTATCTGCGAGACCACATATAAGGAGTTGCGAGACCTGGTTATGCGCCGCAGGCGCTTCCACCCAGAGGACTCGTGGTCGGATGTTAAGGAAATCCTCCTATCTGACCCTGCTGCCCAACGTACTCATAATACACCACCGGACACGTCTTCAGTGGTATACATCGCTAGTGCACCGGGTGAGCACACCCCTGCACCACAACGCTACACACCCCGTGCTCAATGCACCCGTTGTGGACGACCGGGACATTTCCATGAACGGTGCTGGCAAACTTCATCCCGCGATGGGAAACCTCTTCACGACAGGGCACCTATCTCACGTCCTGGTACTACTCACGAGCGTCCCTACCAAGCAGGTCTGCGACCTCACGTCTCAAGCCACGAGCCTCCTACGGCACGCCCTAATGTACTTTTTTCCGCTTCAGCACAGTCGACTACTCCTATTTTTGGTGACTTCTGTTTCATGACCACTGGTCCACCTCATCCGAAAATTCGAATGGACCATCATGATCTCTCCACGAGTAATTTTGAGTCTGCCTATGGAGTCCCTTCCAACACATCCGAGATCGCCGTAACTGCGGCTACTCCCTCTTACACTCTCCCTTTGACTCATAATCCTTCCATCCGAAATATTACCTTCAACCAGAAGCAATATACGAAGGAGAAGACTACATTAACTTCGGCTCAGATGGTGGCACAAAACGAAGCTACCAGTGGTCAGCCAGCAGAATTTTATATTTCAGATACAACGAGGAGACTACATTAACTTCGGCTCAGATGGTGGCACAAGACGCAGCTACCACTGGTCAGCCAGCAGAATATTATGTTTTCAATACGAACGAGGAGACTACATTAACTTCGGCTCAGATGGTGGCACAAGACGCAGCTACCAGTGACAAGTCAGCAGACTTTTATATTTTCGATACGAACGAGGAGACTACATTAACTTCGGCTCAGATGGTGGCACAAGACGCAGCTACCAGTGACAAGACAGCAGAGTTTTATATTTTCAATACGAACGTGGAGACTACATTAACTTCGGCTCAGATGGTGGCACAAGACGCAGCTACCACTGGTCAGCCAGCAGAATTTTATATTTCAGATACAAACGAGGAGACTACATTAACTTCGGCTCAGATGGTGGCACAAGACGCAGCTACCAGTGACCACACAGCAGAATTTTATGTTTTCGATACGAACGAGGAGACTACATTAACTTCGGCTCAGATGGTGGCACAAGACGCAGCTACCACTGGTCAGCCAGCAGAATATTATGTTTTCAATACGAACGAGGAGACTACATTAACTTCGGATCAGATGGTGGCACTAGACGCAGCTACCAGTGACAAGACAGCAGACTTTTATATTTTCGATACGAACGAGGAGACTACATTAGCTTCGGCTCAGATGGTGGCACAAGACGCAGCTACCAGTGACAAGACAGCAGAGTTTTATATTTTCAATACGAACGTGGAGACTACATTAACTTCGGCTCAGATGGTGGCACAAGACGCAGCTACCAGTGGTCAGCCAGCAGAATTTTATATTTCAGATACAAACGAGGAGACTACATTAACTTCGGCTCAGATGGTGGCACAAGACGCAGCTACCAGTGACAAGTCAGCAGAATTTTATATTTTCAATACGAACGTGGAGACTACATTAACTTCGGCTCAGATGGTGGCACAAGACGCAGCTACCACTGGTCAGCCAGCAGAATATTATGTTTTCAATACGAACGAGGAGACTACATTAACTTCGGATCAGATGGTGGCACAAGACGCAGCTACCAGTGACAAGACAGCAGAGTTTTATATTTTCAATACGAACGTGGAGACTACATTAACTTCGGCTCAGATGGTGGCACAAGACGCAGCTACCAGTGGTCAGCCAGCAGAATTTTATATTTCAGATACAAACGAGGAGACTACATTAACTTCGGCTCAGATGGTGGCACAAGACGCAGCTACCAGTGACCACACAGCAGAATTTTATGTTTTCGATACGAACGAGGAGACTACATTAACTTCGGCTCAGATGGTGGCACAAGACGCAGCTACCACTGGTCAGCCAGCAGAATATTATGTTTTCAATACGAACGAGGAGACTACATTAACTTCGGATCAGATGGTGGCACTAGACGCAGCTACCAGGGACAAGACAGCAGACTTTTATATTTTCGATACGAACGAGGAGACTACATTAACTTCGGCTCAGATGGTGGCACAATACGCAGCTACCAGTGACAAGACAGCAGAGTTTTATATTTCAGATACAAACGAGGAGACTACATTAACTTCGGCTCAGATGGTGGCACAAGACGCAGCTACCAGTGGTCAGCCAGCAGAATTTTATATTTCAGATACAAACGAGGAGACTACATTAACTTCGGCTCAGATGGTGGCACAAGACGCAGCTACCACTGGTCAGCCAGCAGAATATTATGTTTTCAATACGAACGAGGAGACTACATTAACTTCGGATCAGATGGTGGCACAAGACGCAGCTACCAGTGACAAGACAGCAGACTTTTATATTTTCGATACGAACGAGGAGACTACATTAACTTCGGCTCAGATGGTGGCACAAGACGCAGCTACCAGTGACAAGACAGCAGAGTTTTATATTTTCAATACGAACGTGGAGACTACATTAACTTCGGCTCAGATGGTGGCACAAGACGCAGCTACCAGTGGTCAGCCAGCAGAATTTTATATTTCAGATACAAACGAGGAGACTACATTAACTTCGGCTCAGATGGTGGCACAAGACGCAGCTACCAGTGACAAGTCAGCAGAATTTTATATTTTCAATACGAACGTGGAGACTACATTAACTTCGGCTCAGATGGTGGCACAAGACGCAGCTACCACTGGTCAGCCAGCAGAATATTATGTTTTCAATACGAACGAGGAGACTACATTAACTTCGGATCAGATGGTGGCACAAGACGCAGCTACCAGTGACAAGACAGCAGAGTTTTATATTTTCAATACGAACGTGGAGACTACATTAACTTCGGCTCAGATGGTGGCACTAGACGCAGCTACCAGTGACAAGACAGCAGACTTTTATATTTTCGATACGAACGAGGAGACTACATTAACTTCGGCTCAGATGGTGGCACAAGACGCAGCTACCAGTGACAAGACAGCAGACTTTTATATTTTCAATACGAACGTGGAGACTACATTAACTTCGGCTCAGATGGTGGCACAAGACGCAGCTACCAGTGGTCAGCCAGCAGACTTTTATATTTCAGATACAAACGAGGAGATTACATTAACTTCGGCTCAGATGGTGGCACAAGACGCAGCTACCAGTGACAAGTCAGCAGACTTTTGTATTTTTTGTACGAACGAGGAGACTACATTAACTTCGGCTCAGATGGTGGCACTAGACGCAGCTACCAGTGACAAGACAGCAGACTTTTATATTTTCGATACGAACGAGGAGACTACATTAACTTCGGCTCAGATGGTGGCACAATACGCAGCTACCAGTGACAACACAGCAGAATTTTATGTTTTCGATACGAACGAGGAGACTACATTAACTTCGGCTCAGATGGTGGCACAAGACGCAGCTGCCACTGATGTGACAGCAGGATTTTGTTTTCCAGATGCACTACGTTGGAGGAATGATAATGGGATATCATTTTTTGAAGAGAGTGCTTTGTCATCAGTTAAACACACCTTACCATGGCTTCAGAGTAGTCCTTTCTTCATTTGGATTCCCAGCTACATAGTCCTCTTCTTCTGGTTTCTTCACTTAGCGGTACTCTTCTCGTCCTCGGGCAGCGCGCGCCACAATTTTGGACAGCGATTCTATTCAGACAACCTTGTGTTTTGTAACCTTCAGAATCCTTTTTCAGACAGCATTGGAGCATTCAGCGAGTCAGCTGCTTCCTTTACGTCTCAGCCAGCCATTCATGCCACTACCCTTGGCATTTTATCTTCAACAACCGTTGGAGCAATCTCTTGCTCTCTGTCAGCCTACCTTCTGCGCAGCTACATCTTGCGATATTTACTCTCCAGCGTTCCTACTCTTCCCAGTGTGGTTCCTTGGCCGTACGTTGTACCCCTTGGCATCCGGCTGTGTTATCAGCAGTCTGCGCTCAACTACCTACACCGTCACATTTTATGGCTATCAGAGATTATATGCGAGCTGCATTTTGCAAATATTGGGCAACTTATGGATGACAACTTTACAACTCTGATGGTGTCCCGTGCCTTTTCAAGAGCCGTGGTTTTGGTGCGGACCCTTGTGGCACCCATCGTCATGTTCGTTGCCAGCCTGCTGGGGGCGCCCACCGATCGTACTTTTTCAGCCTTTCAACATGCAAAGTTTCGGCGCCGTGCGAATTCTATTGAGGGCATTCGGGATCAAGATAACATGATGGCCTCTCACCGACTGATTTCAACTTACCTGAGACAGTGTTTCGTCAATCTTATGGCTAAATGTGATTGGATAGATCCCTTACGTGAAGATGCTTGGTCTCAGCCTGACCTACATTGGCTGTGGGGGCGTGTTGACATATGCACCCATTTGCAGGTCGACACCATCCCTGTCATGACATATGTACGCACAGTACTCGTACTAACACATCTGTATCTAGATAGTCCTATATCAGTGGTACGTTTCTACATCACACGGGTACTAGATGTCCCGTATGTTGTATGATATGAACACTAGCTGTCAGCTGTGAGTGTGACACACACACCAACAGCAGCACTGCCCATAGCACCACTTAGCACCGTTCTGAGGCTTCCTCAGCCTGGCAGAGGGGCAGACTATATATACCCACATGAACGTGGGTCATGTAACCATTCTCTCTCTCACTTTCACCTTTCAGTCTCACTTACCTGTGCACCCTTTCATATGTTCCAT